>OZ024795.1:15384476-15984476 GCA_964017045.1 Omphiscola glabra
CCCACGTAATTTGACCCTACAAAGAAAGGAGTGGATTTCCTACTTCGAATCACTATGACCTCCCCCGCCACCCCTAATCCTATGTTATTAAGTCGGTGAGAATAGGCAGAATCTTCACTTGGAACCTTGCAAAAAGGATTCCACAGAGCTATCGACCACTCGGATCTCAACATTGTTTTTCGCTAAGTGGTACTGGGCCCGTCTGACCCGTACATAAACACTGCATCACAAGTACTAGCTGGTGACGGGGACGAAACGGCTGCCTAGGTGACACGCCCTCAAAGGGGGACGCTTTTTAGCCACCTATAGCACTTTTGTTATCTACGAGTCTTTAATTTCAGCTGTAATCATTTTACGCATTCAATGGCAGGACATGGTGACTAACACAGAGGTCTTGGAACGTTCCAAAATGTGTAGCATATTCTCCGCTCTTAGCAAGAAGCGCCTTCGCTGGTTAGGCTATGTGAGGAGAATGGAGGAAGGCCGTTTTCCAAAGAAGCTGCTAAATGGAGAGTTAGAAGTAGGGAGAAGACTTATTGGACGGCCACTACTGCGATTTATGGACGTTTTCAAAAGGAACACGATGGAAGCCAACGTAGAATTCAACGAGTGGGAGATCATTGCTGAGCGACATTCCAGCTGGCCATCAGCAGTGCATGAAGGAGTCAAAAAGGCATATAATGGGCGAAACGAAGTTCTCGCATCCAAAAAACATTACGGAAGGCCAAATCTAACCAGGATCAAGATTCTCCTGTTTGAAATGCAGCCGAGATAGTTATTCCAGGATCGGCCTAGTGAGACATCTTTTGAAGTGTACATAACTACTCCATTGTCCCACGAAGACGGAAGGATGTCATATATAAATAATCATGTGCCCTAATCCTAACATCTTTGGTATCTATAATCCTGTAACGGATGATGTAATCATGTTTTTTTAAAGTTTAATAAGTAGATGGAATTTAACAAGTGCGCTGTGAAAATAGCGATCTTTTTATTTTGAATTTGTACTCACTTCTTGGTGCCTCTGTGAGGGATATGCACCTTCCCAGGGCGCCATGACAAACAGTTGGGGAACCTCTGACATAAAATGTATTTCTAGTCGACTTATCTATTGCCGTTAACTTTTGATGTTCACCCTGAGCTAGAGACAGTTAGACCTGATCTGTAGTTATAAACGGTTGACAAGTTTCTGTGACGCTTTTAATGCATCTGTTATTGTGAGCATCAGCTCCATTATTTAATAAGAAGTGGTCAGAGTCGATAAAAATGTTGTTATTCCGCAACCCAGATTTTATCGTTTGATCATTTCTCCCACACCCACATCTTAGAAGGCAGATAAACATTTAATGGAAGAAATAGACGCTGAAGCAGAATAACATGAAAAGTAAATAGATTAAAAGTTGATTTCAACTGTCCTATCTTAGTTCCAAAGAGCTCAGCCTTTTTTTCTCTTTCAAATATTTGTGTTTTTATAAATTTAGGCAAGAAGCTAGCATCGAAATTTAAAAAAAAAATATTTCAAAATCTTATGGGCTTTTCTTAAATAAAAATTTTACGAAATGACGTAATGAGGTACATAGAAAAAATACATATGCGAGCTCAGATTACAACACTGTCTCCTAACAAACACAACTCTGTCTCCAGCAACAGAACGCCCTCTCCAGTAACTCAGTTTGCTGCACTATCCTCTCTGAGTCCAACACTTCAGCTCTGACATCTCAACTCTGTCTCGGACAACACACGTCTAAAATCTCCCCTCTGACTCTAACATATCAACTCTGTCTCGGATAACACAAGTCTAAAATCTCCCCTCTGACTCTAACATCTCAACTCTGTCTCGGACAACACACGTCTAAAATCTCCCCTCTGACTCTAACATCTCAACTCTGTCTCGGACAACACACGTCTAAAATCTCACCTCTGACTCTAACATCTCAACTTTGTCTCGGACAAAACACGTCTAAAATCTCACCTCTGACTCTAACATCTCAACTCTGTCTCGGACAAAACACGTCTAAAATCTCACCTCTGACTCTAACATCTCAACTCTGTCTCGGACAACACAAGTCTAAAATCTTCCCTCTGACTCTAACAGCTCAACTCTGTCTCGGACAACAAAAGTCTAAAATCTTCCCTCTGACTCTAACATCCCAACTCTGTCTCGGACAACACAAGTCTAAAATCTTCCCTCTGACTCTAACATCTCAACTCTGTCTCGGACAATACAAGTCTTAAATCTTCCTTCTGACTCTAACAGCTCAACTCTGTCTCGGATAACAGAAAAGTCTAAAATCTCCCCTCTGACTCTAACATCTCAACTCTGTCTCGGACAACAAAAGTCTAAAATCTTCCCTCTGACTCTAACATCCCAACTCTGTCTCGGACAACACAAGTCTTAAATCTTCCTTCTGACTCTAACAGCTCAACTCTGTCTCGGATAACACAAGTCTAAAATCTCCCCTCTGACTAACATCTGAACTCTGTATCGGACAACACACGTCTAAAATCTTCCCTCTGACTCTAACATCTCAACTCTGTCTCGGACAACACAAGTCTTAAATCTTCCTTCTGACTCTAACAGCTCAACTCTGTCTCGGATAACACAAGTCTAAAATCTCCCCTCTGACTCTAACATCTGAACTCTGTCTCGGACAACACACGTCTAAAATCTTCCTTCTGACTCTAACATCTGAACTCTGTCTCGGACAACACAAGTCTTAAATCTTCCTTCTGACTCTAACAGCTCAACTCTGTCTCGGACAACACACGTCTAAAATCTTCTCTCTGACTCTAGCATCTCAACTCTGTCTCGGACAACACAAGTCTTAAATCTTCCTTCTGGCTCTAACAGCTCAACTCTGTCTCGGATAACACAAGTCTAAAATCTCCCCTCTGACTCTAACATCTGAACTCTGTCTCGGACAACACAAGTCTAAAATCTTCCTTCTGGCTCTAACAGCTCAACTCTGTCTCGGATAACACAAGTCTAAAATCTCCCCTCTGACTCTAACATCTGAACTCTGTCTCGGACAACACAAGTCTAAAATCTTCCTTCTGGCTCTAACAGCTCAACTCTGTATCGGATAACACAAGTCTAAAATCTCCCCTCTGACTCTAACATCTGAACTCTGTATCGGACAACACACGTCTAAAATCTTCCTTCTGGCTCCATCAATTCAACTTTGGAGATCACTTCAAATAACTAAGCTCTGAATTCACATGCCAGTGTCTAGCCGAAGACAACGTCAAGTTTCTTTTTAAAATATGTTAACCGTGGGTGCACATTTAGGTAGTAGATGCATATTTCACTTCAGGCGCACAGTTGATTGGTAGGTGCGCGGTTAGATGATAGGTGCACTGTTAATTGGTAGGTGCCCTATTAATTGGTAAGTGCACAGTTAATTGGTAGGTGCACAGTTAACAGTTTGAGAGAAATGGTTCAATACAACACAAAGACGTTGCAATAAACTATAAACATTAACATACTTTTTGTTGGGGGGGGGGGGGGGATGGGGGAGATGATAAAATAAAAAATAAGAAAATATAAAATTTTTTGGCGCACTGCTGCTAGCATTGTAATAAAGATTTTTCTTCCACAAAATTAAAACAAAAAATCTAAAAAACGCACTGGTCAGCATTTAATTAAGCAAATTACCTTAACATTTCGACAATACAAATCTATTCAGCAGCACAAATTAAATTCACCTCAATACAATTGTGTCCTATTAAATTCGTGCTGTGGAGCCCAGTAAAAATTCATTGTACTTGTTAGCTAGCCAATTGATCCATTGAACTTGATAGCTAGCCAATTAACCAAATGTACTCCATAGCTAATCAAGTAACACAAATTACTTTACAGATATTCAATTAACCCATTGTACTTTTAGCTAGCCAATTAACCCATTGTATTTGATGGCTAGCCAATTAACCCCTTTGTACATAATAGCTATCCAATTAATCCATTGCACTTCATAGCTAAACAATTAAACCATTTGTACCTCATTGCTAGCCGATTTCTAGCTAAAGTCAAGTATAATTTATTTCCCAACCAGCCCCCCTCCCCCCTTTTTTTCCTCTTAACCAAAATCTGAAGCAATCCAGAACAATCCAATTTACAAAATGTTCTTCGGTGCAAACCATTTGGATTTGCGTGGGTTCCAAAATTGTTCCTCGTCGCTTGTGTGGGTCGGATACGTCTCTATGGATTCACCTCTTTTTTTTCCTCTCTGCACATTTGTGCAAATGTCTTGCTTTATGCTGAAGCTCACTTGTATAAGGATTCGTGCAAATTGACATGAACCAATATCGCAGCAACAATTGAATGTAGCTATGATTAAAGTTTGCAAATGGCTAGCGAATATATCCGTGCTACACTCCAAAAAAATGTGGGGGGGGGGGATGGAAAGCATTTAATTGAGTCAAACAAAGACCATAAATGGAAACAGGTAACTATCGTATGTGCCGGGTAAAAAAAGGGGGGGGGGGGTCGGGGTCATCGTTTATTTTAAGTCTTAAGTCGGTGTTAATGAGTTAAAACGTATTGAACACAAAGTCATCTACCGTTTACTCGACACTCTAGTTTTAAGTTTGCTAGTATGTTGTACTAACTGTTTTGTGTTAGATCGCTAACGTCTGCTATATAAGATGTTGTGTGTTTTAGATGGGTCAGTTCATCACAAGAACACCAAACAATGGATTCCAACAAAAATTTGACATGGTCATTAGTCCAGACCTACAGAGGGTTCCTTGAAAGTTTGGCCATATACCCCATTGTACTTGATAGTCGTCAATTAACCCATTGTAGTCCAGACCTTCAGATGGTTCCTGGAAATTTTGGCCATATGCCCCATTGTACTTGATAGCTAGTCGTCAATTAACCCATTGTAGTCCAGACCTTCAGATGGTTCCTGGAAAGTTTGGCCATTTACCTCTTATATCAAAAGCTGTTATTTAAAAAATCATAAAATGTAGAAGATAAAGCTTCTACTTGTTGCATCTAGGCCAAACTGGGTAAATAAAATATATTTGATAATTGCTTTGAAAATGTCTTCAGTTTCATAACAATAAAATCTACATTTTTTGTACATTAGCGTTCCCTTCATAAACCGATTTTAAAGGGACAATTTGAATATAAAGTTTGTTCGTTATCCCAAATTAAAATGGTGTTAAATATAAAAGATTACGCACTTCTGGCGCAACAGAAAAAATTTAAGGCAACATCTTTGAAGTTCCTTCCCAATTTAATGGTTTACATTTGAAAATAAAAACTAACTTGAATATTAATCTGAATGATTTTTAAAGTGCCCTATTTCTCGGATAAGGTAAAATGGCATTGTTGCAATCGAGATCCTATTTTATATTAATTGATCAACGGCTATAGATTTGGTAGTGTTGAATCCCTTTTCAAAAAAAATTAAATAATAATGTTCGATTTGGATTTTAAATCCAGCTTGAATATTAACCGAGCGCCATATCCAATGGATACAGGGGTGATTCTACATTTGAATTGGTCATTTGGTCAAGTGTCTTTGACAGGGTCCTAAATTTACGTGTACGCGTATAAGGCTCTAGAAGTTGTTTCTTTTTTCGGAATACAAACCCGAGCAAAGATTCACTTTTTAACGCAACCATATTATTTAAAAAAAATAAACAGAAATGAAAGTTAAACTATTTGTATAAACTGCAGTTCGTTGCGTTAATAATATGGGGGGGGGGGTGTCATTAGATTAGACGTATCACACAGTTAAGGACGTGTATAAAGATTGCTTTGGTGAAACTAGGGGTTTACCGACCTAGGGTTTCTATTTGTTGTTTATTTTCCACTTAAATATAAAATTTGTGTGAATCGTAAGTTTGAGATTTGGCCATTTAGTCGGGATATGGAGTTCATGCATGTCATCAGGATTATGGATTTCATGCATGTCATCAGGATATCAATGTCTCAAAAGCATTATTTGTTACACGCGGAACAATTGCAGTCCATTGTAGATTACACTTTTGACAGCCTGCATAGTATTGTACAGTGTTATTGAGAGCCTGCATACAACTGTACAGTGTTATTGATAGCCTACATACAATTGCACGGTGTTATTGATAGCCTGCATAAAATTGTACATTGGTAATAAGGGGACAGACTGCAATCAGGCTAGCAAAATAGGAAATGGGTAAAACAAAGTAAGGTCAAACCTTTGAACTGAATCAAAATAATCACGGGTCTTTACGCTACTAGCAAACCTATAAATAAAGGGATTAGCAGTTGTATCAGATCATTAGCAGATGGGTCAGATCATTAGCAGATGGATCAGTTCATTAGCAGTTGTGTCAGATCATTAACAATTGGGTCAGATCATTAGCAGATGGGTCAGATCATTAGCAGATGGATCAGTTCATTAGCAGTTGTGTCAGATCATTAACAATTGGGTCAGATCATAAGCAGATGGGTCAGATCATTAGCAGATGGGTCAGATCATTAACAATTGGGTCAGATCATTAGCAGATGGGTCAGATCATTAGCAGATGGGTCAGATCATTAGCAGATGGATCAGTTCATTAGCAGTTGTGTCAGATCATTAACAATTGGGTCAGATCATTAGCAGATGGGCAGATCATTAGCAGATGGGTCAGATAATTAGCAGATGGATCAGATCATTAGCAGATGGTCCAGAGCATTAGCAGATGGATCAGATCATTAGCAGATGGTCCAGATCATTAGCAGATGGGTCAGATCATTAGCAGATGGTCCAGATCATTAGCAGATGGTCCAGAGCATTAGCAGATAGATCAGATCATTAACAGATGGAACATATCAGAAGCAGATGGATCAGATCATTAGCATAATTGTCAGATCATAAGCAGATGGGTCAGATCATTAGAATATAGTTCAGATCATTAGCAGATGGATTAGGTCATTAGCTGATGGATCAGATCATTAGCAGTTGTGTCAGATCATTAGCAGATGGGTGAGATCATTAGCAGATGGGTCAGATCATTAGCAGATGGGCCAGATCATTAGCAGATGGTTCAGATCATAAGCAGATGGGTCAGATAATTAGTAGATGGATCAGATCATTAGCAGATGGGTCAGATTATAAGCAGATGGGTCAGATCATAAGCAGATGGGCCAGTGTAACATACTAAAGTGTTCATGAATGATTCACAACACCATGAACTCAGTAGTGAGAAATATTCAGTATTATTTTGTGAGTAGCTCGTGAGGCAAAACGAGAGACGGAAGTCAAGTCCCAGTAAGAGGGCAGTCGATGTAATTATGTTGAAGTGATAAGACGTATGTGGTTTTCTCTATGTTGGACTACGAAATATTATAACTAAATTGTGGATCTGTGCGCAAGGATGTTGCATGTACATTGTGCATTATATTTTAATACAAGTATTCAATATGTATGACTATTACTATATTTATAATTTATGAATTAAAGTGCTGGATATATATACAGTGGACGTTGATTATTGATTTCATGGAGAGGAGGATTGATTGTGAGAGTTGTGGTGAAATAATCCCTGACAGGACAATAGTATTAGTATTAGTTAACTGTCGCCAACCACGCGCAGTTACAGTCAGATTATTAGCAGATGGTCCAGATCATTAGCAGATTGGTCAGATTATTAGCAGATGGTCCATATCATTAGCAGATGGGTCAGATTATCTGACCGGTGCAAATTCAGTTTTAACAAAACGGAAACTAAACGTATACGTGCTTAGATGTTAACTGAAAAACAACTGTTTGGAAAAATATTCGTGACGTGCAATGCATTGGGGTTTTTTATTCGGGATATAAAATTCCATGTAATCTTCAGTAGTTTCATTTTTTTTTTTTTACATTTTTTAAAAATAGTTTTTTTGTTTTGATTCAGCTAACTCTCGTCCTTACCCTCTCGGCCTCCTTGATTTTTTTTACTATACCCCCCCACCCTCCACTTTATCTCTCTTTCTCATTACCTGGCCCTGTCTCTCCCGCTTCTCTCGTATCACAACTATGAATCCCCCGAAAATTCTTCTTTTTTGTGTGTGCATTGGTTGATTTTAAAAACAAAATAATTGCAAAATAAACTAGCGTAGATTGCGTTGCAGAGATATAAATGTATAATCAGATATAATCACTTGTGTCCAAGGTCAGGTAACAAAAAAAAGTGATGTCCGCATTTTTCATACGTTGTAAGGTAATAAGGTTGTTGTGTTTTATGCAGACAAATGAGATTGTTGTGTAAGGAGGACAAATGAAATTGTTTTATAAGGCAGACGAATGAGATTGTTGTGTAAGGAAGACAAATGATATTGTTTTATAAGGCAGACGAATGAGATTGCTGTGTTAGGCATACGAATGGGATTGTGTAAGGTAGACAAATGAAATTGTTGGGTAGGGCCGACAAATGAGATTGTTGTGTAAGGCAGACAAATGAAATTGTTGTGTAAGGCAGACAAATGAGATTATTTTGTTAAGCAGACCAATGAGCTTGTTGTGTAAGACAGACAAATGAGGTAGGTGTGTACGGCAGACAAACTAAATTATACACTTTTGTCTGTAAGTATGTACAATTTTTTATGTCTTGCTTAAATGATCATAAAGTTAATTACTTAAAATGTATTTTCACACGTCAGTGACTCCAAATGTCTTGAACAGATGGCCATATTTGGATTCAGTGCCTTCATATGCTTTGTCCAGATGAACATATTTGGTTTTACTACATTCATAACTCTAGACCAGATGTACATATTTGGATCTAGTGTCTTCATATGTCTAGTCCAAGTAGACATATTGAATGTAGAACCTTCATTTTCCTAGACCATAAGGATATATCAGTATTTAGTGCCTTCATCTGTCTTGTCATGTTGGAGATACTTGTATTCAATACCCTCAGAAGCCTTCTCACGTCTTACCCAGATAGTAATAATTTAAATCATTACGTTCATACGTCCTGTTCAGTGCATCATACAAAGATTCAGTGCCTTCATAAGTCTCTCATATGACTTGGCATAATGGTCATATATGGCCAGTTTCATTTTTATTTTTCTATTTCCGCTCCTCCTGTTGAGAAATGCCTTTACTTTCCGCTCCTCCTGTTGAGAAATGCTTTTACTTTCCGCTCCTCCAGTTGAGAAATGCCTTTACTTTCCGCTCCCCCTGTTGAGAAATGCCTTTACTTTCCGCTCCTCCTGTTGAGAAATGCCTTTACTTTCCGCTCCTCCTGTTGAGAAATGCCTTTACTTTCCGCTCCCCCTGTTGAGAAATGCCTTTACTTTCCGCTCCTCCTGTTTCGAACTCCCCTTGGGCTGAATGTTGTAATCTTTCTTCGGATTGGTGGCAGCTGACCCTCAGAATGACCAATTTGCAGGACAAAAAACGGGCTCTTCCCACAGTTCTCAAGAAAATAAGGTAAAGCTGCGAATCTAGCGCTGTCATTTCTCCGCACTGTGATTGAGTTAGAGCCGGAAGAATGGACATCGTTAAGAGTTCGGCGAATAGTACCTGGGGGAGGGTGGGGTGTCGGCAGAAACGGAAAATTAAGTTGCAGCCGACAGTGGGAAAAAAACAAGGTTATTTCGGAAACGGACAAATTGCGCACATCAATACTGTTATAGCTTTGCGGTCAATTTGTCTGTTGGGAGGCGAGAGGTCAATTGTATGCCTGTCACAGGTTCTGTAATTAGTAACAATGAATTCTGGAAAGTGTGAAGTGAATACGGGGAAATAGGTTTTATGTATTACGCACTATGAGATAGTAACGTAGACATAGAAGACAATCAGCCAAGACGATGATTTCTGTACGTTGAAGATGCCACCTAGATAGACACCATTAAGAATTGGTATATGCTGACGTAGTAATTAATAAAGGGACGGGGAGAGGAACTCAATACACAGTTCTACAAATTCTGAGTCATTATATAAGATTTGACTTTGAACTTTACAAAGACGAATTTAATGTAGAGAAATTGCTGCTTTCAAATAAAGGGTAATCCCGGTCATCCAACGAATTATGTCTCATCTGTGTATCAACTCATTACAGCCTGAACGAGGGAAACTAGGATCATCTCAGGAGCGTTTTCTACCTTGCTTTGGCTGAAAAAAATTAGTTAGACACTTTCATAAAAAATATTATTGAATTTGGTATTTTCTTTAACAGTTATTATTATTCAATTATTAAAAATGGTTAGAGCCCAGGCAACCCCTCCCAACTTGATTAGTTTAGGTCTCTTTGTTCCATTTATAACCCCCCCCCTTCCCCTGTCACAGAGCTAGTTTCATGCGTATATCGTCATCAGTGGCGTAGTGAGGGGGGAGCAAGGGGGGGCATTATGCCCCGGGCGCTACTCACAAAGGGGCGCCAAATGGTATATTTTACTATATATTGTAAGGTTTTCGAATAAAGGGGGGGGCGCTAAAAAGGTATTGGGGTGCGCTAAAAAGTTATTGTGCCCCGGGCGCGAGTTGAGCTCGCTACGCCACTGATCGTCATGTGTTCCTCAGTCAAAGAGCGAGTGTCATGCGTACATCGTCATGTCTGTTCTGGGATCCGGCAACTTCCTGTTCCTATCAGAATTTTTTTTTCTTGACACAAACGAAGGCAATGCCCTTTTACTGCGACATAGGGCAGTAGATTTCGATGCACAGTATAGAAAATAAAACTTAACTCTTTTTTGTAGCACTTGGACCCAATGGTTTTGTTTTCTTCTCAAAATACCTGGACCCTGTTTAGTCTCACTTTAAACAAAAAAAAGGTATAATTAAAAAATAAATAATTAATAGAACCGTAGAATGTATTCAAATACGTTTGGGTAAATTTTAGCTCGGACAACAGTTCAAAATGGCAAATCACGAAGATGTTCATGAAAAATGTGATTGTTGTTTAATGTCACAATATGTTGTTTTTTTAAAAATAAAATTAAGTATCCTTGGTACATTGGCCATGGACATTTGAGAAATTCTTTCGGAGCCTTTTAGTTGATCGGTTTAAACTCTTCTAACCGACGCTGTGTGGAATCTACGTCTGACAGACATGTCACGGGGTGTGGGGCGGTACTTGTTATTGGAAAGCCCTGAACAAACCTTGATCTCAGTTTGGTTTGATGAAAATATAAAAGTGCAGAAGATGCCTCTCAGATTAAACAAACCAAACTATTGACCGAATCGATCATGCCAAAGTATCAACTGACCTTTGACCCCTTAATTAATTAAGTCGAGTTGGATGAAATCAATTTAAGTTCTACTGGTGCACAATTAATATATACATATGATTTATTTTTTTACATTATTGATGCCGATTAAAAAAAGATTAACATATTAGTGTTAGAATGTTTGTTGATGGTTATAGAGTGAAGAGAATTCCACATCACTAAGGTTCGAGAGCATCAGAAAGTTGATTTCATAGCTGGAATAATGAAATGGGAAAATTGAATTTCATGAAATAAAAAATTCAATTTTTATTATTTTTTTGGATTCGTTATTGAAAAATAGTGTCAGGAGAATTGTTCATTTAGTAATGAGGCAGACGTCGTGACCAGATTTTAATAGTGAGGATCTATACGTATAAATTATATCAGCTGGGAAAATATTTTGGGAGCCGTAAGGCAAGGGTATGTTGCATGCATTTCCTTATGTATTAGTAACAACAAAATAGAAGCGTCCATTACTTCACGGCGTCGCACGTGGCTCCAGAGCCATGGGCTCCTGTCATTAAAAAACGCCTGTGGCAAACGATGTCGCAACCCTGTCCGGCGGAGATGCAGCTTACGAATTGTACGCTTTCCTGACTACGAATTGTACGCATTTCTGTCTGCTGGGTGGCCGAGTGGTCTAAACTGAGCAAATCTCAAGTTGATGGTCTGGAGTTCAATCCCCACCAAAGCCCAGTCAAGCAAACACACCACCAGCAGCCCGGGTGGATGGGACCCGCTAACTTGGACGGCAACTCATCTAAGAGAAGGAAACTCTGAATTCAAACCCGGCGATGGAGTCCCGATAGGCGGATAACATTGATACAATGAAACACCCCGGCAACTCCCGGGTGGATGGGACTCGTTAACCTTGGACGGCAACTCATCTAAGAGAAGGAAACTCTGAATTTAAACACAGGAGAAGGGGAGATGGAGTTCACATGCGCCTAACTGTCAGCAGTGATGCCTCTCGAACATCGAACTTTGTAACGCGCTTCGAGCCTTTGGGGATGAAGCGTGATTTCTCATTACGTATTGTACGCTTTCCTGTCTACGTATTGTACGCTTTCCTGTCTACGAATTGTACGATTTCCTGTCTACGAATTTTACGCTTTCCTGTCTAGGAATTGTACTATTTCCTGTCTGCTATTAATCAGCAAGGCTTTTTTAAAATTTTAAAAATATGCATTGTTTGTTAACAAGCGTTGTTAAAATATCAAGATTAAAATAGCAAGAGTTTTCAAAAAATCAAGATAAATTGTTAACCAAAATTTTTAAAACAAAATAATCAAGATTATTTATTAACAAGAGTTTAAAAAAAAATAACTATATTGTTGGCAAGTGTTAGAAAATGATATATATTATTTGTTAGCAATACATTTTAAAAAAAATTAAGATCCTATACGACATATCAGCCAGCGTATCATGTAATAGTATTTTTTTTAAAATATGATACTTGACAACTCATACTCTAAGATTCTTTACGTGTTTGAATAAAATAAATACACCTTCAGTAACCAATTATTTTATAAAAACATATGGAGATGGTGTGCGGGCAAAGAGGGGGGGGTCATGTCGTACGTCAAATAAGATGCGTTCTGGTCTAGTTTAAGTTGTGTTCCATTTCAAAAAGCGATACATTTTAAACCAATTTTTTTTTCACAAATGTATGTATTTATTTGATTGATTAACCCTTGCAGTACCAGCCGAATCAAAGAGAACATCACTCTCAACGCAATAAACCGTGAAATGTACAAATTATTTTTTAAATTCAAAATAGCTCTTTATTATTATTTTTTTTTTTTTAAATAATTTCATCATCCCCTTTGACATATGCAAAACTTTAAGCAGAACGCGTCTCTCTGGTAAGATTATGGAAAATGAAATTATTGATATATTACATAAGATACTTATTGTTGCAATAATTTTTTTCATTATTTATTAAAAAATGATGAAAATCAAATAAACTATAGCTAGTGGAATTTTCCTTTGATTTAAGAAACCACATGTCCTTAACACTGATAATAAACAAATGAAAACTTCTCAAGTGCAGAAAGAAAATTAATATTTAGTCAAGGAAACGAAAGAGATACAGGTTTTACGGGTGAGGGAAAGGTTTATCAAACTGGTCTTATTTGCAATAGAGATAAAATAAAATAATTTAAAAAAAAAAAAAATCAGTTGAGATTTCATATCTGATTGTTACATATAACATACACAGATTTAACTTAAAGAATGTGCGTGATTGACAGCTCGAAACATTTAAGCGTTTTATGCAGTCTGGAAGATGTCGAAACTGATTTTTTTATGTAGCAATAATCTAAACTAAATAGGAACGCTCATGCCAAATCTATGAAAGGATTTAAACAAGGATTTTCCATGATTCAATCTTCTGTTTTCCAACTCTGTCGTCTTGGTCTGTTTATCTAACATGAGTACCGCAAAGCAGATGAACGATACGAAGTGTTTGTATACCGGATGTTGTATACTTGGTTTTATATACTTTATGTTTTATACTGTATGTTACATTCTTTATGTTTTATACTGTATGTTTTATACTGTTTTTTAAACTGCAAGTTGTATTCTGCATTTTGCACACTTCGTGTTGAACACTTTATTTTGTAGACTTATTGTAGAAGAATGTACGTTTTATCCCGCGTGTGTTGCATTATGTATGTTGTATTTTGTATGCTATATTCTGTATGTTGTATACCATACCTTTGTACACGCGGGCTAAATGTGCATGAAGCATGGGTTTCTGTAAGGGCTTGTTATTTTGAAGAAACCACAATCTGACCAGCTCTTCCGTGATGACAATGTCGCTAACAATGTCCTTCAACTACAATTGGACAACCTTCACCAAGACGCTTACAATTCCGGGGTAGGGTTTTTTTTTAGAAGGGGTGAGCACTCTTAACACAGACACTCTTATCGGAAGATTGGGGGGGGGGTGGAGGGTGCACTCTATAAGAAAACGTTTGTTTAGAAAGGTTGGTTATGAAGCGAAGTCTTATGCTCGTCTCTTTCACCTTTTTTTCAAGGAATGTTACTCTGATCGCTACATATTCTCTGCCCTACTTGGCTTGAAAATAAGAAAACGACAATAACAAAGCACCTGTATTTATTCTTAGGTCTCGGTAAATTTAGTTTTTGGGGAACTTCCTGGGTTGAGTTTATTAAATAAGTTTAGTTTTCAAAGTCTGAATATTTCCTAGCGATTACGTTGCAAATACACAGTTCCTTTGTGTTTAATTAGGAAGGGCTTTTTGGCTGGATGCAACATAAAATCGTTGAGGTCTATTTAATCTGCACCAGCGGTTCTCAACCAGTGGGTCGCGACCCCTTTGGGGGTCGAGCGGCCCTTACAGAGGGGTCGCCTAAGGTCATCGGAAAACACATATACTCTACAGCTATGAAGCAGAAACGATAATAAATTTGTGGATAGGGGTCACCACAACACGAGGAACTGTGTTAAATGGTGGCGGCATTAGGAAGGTTGAGAACCACTGATCTACACTTTCTCAATACCGCGTACAACAGAATAAAAATTGCTTGTTTAGCGTCATAATATTTTGTACTAGCGTAGTAAGAAAGTAATCATTGGAATGCAGATAGAGAGGCCAGGGAGGACGATTGCCCCGGGGACCGCCAATCATATCCCCACCATTACTCCCGTTAGATTTTAAAGACCGCGCAAAACATTGTCCATTTGGTACGAATGACTGCCTGTTAAGCTCAAAGAAACATTGTTTATAGTACTGGACTTTGTTAACCTGGATGATCATAACAGGCGATGTCCGATAATGGTGTGGTGTTGGTTAATTCATATTCCCTTGTCCGCTACTTACAAGGGAGCGCCCCTGGTTTAAATGTCTGGTACCGTAGAGTTTCTAGTCCGGAATAGCTACCCAGTGCCAACCACCACGCAAACTCAAACCAATGAAAAACCTTCTTTTCTAAGGCTGTATTTATTTAAATGTCAGGTCATATATCATCCGTGTGCTTAAACGTGTCATCCCCCCCCCCCCCCAAAGGCTGATAAGTTCAAAGCAGTGTGTTGTTCATGTCAAAGCGATTTTGATTGCAGAACTAAACGCAAAAATATGTGAAACTAGTTATGGGAGAAGCTGAGAAAAAAATGAACGTAACAAAACAACGAACGTGTGGACAGGAAGCCTTCGTCAGCGAACAGAAAACGAGTAACAAAAATATAAGCATTACAATAAATACCTAACCTAGCTAAAATGTAGCATCCAAGATGACAGCAAAAGGAATGTAATAGACCATTAAGGATACGAGAGTTCATAAAGGCAATAGGGGAAGGAAGAGAGGAAAGAAAGGAAAAGTAAGTCTAAGGCATTTGGATGTAAAATGGAAGGGGCGGAGAAATTATTTAATAAGCAAAGAACATACATTCTGGCCTGGCAACTGACAATGTTATGTGCACATTATGTATATATATATAATTAAACTGTTGAAAAAAAATTTAAATCAGAAAGTGAAGGTCTTTCACAATCTCCTCTAACCATTTTTAAAAAAAAATACTTCAGTACCTGGACAGGCTCTCGGAAGGCATCGGCCTACTGGGACATGCTCTCGGAAGGCATTGACCTACTGGGACATGCTATCGGAAGGCATCGGCCTACTGGGACTGGCTCTCGGAAGGCATTGACCTACTGGGACATGCTCTCGGAAGGCATCGGCCCATTGTTAACCGTAGGATGTGATGTCATATATATATATATATATAGTTTGTGCCAAAACTAACTGTACTGCAACTACCGTGTCTTAGACACGTTCTTGGGTTTGTCAGAGGGGAAAATATCCTACTGAGCCATGATGACTTCTCCTTCTGTCCACAAATGCTGCCCATAGCATCATCCTTGTCATGTCTGACACTCTTGGCGGCTGGAGCTGTACACGCTGACAACACACGCGTAGGTGTTCACGATGCTGTAGTTTCGGTACCCTTATATTTGACGCTTTCTGTACGTTTATAACCGAGTAGTGAGAAAAAGATGACGACGAAATGCACGTAATCTCTTGACAGGTGAGCAGGTCCGCAATCGTATGAGTCACATCAGTGGTCAATGGAAGTTGGAAATTGTGTCAAGCACATAGGCAAAGTGTCAGTTTATAGCTGAATGTTTGAGTTTATAGCTGAATGTTTGAGTTTATTGCTGAATGTGTGAGTTTATAGCTGAATGTGTAAGTTTATAGGTGAATGTGTAAGTTTGTATCTGAATGTTTGAGTTTATTGCTGAATGTGCTAGTTTATAGCTGAATGTGTGAGTTTATAGCTGAATGTGTGAGTTTACAGCTGAATCGGTGAGTTTACAGCTGAATCGGTGAGTTTACAGCTGAATCGGTGAGTTTACAGCTGACAGTGTTTGTTTCAAGCTGAATGAATGTGGATGAAAGGCTGAGAGATTATAAAGGTTAGATTCTGAAAAATTATACTTTTAAACATTCCTTTTTATAATAGATACCTTTTTCCAACCAACTACCACTAATGCGTTAGTTTATATCTTTTTACACGTGGAAGGAAATATCTATATTTTTTTTTACAATAGATAGAACAGCAACGTTTTAAGTCTTGTATCTTTCCAACAGCTGACTCAAAAGTCGAATTGACAGCTGACTCAAAAGTCGAATTGACAGCTGACTCAAAATTCGAATTGAGAGATATTTATTAAACGTGGTAAGAGTAAAAATCTGTTGCAGTATTTTCAACGCTTTCAGCTTTATCTCTCGTCCCCTATGATCCCTCCACACCGTCACCACCACCGTCACCACCACCACCACACAAGCTCCGCTTACCAATTTCCCTCTTACCAATAAGCAATTCACTCCCTTGAAACAACCCCCCCCCCCCAATCCCTCGCCAAGCAACCTTGATGCAGGCGTAAGCCGTCCAGTATCCGTGGAGTTGTAACCATGCTTGCAAGTTGTTGCAACGCGAGGCGCTCATGGCAACGAACACGTTTACTATGCATCGGTGCGATTCTAGTTACAGGCGGTCGTGTGGACAAAGTAAGAGATATAAAAAAAAGTTTCCAAAAAGTGTCTACACTGAGATCTGAAACATGCATGCATTTTAATAGCATTCCAAAGCTAACCTTTGTTTTGAAACTATTATGTTTTTTTAAAGAAACAAGAGCAGCTGTCTCATCCGCAATGAATTATGACAGCTGTCTGATTCCCCAATGAAATATGCCAGCTATTTGTTTCTTCTTCAAATAAAATAAGATTTGTGAATTCGTGCTGAGTCATCAAAAAATGCTCTTTCTTATACGACAAACGGCTCACTTCTGCGGTAATTATAAGAAAACAACATTACGACCAGTTAGATGCCCGTGTAAATTAGCTCAACGACCAGTTCGATGCCCGTGTAAATCAGCTCAACGACCAGTTCGATGACCGTGTAAATCAGCTCAACGACCAGTTCGATGCCCGTGTTAATCAGCTCAACGAACAGTTCGATGCCCGTGTTAATCAGCTCAACGACCAGTTCGATGCTCGTGTAATCAGCTCAACGACCAGTTCGATTCCCCTGTAATCAGCTCAACGAACACGTTTCTCAAAGCCGTGCTTAATTAGATCATCACTTCGGATTATAATCACTTCGTGTCCGGTTTTTTTTTACACGTGTGGCTCTTATGGTGTTTAAGTGTGGCCAGATCAATGACGAATGCAATGACGGGGTAGAACATTTCAAAGACGCAAAAATACAAACACCAAGTGTTTGCCCATCTAAATTACAGTGGATATAGAATACCAAGTGTAGTCACCCGTATATCTAAATTACAGTGGATATAGAACACCAAGTGTAACCCCCGGTATATCTAAATTAAAGTGGATATAGAACACCAAGTGTAGTCACCCGTATATCTAAATTACAGTGGATATAGAACACCAAGTGTAGTCACCCGTATATCTAAATTACAGTGGATATAGAACACCAAGTGTAGTCACCCGTATATCTAAATTACATTGGATATAGAACACCAAGTGTAGCCCCCCGTATATCTAAATTACAGTGGATACGGAACACCAAGCTAGATACCAGTAAATGTTTTTTAAACATCTGTTCTTGTAGCATTTAATACCTTGGATTGTATTATTGCATACTAATAGTGGAATACTGTTATTGGGATAATATTACTGGGATACTGTTATTGGGATAATATTATGGGATAAGGTTATTGGAATAATATTACTGGGATACTATTAGTGCGATACTATAATTTTATAAACCATTACTTGGATACTATTACTGGAATACAATTACTGGGATACTATTAATGGGATACTATTATTGGGATACAATTCCTAGGATACTATTTGTTGGGCGCGTGACCTTCTATTTAGCCCTAGACATTACTTCAGATTTGAAGACTCGCGTCTCGATAAGAATCGATTATTCAACTTTAAATGTAATGCGTGCTTCATAATACAAGATTAAAAATCTATCAGATGATGATTTCTTTCAAAAAATATATTCTTTCACACAATATATTAAATCTCAAATATGTATTTATTCATAAAACTATATAAATATATAGATGTATATTTTTTTTTTTTTTAAAGTAAAATTTCTAAAAATGGAATGTTACTGTCATTAATGAGCCCGAAAGAATGTTACATGGATGAAAAGTAATTAATTTAAGGCTTTACGTGGATACTGACTTAGCCGGAAGCGTTAGAACCCCGAGGATATTCTCCGGAGGAGCTGACGTATTAATCTAGACACCTACGCTTAGAGCCGTGGTTCTCAACCTTCCTATGGCCGCGACCCTTTGCTGCAGTTCATCGTGTTGTGGCGACCCCCCAGGCTCAAAATTATTTTCGGTTATACCTGATAACTATAGAGCATATGTGTTTTCAGGTGATCTTAGGCGACCCCTGGGAAAGGGTCGTGCGGGGTCGCGACCCACAGGTTGAGAACCGCTGGCTTAGAGGATATGTCATGTCAAAGCTCCTCAAGTCATGCTCCTGGCGAGAGACAGACAAAGGTTAAATGGGAAACTTCTCCCCAAACGTACGCCCCTGCGGGGGGGGGGGGGTGTCATAGTGTTGTTGGTTGCAATACAAGTGTACAGATAAAAATGTACAGAAATAATAAACACAATTTGTCCATGAATTGATTTCACAAGAGCCGAGGTGAAATGTGTGGATGACGAGCATAGAAATAATATACCACCCAGTCACATTCTGCGCATTGCAAATGTTAAGTATTATGACACAGGTAAGGTGGGGGCTTTTAGCGCTGCATTTCCAGCAGACGTGAAATGCTACTTATGCTGTGCGTCTGGCGAGGTGTTGCCATCAATACTCTTGTACAGTTGATCCGTGATCCTATCACTTGTTTCTCCTAGGTTTCTGTCCTGTTTCTTAGATTTTAAGTTTTATTTTACAAAGACACAACACTTCTGTGGAGACACATGGCTTCAGGGGGGGGGGGAGGGGGGGCGGCAGCGTTTAGTATACACCGTAGTGAGACACGTTGATTGTTGTAACCCGTACATATTTTGACAAACCCGGGTCAGAGGTCACTACCCTTTTGTCACAAATTAAGTATTTTTTTTTATGTATGCTACAGTCCATGTTAGATTTCTTTGATGCGAGACTGTAAGAGATGAATGTAAAAAACAGTTACGTAATGGTTGACTTACCTGGATGTAAGTGACAACCTGGCACATAAAGTCCCCGTACGGCCAGTACAGTAAAATAAGGTTGGCGATGAAGGCGAACGGGTTGCAGATGACGGCCTTGACGATGTCGCTGATGGCCAGGTTGAGCAGGAACAGGTTGGTCACGGAGCGCATCTTGGGGTACATGACGATGACGTAGGAGAAGAGGAGATTCCCGCCCACGGCGACCAGGATGATGAGGACGTACATCAGCACGATGATGACCTTGGCGTACAGCGGCTGTTCGCTGTTGGGCGCGTGACCTTTCATGTCGCTGCCATTCGACTCCGGGTCAAGCTCGGACGAGTTTAAGGACGTGACTAGGTCGGTCAGCTTCAGCACCAGAGTCGACGCCGTCGACAGGGTGGTCTCGTAGCTTGATGCATAATCGTAGCGGACTGATGTGTTGCTAGGGTCGATGACGTCAGGTGACGCAGAATGTCGTCCGGTGACGTCAGCATGGCGCTTTATGCCGAAGAGTGCTGTCGAGTTTTCGCTGCTCGGCATGGACATGTTGATGAAAACGATGGGGATTATTTCGATAACGTTGTTGTTGTTTTTATCGGCGTTGTAGATACCGTCAGTAACATTGTTGTAATCCTAGTTGTAGATGTAATCCTAGTTGTAGATTACGTCAGCGACATTGTTGTAATCCTAGTTGTAGATTACGTCAGCGACATTGTTGTAATCCTAGTTGTAGATTACGTCAGCAGCATGGTTGTAATCCTCTTTGTGGATCAGGTCACTGACATTGTTGTACTCCTAGTTTTAGATTACGTCAGCAACATTGTTGTAATCCCAGTTGTAGAACAGGTCAGACGCATTGTTGTAATCCTAGTTGTAAGTAAATCAGGTCAGTAAGAGTGTTATGATTCTATCCCCCGACTCACGTAAAGACATGTCAACGATGACGCTCCTTCGAAACGGTACCGTACGCCTCAATAATCAACGGATCCGTCATTCTGTGGATTTCCCGTGGATCTCATGGCGTTAGGACTCTGTTGATCATCACGTTACGACACGGGATCTTTACACGCGGACCTATTCTCTGGTAGCATATTAGTATGTGGACAAGGACAGGTGCTTCAAAACAAATTTGGAAGTTGGTCAAGGTACAACGCCACTTGGAAGATATAACTGTGAAGTAACGCTGTCACGGTCAAGTGGGTGATAGGAAATAGATCAATCGTTGTTATTACCTGCAGTGATGCTTCATATTGTCAGCGTAGACCTGTAACATACAAGTTAGTTTTAAAAAACGAGCGTTGTTTTAACAATTCAAATAATAAGAGTTTAGTTATGTCTTGATAATACAGCGTACGGTTGTCGCTGCTTTGTTAACAATCGATAGTATGAGACTTTAGATACGTCTTGATTATACAGCAAATGGCTCTCACTGTTAGATTAATAATTGATAGTATGAGCCTTGAGCAATATGTCTTGTTTATACAGCACATGGTTCTCGCGTCTTTTCCACCAGACTATTGTTATGAAATAAGGTAGTTGCCCGCATTATGTTTTTAAAATCAATAATTATTTGTGACATGACCCCTAGGGCGTGTCAAATCATGCTGTCTTCGTTGATCACATCACTGACTATGTCCTGAAACTTTGTTGGTTTATGAAAACATAATAAACTATAATATTTGTTGTTAGGTTCGATGCGCAGAAAGAGAGCAATGAATTTTAAAATAGCATTTCTCCCTATCCACCACTATCATAAATAAAGCTATATCCACCACTATCATAAATAAAGCTCTATCCATCACTATCATAAATAAAGCTCTATCCATCACTATCATAAATAAAGCTATATCCACCACTATCATAAATAAAGCTCTATCCACCACTATCATAAATAAAGCTCTATCCACCACCACCCAATTGCTAATAGGATGCATGAATTGAATCACAAAGTCTTTAGATGACTTGTCCGTTTACTGTCTTCGATTGCTTTGTTTGTTGTTGTGTACTCTGTCATGTCTTTGGGTGGGTTCAAACGATCAAATTTTCCTTCAATCATTTGATGCAATTCGTGTATGAAGCCTTGTCACAACTTTTAAATTACTATTTGATCGAATTCCCCCAAAAAGAAAAGACGCACAAAATAGTGCGTTCACACAACAAATTGACGCGAAATCTGATCGTGTGAACTGACGCTAAGGTGGTTCATTTAGAACACATTTTTTTTCCTTTTCTGGCCCAAAATAAGGTTTTAGGTGCCCCCTTAGATGGACATGCACGACCTAAAGCGACCAATTATAAGCTTGATGGATTGAAACTTCAATAAACGTTACAGTGTTTATTTGAGTTTTCAGTGTTTAGTTCAAGGTGATAGTTTTTACTTCAAGTTGTCAGTGTTTAGTTCAAGTCGTCAGTGTTTAGTTCAAGTTGCCAGTGTTTAGTTCAAGTTGTCAGTGTTTAGTTTAAGATGCCAGTGTTTAGTTCAAGTTGTCAGTGTTTAGTTCAAGTTGTCAGTGTTTAGTTCAAGTTGTCAGTGTTTAGTTCAAGTTGTCAGTGTTTAGTTCAAGTCGTCAGTTTTTAGTTTAAGTTTGTCAGTGTTTAGGTTAGGAATAAGTCTAAAATTATCCACTAGGGTTTCTCATCTCCCGGGATTTAGCTTATCCCGAGAAAACGGGAAAACCATTTTCCTCTTCCCGGTATCCTTGGGGTAATATTAATTTTTAAAAATCGTACAAACTGAATTAAACTATAAAATAACTCATCTTTTTTATAGTTGTTAAATTGTTGCAGTCTATCTATGGAAAAAAAACAACCTTTAAGGTTAGTTGAGAAGTTGGTCACTTGCTACGAGTTGCCTCACTTCCCACGGCCTACCCCAAGCTGTGGATGACTAGCTAATAATAGGCTTGTCACGCAAACGTTGGAAAACAAGTGCAAGTGGAAAACAACTCAACACTTATATGTTTGTTGCAGTTCTTTAGAATGGACTACGATTTATTGATTGTTTTGTCACGTCATACGTGTAAAAACAAGTAAAACGCCCGGGAGGCTGTCTGCAACACACTAGTCGCTCACAAATTTTTCTTCAAACAACTTTCTTCCTTTAATCATAACTGATTGATAATTATTGTCACATTTAATGAATGTCATTTAAAGAAACGCGTGTATTCAAGAATATTTTGAAAAGTAAAATTTTTAATTAACACCGGGGAAGCGCTGATGGAGACAAACATTTTGCTTTAAAATTAATGATAATGGCTGATCAGCTGTTATCTGTTGTTATGTGTTGTTATGTGTAGCAGAAAGCCTACCAATGGCTGGTACGTATCACGTGACAAAACAAGGAAGTGACTCATCGTAGTCCATTGTGCTTCAAATAAATCGTGAAAGATTTACAAGCAATTAATTTCTAATAATTCGTAACAATCATTATGTCTTACTATGCTGAGTTTAGGAATACAAAAAAAACCCACTACATACTACAAAGGTAGTTCGGCACATGAAGTTTCTTGGGATAATCAAGTTGTTAGAGCACAGGTTCCCAGCCCTTGTGAGGTAACCTCAAATTGGGTTGCAAAGGGAGTAATGTGGGAAAGATGGGGAGGGGGGGTCGTCTGCTCAAGGAAGAGACTTAAAAAAAGCAATGATTTATATTAAAATTGTTTTCTTTTTTTATTGGTTTCATAAACTTTGAGTTACAATTATAATAATGACGTTAAATTTTGGAATTAAATTATACTGGAAAATTAAGTTTTAAAATATAATCTTTTCCAAGAATGTACCGTATTTAAAAGCCTTTTTTCAATATATCGTGGCGAGGGTCAGTTTACTTCTATACAATGTGGCCGTGACTTTAGGAACATGTGTACGAGGAGACTGAGCTAAGTGATTCAGCGCACTTAACTAGATGTTTCAGTTTTTGACTTATAGCGCCATTTTGTGACACTTTGTCGTCTGTGAAAATTGTTTAAAATCAAGAAAATTGTATTCTAGAAGTGTGGGCCCTGGATTTCCAAGGATTTCCCGTGATGGGAAAATTTCCTGGGAAGTCTTTTGATTTCTAAAAAATCGTGTGGGTGTCGTGAGAGAAACCCTAGTATTTACAAAGCTGAACTTGAGAATAAAACAGGCAAAGTTCAATGACAAAATATTGGATTGAATGACACGTGCATGACACAATAATAACATGTGGAATGATAAAATATCGTCAATTGTAATTGAGACACCCTAAAAGATCTTCAGATACCAAAACTGTCCATTAAAACACCCAGCACTCCATTAAACACCCCAATACCCACCCATTTAAAACACCCAGCACTCCATCAAACTCCCGTACCACCTCCAAACACCCTACGCTCCAATCATCACTTGTTTCACCCTAACCCTCCCCCCCCCCCGCCCCGCCATACGCTCACGCTATTGTGTGAGACTTCTTGTGTACGAGAGACCATACAATAACTTAAGCCAACGCAAGCACTTACTGTGGCCCTCTAGCTAGACCAAACATCGATTGATTTTATTTTAAAATCCGCTCTCTTCCCCCGGGCTCGAAAGCTCAATGTTAAGACCGTTTACAGCAAATGATATTTTTTTTTACCCGCTCCACTAGGGCTCCCCGGGACTCTTTCCCTGGGATATAAGGGGAAGCTCAAACTTGGCCGAAGGATAAAAGAATCCTTTTAGGAACGATCACATCGGGAATCAGGCGCACGCCGAAGTTTTGGTGGCTGCTGTTGGTGGTTGTTGTTGGTGGTTGTTTATTTTTATTATGAAACAGATAGAGAAGGAAGTTGGCTCGTATTATTTGTTTGCTGGATGTCGGTTGATGGACAGGATCGGGGGGTGGGGTGGTTCTAAGACGAAACGAGGGACAAATGGCGAGCAAATTACGGTCACATGACGGACGCATGACAGATACGTGATGGACACATGACAGATACGTGATGGACGCATGGCAGATACGTGACAGAAAAATGACGGAACCTGGATGGACACATGAAATAACCGCTCAAAAATTTAAAAAAAACTTAACTATGTTTATCTTTAGTTAGGTTGCTTTATTTTTAAGCGATGAAAGAAAGTGGTGAATGTGCGTTGAATGTGCGGTGAATATGCGGTGGATGTGCTGTGAATGTGCAGTAAATGTGCGGTGAATGTGCGGTGGATGTGCTGTGAATGTGCGGTGGATGTGCGGTGGATGTGCTGTGAATGTGCGTTGAATGTGCGGTGGATGTGCGGTGAATGTGCGGTGGATGTGCGGTGAATGTGCGGTGACTGTGCGGTGGATGTGCTGTGAATGTGCGGTGAATGTGCGGTTCACCTGAAGTTAACAAAAATAACTTTCAAAAACTTAACCTGTGTTCATTTAATTCGACTTGCTCGGCTTAATATTCTTTTTTTTTTTGTTACCTTCCTTATCAAGAACAGATCCAGCACAAAGGTCTTTCCTCCAACGTTAGTCCTAACTGTACGCTACTTTAGAGAATTAGTTATCACACAACCGACGTACGTTTCTTTTGATCAACTGTCTTTACACATGACCGTTCTTAACATTTTAACAGAAATGTTGACGACGCCTGGAGATTTTATTTCGTCTTAAGTCCACGCGCACGCAGTTTTAGGACAGAGGTTCTTAATTTATGGACAGCCGACTTCTAGTGGTCGGCTAAGAACCACCAAATCTTACAAGGGGTTTAGATTTTTAAATTTATGCATGACAGTTTCAAACTGAAAGCATCTCCTTGAAATGTTTCACGACTTGACGTAAGTCTCGGTTATGTCTGAAATTGCACAGATCTGTCCAGAGGCGTAGCTATAGTGTATTGCGCCCCGGGATATCTGTCCCCTCTTAGCTACGCCTCTGGACATGTCAGCTCGTAGATCTTATTTCTGACATTTCAATCTCATGCAGAATAAATTCATACAATGGTTCAGAATGTGTATGTTTGATTGAAATAACAAGCCCAAACTCACAGCAACAACTAACAAACAACAACAGCCAAAAGCAGCCAAGAATAGCCAGCAATAGCCAACAACAGCCAAGAATAGCCAGCAACAGCCAACAACAGCCATTAACAGCCAACAACAGCCAACAACAGCCAACGACCTCCTAATAACTTTTTGGATTAAAGTAGGTAATCTACATGTTGTCCACCACTGAAGCATGTAAATTTTCACAAGTTCGAAACAATGTGAGAACCACTCGTCTAGACCACATGTGTTTACAGCCATGCAGCCATATTACCGTCCGTGAACCCCTGCCGTCAGTTAATATATCTTCCCTATGAACATTATCCCATGTGGCGCTTGGATTAAGAAGTCATTAAAAAAAATAACTTCCCTATGAATAACTTAATCAAGTTTCTGCATTAGATCAGTGTTCTTCCAACTGTGTCCTACCGGCCCCCATTTGAAGACTGCAGTGTGTCTCATAGTGCCCATTCCTCGTCAATTAAACGTAATCTTTAAGTTATTCACGGCCATGCTTTGGGTACATAGTATGTCACACATAGGTTGATAACGCACACATATAACGTCCCACCACATGTCACACATAGGTTCATAACGCACATATATAACGTCCCACCACATGCCATACATAGGTTCATAACGCACACATAGGTTCATAACGCACACATAGGTTCATAACGCACACATAGGTTCATAAAGCACACATATAACTTCCCACCACATGCCACGCATAGTTTCATAACGTACTCATGAACTTGCTCCCACATGCCACACAATTGTTCGTAGCGCACACAAGTACCTCCCCCCCCCACATGCCTCACATAGGTTCATAACATACACATGTACATTCCACCACATGTCACAAATGAAAATCATGTAGTCCAAGAAATGCACTGTTAAAATTCAAATGGCACCAATGTGTTAAGAAAAACGAGAACCGTTTGAGCGACAGTGTCTACACGCTCTGGGTATAAGCCACTTGTCAAGAGATGTAATCATTTCAAGACAGGTGACAAGACGAGAGTCATTGGGATGATACTACGCCATGACAGTTTTCTGGGGGGAAATGCGCTATTAATTTTCACACAATTATTTGTTTTTTAATAATACTTTTGTGGCAAGATCGTAATGCGTTTAAAGCTGGCGATTTAATTACTTTTGATTTATTACATTTTCATTCTTGGTGTTTTAGTAAGTTTAAGAGGCACTTGAGGACCCCATGTCGTCCAATAAAATGAGAAGAGCGCATTTTGTTTCTCTCAACGATTAAGTGTCATCCCACTCGACCCTTCAAGTTCCGTTATTATATCTCAGTGCCACTTTCTCTCTATGCTTTTAATGACCCCTTTCTCTCTGTGCTTTTAATGACCCCTTTTTTCTCAGCACTTATAATAGCCACTTTCTCTCAGCACTTATAATAGCCACTTTCTCTCAGCACTTATAATAGCCACTTTCTCTCAGCACTTATAATAGCAACTTTATCTCAGCACTTATATTGACCACGTTCTTTCAGTGCATGTAATGACCACTTCTTCTCAACGAGTTTATTGACCAGTTTCTCTAAGCGCTAATAATGACCACTTTCTTTAAAGCTCAAACAGTGGCCACTTCGGTGGCGTAACAACGGCTTGGCATTGGGGCAGTTGCCAAGGGCGCCGGCCTGCGCCAGTTCAAAAGGGCGCCACTAAATCTTTAATTTTTAAATTTTTAATTAAATAAATAGTTCATTTTCATACAAAAACCCAGTTACGCCCCTGGGCCACTTTCTCTCCGTGTGTATAATTACCTCTTTTCTTTTTCTGAGTCCGTATAATGACCAATTTGAGTGCACATGACCAACGCATATAATGACCACTTTCTATAAGTGCTATCACGATTATTTCTCTCAGCGCCTATAAAAGCTTTTTCTCTCAGTGCTTTTAATGGCCTTTTCTCACAGACCCTATAATGACCTTTTCTCACAGCCCCATTAATGTCATTTTTTCAAAGTCCCTATGATGACATTTTCTCACAGCCCCTATAATGACCTTTTCTCACAGCGCTTATAATGACCTTTTCTCACAGCCCCTCTAATGTCATTTTTTCACAGCCTCTATGATGACATTTTCTCACAGCCCTTATAATGACCTTTTATCACAGCGCCTATAATGGCCTTTTCGCACAGCCACTATGATGACCTTTTCTCACAGCCCCTATAATGAACTTTTCTCACAGCCCGTATGATGACCTTTTCTCACAGTGCCTATAATGACCTTTTCTCACAGCGCATATGATGACCTTTTCTCACAGCCCCTATAATGACATTTTCTCACACCCCCATAATGACATTTTCTCACAGTCCTCATAATGACATTTTCTCACAGCCCCTATAATGACATTCTCTCGCAGCGCCTATAATGACATTTTCTCAAAGTCCCTATAATGACATTTTCTCACAGCCCCTATAATGACATTTTCTCACGACGCCTATAAGGACCACTTAGCTGGGCTCAATCATTTTCACAGCAAACGATCGAAATGTGTAGAAATATAAACTAGAAACTAAATAACTCCGTGTCTTATTAAAAGAAAAAACCCACAGCCTAATTAAGATTGTTTTATAGTCTGTTTACGCATTGAGATTTTTAATTACAATTTTGTCACTAAGGTTATAAAAAAACAAGTAATTTAAAATTGAATGTAAAAGAAAACTATGAAAGCATTTGTCTCAACTTGATTAGAAAACTAAAAATTACTCACTACTTCAAAAAACATGGCCCCAGACTTGCAAACAAAGCAAAAACATTTTTTTCCCTATGGTTAACGCGAACAGCAAGGAATTGCTTCTTTTTTCCTCTTCTCTCTTTCCCCCCATAATCGACTTTTTTAGTTGTCTTCTTTCTTTTTCCATTACAATCTATCGATTTGACATCATCCAAAAGAACTCACCAGATTTTGTGAAAATTTCAAAGAGAGCAAAGAACTGTTCTTTAACATACTGTGTGGCCATCATTGGCAGCTTGCTTTCACTTTCACACACTACGGGGCAGTATCTGTTAATGCAGTGATTCTCAACCTTTCTAATGCCGCGACCCTTTAATAGAGTTCCTCATGTTGTGGCGACCCCCAACCACAAACTTATTTTCGTTGCTACTTCATAACTGTAGAGTTTTTTTTCTTTCCGAAGGTCTTACGCGACCCCCGGGAAAGGGTCATTCGACCCCCAAAGGGAACACTACCCACAGGTTGAGAACCGCTGTGTTAATGAATGCTAAATATTTCACTTGATTGAAAAGGCGGGATATTTTAAAAAAACTAAAACAAATGTGCACATACTCTCTGTTGAAAGTAGATAATATTTGCGTCTCTACTCTCCGTTCAAAGTTTCCAATGGTTATTTTCTGGCCAGCATTTTTAAACATATGGGGAATGACCTACTTAGAGTTGACCTACTATTGGATTGTGTGTCGTCCTTCACTTCCGTATCGCATTTTTGTGAACCCTTTGAATTTCTTTCTCCTCTGGTAACCTAAGTGATTCAACGCTACATTCCCATGTACTTAATTTGGGTCAAAGTTACTACACTGACTGTCGTACATCCTTGTCCCAGCTGTCGTACTGAATCCCTTTTTTTTTGGCGGTCCCCAAAAATCCCTTAGCTTAACTTTGAGTCAAATCATCTAAATCTAAAATTAAATTCACATTTTATATACACACACATTATAATTTTCGATTGAAAAGAACAACCAAAAAATACAAACTAAATCTTTACGATTTAGGCCAATAAATTGCTTGTGATCTTCCAACTTATGAATTGGATTTGTATCTTATCACACGGACAGTTTTCTTTACAATGTTTTGTATTTTCTGAATTTTCTGAATTATTTGTCCTCAGTAGACAAGGTTTCTTCCTATTTAAAAATGATATTGTGTCAAAATAATGAGGCCAACTGCTATCGATGCACGACATATCGAAATATCTATGAGGCCAAGTGCTATCGATAAAAACATATCGCATTATCTATGAAGCCCAGTGCTATCGATACAACAACATATCGAATTGTCTATGAAGCCCTGTGCTATCGATGCACACCATATCGAAATATCTATGAATACCAGTTCTCTCGATGCACAACATATCGATATATCTAAGACTATCCAACAAGTGTAAAAAGCTTTTTTTTTCGAGGAGTTCTAACATCAACATAATTATCTTCGCATTATTTTCTTTATATTGCAATAATGTTTGGAAATGCCATTAAAATATAATTGATACAACCATTTTTCAGTCCGGTTCTATCCCACGCCGTCAAAAGTACCTTACATTTACCGGTACGCATGAACTTGACTGGAAAGTGTTAACGGAATGCCGTCAGCCACTAAAAAAATCACCTTTATTTTTAAATCCAAGGAAAGGTGGATATATAAATATTTATATATATCCATTTGCAGCAGTGAATCCAAGAGGAACACAGCTAACTTTATCCTACACTCATGATCGCTGTATAGACCCCCAGATCCACGTGTTGGAAGATCACTCGTTTGTAACGGTTCCAGCGGGCGGAGAACACACATTTCTTTTGTGTTTATGTTTATGTGTGTGTGTGTGTGTGTTCGTGTCACAGGCTTGAGGTGTAAACGCATATTTTGTGGGGACAGCCCTGGGGACTCGCGGAATGAGAATTTTAATGTGTGGGTTAATTGTCGCTCCCCTCCGCCCCCCCTCCCTTAAGGCTGGTGTCACGACCAGTATGTGTGTCCCGCTAGATGAGTTAAAGTGACGTTTTAAAAAAAAAAAATGTATGCCCGTGTCACAATTTTAGTTCCTGTTACGTTGGACAAAGATTGCGGCGTAACAAGCGGACGCAATCGCGGACACACATACCGACACACACACGGACATACACACGGACACACACACGGACACACACACGGACACATATATGGACACATACACACACGGACACACATGGTCAAAGGGACACACACGGGGAAACACACGGACACACACACACGGAAACACATGGAAATATATATAATATAATATAGGCATATTTGATATATAAGATCATGGTCATTACAGTCGGCCGAGGTCATTCCCTTAATCCAAGGTCATTCTAGTAGGCTGTAAATCCCCCCACCCGCACACACACACACCCCCCGCACCCCCCTCCCCCCAAAATTTTTTTTTTTTTAAATAATAAATTTTAAAAATATTTAAAAATTAGTGGTCAGCTGGTCCGCCAAAACTAGGAATTTAAACAATCTAGGAAGCATTGGCACCAAGGAAGGACGGGTGCTACAGACATTCAGAAAAGGGAGCAGAGGGCAAACTCAATCTGCTACCAAATTGTCCCACTTCTAAATCACCCACTCATAAAGATGGAGACAAAAGCTAGGTTTATTAACGCAGTCTTTATTCCAGCCTTTACTCACTAGAGTCTAACCTGGACTCTGAATCAAAGTCTAGAGATTCACATGCGAGATGTTTAAGGCGAGCAGCTAGTAAAACCATTAAGTCTCTTAGACAGAAACTGTATCTGTGTTGTTATTTTTAAAGTGGGGGGGGGGGGAAGAGGGGGGGTGATTGTGGGACATTAGTTAATTTTGAACATTGTTATTGTGTTGTTTTTTTTAATTTATTTAAATACAAATATATTTCATTTATTGTATGTTTTATATTCTAACGTTCAATTTCACCGTCTATAAATAGGTCACGAAAGGGGAATTCCAACTTTTTTAACGTCATCAGGGAGAATTCCTTGTTTAAAATCTACTACCGAGAGAAATGGGTGAAGGCATAAAACCCTTTTTAGTATCTCAGAATGAGCGTGAGAGGAAAAGATTGGGGAAAAATAGGGCTCAAGATTTTGGCTTATTTTCTATGGACGTTTGAGATGGCTGTGTAGTTTACATGAAAAGTTTTGGTCTGATGAGAAGACTTGGTTCATGGATGACTCTGTGGTCAATAGGTGTGGGAGCCGGCAATGATTTGGAGATGTTTCCTGTTTTTTTTTGGCGTAGAACAAAGATGTTGATGGGCAGGAATTTAATAATGTAAATAATTTGGACAAATTAAAAAAAAAAGTGCATTTACCTACGAGATTACAAAGACATATTAATTTATACTTTCATGTTGTGTAATAATATGTTGTGATATAGATGATATGGCGAAAGAACATCCATGTTCCTTGTTTTGAAGGAACGGAATAGTGTTTTAGGGGAACATTGAAGATCCGTGGAAACATAATTAATTGGTGCGTTTTTTTTTTAAATAGAGCCTCAGAAGAAAATTGGGATGAAAGGAGAGAGGTGGTCTGAGGTTGGGCTGGAGGCTTTTCTGGATGGAGGGATGAGTTGGCAGTCAGAGGATTAGAAGCAGTAGACAATAAAGACGATTTGGGGATTAATAAGAAATTCTCTAGAGTATGTTGCGTGGTAAAATAAAAGTAAAAGCAACAAATTTAAACAAAAGTTCACAGTCAAGGGTAAGTTTGTAGCCAGCAGGCGCTCTGTAAGGGTAGCATCTCACAGGAGAAGAAACATCTGTGTTCCATAATGGTGGCATAGTTTGCCTCAATCTCTGAGGGGTATTGATAAGGATAAAACATCATTTAAGAAACATTTAAAAACTTTTTGTTTAAATAGATTTATGAAAACCAGAGCGCAGTGAGCATGCTAACGTAGCGTGGATACCAGCGCTATAGAAATATCCAATCAATCAATCAAATCACAGGAGAAGAAACATGTTGTGTTCCATAATGGTGGCATCTCACAGCAGAAGAAACATGTTGTGTTCCATAATGGTGGCATCTCACAGGAGAAGAAACATGTTGTGTTCCATAATGGTGGCATCTCACAGCAGAAGAAACATGTTGTGTTCCATAATGGTGGCATCTCACAGGAGAAGAAACATGTTGTGTTCCATAATGGTGGCATCTCACAGCAGAAGAAACATGTTGTGTTCCATAATGGTGGCATCTCACAGGAGAAGAAACATGTTGTGTTCCATAATGGTGGCATCTCACAGGAGAAGAAACATGTTGTGTTCCATAATGGTGGCATCTCACAGCAGAAGAAACATGTTGTGTTCCATAATTGTGGCATCTCACAGCAGAAGAAACATGTTGTGTTCCATAATGGTGGCATCTCACAGCAGAAGAAACATGTTGTGTTCCATAATGGTGGCATCTCACAGCAGAAGAAACATGTTGTGTTCCATAATGGTGGCATCTCACAGCAGAAGAAACATGTTGTGTTCCATAATGGTGGCATCTCACAGCAGAAGAAACATGTTGTGTTCCATAATGGTGGCATCTCACAGCAGAAGAAACATTTGTGTTTAATCAATTAAAAAACATTAAGGATGACTTGAGACTTCAAATCAACCATTCCCCCCCTCCCCCCACACACACTTTTACACAATATTCCCTGCTGTATTTAGATTTTTCCCTTTTTATAGTCTATTATTAACTCAAATTAATGTATGTAATATGCACACAAAAATACAGATTTTGTCAAAACACCCAATGAAAGGACCACCACCCCTCCCCGCGTTGCAGCACGAGTATATTTACCAGCATATTCTACATTCTAAATCGGTATAACATTTAATGCTGTGAAAATACCTTTATATTATTACGTTACCTTCGCCAAAGTCGTCCGGACTTAATGTGGGCGTTACTATGAAACCTGTGACATAATTATGTACATAACCTTGAAACGCAGCAAGAAAGCCGGCTCATTTAGGCACTTGTGGTGTACTCTATCCTGGTCGATCAAGTTATAAAACTACAATTTTTTTTTTACAATTTTATTTATAATCCTTCAACGACTGGATTAATAGACTTTTAACCAATTAGACACGCTGGATTATGCATAGAGTTGGAGACAATTATTCGATATTTTTAATTAACCCACTTCCTGTCAACCTATCGAGCTGAAACTTGTCACATAAACTTGTTGCCGATGACAAAACATTGTAACAAATTTTCAGCCCCCGATAATTTCGCTGATTGAGATTATTTATTAAAAAAAGAAAGATTGCGTGTTCGTTATATTTTCTTTTGTTTTTCTGAAATGGTTGGTGAAATAAATCTGCTGTGTCAAAGCGAGCGGGAAATTAGAATATTAACATAGTTAAGGGTGGGGAAAAATATGCGGCTGCGAGTCGTGGGGGGGGGGAGGTACATGCATGCATGTTTTGATCAAAATTTCCGCTCCAGCCCCATTGCTCCACATTACATTTTATAAAGGATTTATACAAAAATCTTTTTTTAGAGATTGTTTAATTAGAAATAGAGATTGAAGTTGGGATCAGAATTTGTGACATAAGTTTAAGTCTGGATAAGATTTTGCAGCAGAATTTTAAGTCTGAGTCAATAATTGAGACACGATCTGTGACTTAACTTTTTAGTTTTTAAACAGAATATAAGTTGGACAATTAACGAAGTTATCAGAAACTAGATATAGCCCGCAAAACATTGGCGGCAGCAATGCGTGAACTTCCCATCTATCAAAGTTACTTGACAAAACATGAACTCAAGTAACGCACATTTAAGAATTCAAATTTTTGCTACATCCCTTCCCCCATGATACGTCACTGCACACTTTTTATTTCACGCCCATGAACTTTATTAAATATTCTGATGCCCCAGCCACTTTTAAAGCTAATATTTTTGATACCATACTTAAATTGAGACGATTTCATTTTTCGAAAAAAAATTATTACGCGCCAAACGCAGTTGCGTTATGCAAACAAATATGTCATTTAGCGTAGTTATCGGGAAATATATATTGCGCACTATTGAACTCGTTATTGAACCGGAAATGGAAGCAGTAAATTAGGACGCCAACCACGAGTCATACCAGAAGCGTAATACATATGTTTCAGTCGAAGGGGTTTACCAGTAACTATGAGTGTTCCAAAAAGCATCTGCCGTCCATACTTGCAAGGACAGTAAATTAGATGTGTGCTGATGGTAGGTTGCCAAACAAGGCAACAACATTTAGCTAAATTATATCAAATGTGAGGCAGTGGTGTAGCAAGGATAAGTGCCATCCGGGGCCGGGCCCAAGATTTTGTGTGCCTCCCCACCCCCCAACCCAAATCCAGGAAAAAAACTCTGCAGCTGTCCGAACATGCCCCCGTTCATATAAAGAAAGAAAAATAAGCGTAGTCTGGGGCAGACTGCCCCCTCCGCCCGTCTTTCCAAGTCACTTCTCGTTAAAGCGAAGATTGAAAAACAAAAAACAAAGGACGCGTGTTGGATGTCCAACTATCAAATCATATTGAAAAGATCTGCGTGGGCTGCCACAAGCCGGCTACTCATTTGTGTTGATAAAAACGAGGAAAAAAATATATGAGCCTTTATATATATATATATATATATATATATATATATATATATATATATATATATATATATATATATATACACACATTAGATTTCAACGGATGACCTAGACCTCTAAGACTCCCACTCCATTCACGGATCTGTGACGGTATTGTGACTTTGCTACACTGAGGTACCGGTCTCAATATCGAGTTCTTTTGTGGAACTGGTCTACGACGCATTTAGCGTGTGTAGTGTAAATTTACACTGCTGAAGTCCAGAATATCTGCCATTCTCTCGTAACCCTTCTTGAAACAACAAAAAAAACTGTTTTTTCAAAAACATAGTTCATCAAATTTAATTTTAAAAAACAAGAAACAATATTCATTAAAAATGACTTTTGCGTTGGCAGTTTGCGAATCCGCGCGATTGTGAGCAGACAAGTATCAACGAAACATTAAAAAATTACAGTTCAACGTTGTATAAAAGATTTCCCCCCCCCCCCCCCCCTCGGTTGTGAAAATGACATTTTAAAATAATTCTCATCTTGTTTTTTATGTAATCGAGCAGTAAAAGGTTTATAAACTGTTTTGTAATCCTGGTTATAGAGAATAATATAAGGGTTCAGATGGGATATAAAAATCTATGTGACCTTCTGGTTCACATCATCTTCAAGCTGACCCCTCTCACGTTGAGACTAATCCTTGTTCTTGGCGATTTTCAACCTACGCTCTGAAAACTAAACACAATGGCTTCCCTAGGGGCAACTTTAACATCAAAGATGGTTTCACGTGTATTAGTCGAAATGTAATCCTTGTAATTGTTAGGCGAAGATGCCGCTTATATTATACAGGTGAGAGGGAAGAAGGCGATCTGATATAGGTTCAGTGAACATCTTCGAAATAGTGAACATAACAAGCCATCCCCGGTCTCATCCCATTTCAACGGAGGTGAACAAAGAGGCACATCAGATTTTTACATCACGGCTCTAGCTCCTGCACCAATACACCAGCGAGAGTGAGGTTTGAAAAAAAAATTAATTTATATTTTCAGGCACTCTATCACCATATGGAATAAAATAAATACTCAATTACAAGCGATCCTTTATTTCCCTCTTAATTTTACATCAGTAATATTTACATTCTTTTACTGTAAAAATGTGGGACGCACGTTTCGGATGGGAGGAACTGAACTTTCGTTTCTAACAAGAACAAAGAACGCTTTTTTTTTTTTTTTTTTGAACACCGAGCTACATTGACTTTGAGATCTTCAAAAACCTAAATTTTCATTTTTAAAATTGAAAAGTATCTGCTGTTGATTATTTTTATTGTCTGCTGCAGAAGGTATCTAGCCGAAACGTTAGCTTAATTGTTCTTGCCTTTTCTGTCCAAGCCTAAATCTATCTTGTTCCTACAATGTATCTACTAGAAATGTGACAGGCATCTTCACTGTGTGTTAAACGAAGTGGAGCTGCGTGGCTCCCATAAACTATTTAAGTTCATTTCATACAAATAACTACAAATCTGCCAATTTTTTAAAGCATTCTTATCTAGTCTCATATAAGACTAGGGTATTGATAACTTCTCAGTAAAAGATATGGTAAGAACAAAGTTTCTTAAACCTTTTTTTTTTTTGTTTACTCTGAATAGCATGGCCATTTACTTGAGTCAGTTTCCTCCGTAAGGTACCTGGGTGTTACCATTCAGAGAGAGGTCCGCTGGGACGAGCATATTAACAATGTGTGCAACCAGGCAAACAAGACCCTGGGGTTCTTAAGGCGTAATCTAAAGATCAGCAACTCCGGTGTGAAAGAAAGAGCCTATAAAGCCTTTGTCCGGCCGCTTTTAGATTATGCATCTTCGGTCTGGGACCCATTCACTCAGAAGAGCATCGAAAGGTTGGAGGCAGTACAGCGACGGGCAGCACGCTTTGTCCTGAACCGCTACAGAAATACCTCTAGTGTTGGCAGCATGCTGGAAACACTGGGCTGGTCACTATTGGAGGAACGACGACGACAGTCCAGGCTCTCCATGATTTGCAAGATAAATAATGGGATATTCCACTGTTCTGGCATTAAACAGAAACTCGTCCCTCTCCCCCATAGACAACGACGAGGCCATGACCGTCAGTTCCGGCTCATACCAGCGAGAAGCCAGTATAGGAACTGCTCATTCCTACCAAAGACAATCAGGGACTGGAACAATGTTTCAAAAGGAACAGTTGAGGCGACAACACTTGACTCATTTGCGTCTATTGCCTCAGGCCTTCCAACCCCAAGTGCATGATACCCTCATTCAATTACTCTTGTAACCAGTGAAATATCCTCAACACCAGGCACAGAAACATTGCAAATCCCATCTACATTCATAGGAGCCAGAATGATCAATGAATTGATCGTGGGCCCTTAATATATAGAAGAAGAAGAAGGATTTATATGGAGAATAAATTAATAACAAGATTTGGTGCGTTAACTCCATTAGTGATAAACCAAATCTACAATTTTACGCAATTGCCATGTCTTTTTCCTGATTGGGCTTTTACATTTTACTTCAAGTCACTTCCTTTCCATTATTCTTTACTTTGTTTCTGTCTGTTTTTCTGTCCCATTTTTCTCTTTTGAGGTAGGATATATATATTTTGTAAATTTGATTTCTACTTATTTATATGTCTTGTTGTACTGATGAAAGTATGTGCCGAAACGTCTACTTATGTATAAAATAAAATTATTATTAAAGCTTAACATATATTGTTATATTGACATAGATTTTTCGTGTCTAATTAATCTTTAACTTAATACCGCGGCCCCCTTTCTGGTTATTAATATCTCGTTTTTAAATCTGCTATTTTCATTTACATAAAATCAGTTGTTTATTTCATTCGTAGCCCTCCCCCCCCCCCAACCACACGTGGTGAAAAACTTAGCTAGAGATTCCCAGGTACAATGGTCGAAAATGTGCACTACTGGCCAACCTTGTCCGCTTTTAACTAACGTAATTGTTGACGCGTGATTCTTATGACTTACGGCAGTCATAATGCAGGATTATGATGAGCGTCAGCAATAAAATAACATGTGTAATAATAGATAATTTTGAATATTTAATCTATGCATCGCCCAGAAGTCCTCGTGTTGAAAAAGACAAAACATCGGACATCGGACTCAGATCGACGAGATTGAGTCGTGAGATTTTTTTTTTTTCGTATTTATATTCATTTCCAACCATGTATTCGTTGCATACTGCTGGCAATAGGGTTGTTGTGACAGTACGGTGGCAGCAACCCGAGACAATTCTAATTAGGTGGTGTCATGTTTTGCTTTGTTTTTTTGTACTTTAATTGTTACTCTCAGGTATACAGAAGTGCAATGGTCCGTCTGCTTATTAAAATGTCTTTTTAACAGACATCTGTCATCTAACAAATTCTGGTGTGTCTAAAAGTTTTGACATTCAAACTTCTCAGTTCAAGTCTACGGTTTCTTAGCCTCCAATAAAAACGTCCCTTTCGTTACAGAAACTAATTTAAATTATATGATGGAATTGGACGTGACGCATAGCAGCGAGCATAGCAATGACATTCTGTCTTGTAAAGCAATTGTTCGTGTAATGTAATGCTTTCATAAATGACATAATCTCATTTGTAATACGCTTGGCTGTGGTTTTAAAAAATTACAGAGAAAGAAAAGTCTAGATGCAACGCACCTAGTAGCACTTATTATGCGAAGCACTTGCACAAGGACTCGTTATTTGAAATATAACTAGGACAAGCGGTTGCAAATTTTCGAATGTAAAACATTCAGTTCAAGCATACAAACACACTCACACTCACACGATACAACAACACAAACAAGGGCACACAAAAGAACGCATACAGGCCCACACTCAAGATCATATACAAGCACACATGCAAGCAACCACACAAGCACCCGTACAATCACGCACTCAAGCAGACCTAAAATCACACATACAAGCGCACATACAAGCACTTATACAAGTCAACATGCACGCAGATAATTAGGCACATCAAAAAGCACACACACAAGCACATATGCAAGCACACATACAAGCAAATACACAAGCACCCGTACAATCACGCACTCAAGCAGACCTAAAATCACACATACAAGCGCACATACAAGCACTTATACAAGTCAACATGCACGCAGATAATTAGGCACATCAAAAAGCACACACACAAGCACACATGCAAGCACACATACAAGCAAACACACAAGCACACATACAACACACATACAAGCACACATACAAGCACACATACAAGCCCACATACAAGCACACATACAAGCACACATACAAGCACACATACAAGCACACATACAAGCCCACATACAAGCACACATACAAGCACACATACAAGCACACATACAAGCCCACATACAAGCACACATACAAGCACACATACAAGCACACATACAAGCACACATGCAAGCACACATACAAGCAAACACACAAGCACCCGTACAATCACGCACTCAAGCAGACCTAAAATCACACATACAAGCGCACATACAAGCACTTATACAAGTCAACATGCACGCAGATAATTAGGCACATCAAAAAGCACACACACAAGCACACATGCAAGCACACATACAAGCAAACACACAAGCACACATACAACACACATACAAGCACACATACAAGCACACATACAAGCCCACATACAAGCACACATACAAGTACACATACAAGCACACATACAAGCACACATACAAGCACACATACAAGCCCACATACAAGCACACATACAAGCACACATACAAGCACACATACAAGCCCACATACAAGCACACATACAAGCACACATACAATCACACATACAAGCACTTATACAAGTCAACATGCATGCAGATAATTAGGCACATCAAAAAGCACACACACAAGCACACATGCAAGCACACATACAAGCACACATACAAGCACACATACAACACACATACAAGCACACATACAAGCACACACACAAGCACACATGCAAGCACACATACAAGCGCACAAACAAAAACATATACAAGCACACTAAGAAGCTCACATACAACTACGTATACAAGCACACATACGCACTTATACAAGCACACATAAAGCACATATGCAATAACACAAGGAAACACATATAAAAACAGATCTTGAAGCGTTTTTTTTTCTGCCCACCAGCTGGGCATTTCCCACTGGAGAGTTCACCGAACATTTAGTCGTCTGGGAAGTCTGCTGTCTGGTATGTTTCCCACTGGAGAGTTCACTGAACATTAGTCGTTTAGGAAGTCTGCTGTCTGGGAATCTTGCAACATGCCTCGCCCATTAGCATTGTCCTTCTTGCACTTGTAGGAGCGTGTTGAAACTTTATAAAATCTGCCTGTTTCAGTAACTCTGTATCAGGGCTTCTGTCCTGCCACCTTATGGCTAGAGGTTTAAGTATACAGCGTGGGTGGAGATGGTTTAGTATGTTTGCTGTACACTGTCCACGTCTCGCTAGCATATAAGGAGTACACTTTCAGCTTAGTGGCAAGACTGAGACCACTTCGCTCCCAAACACTCCTGCGGAGCCTTCACATGTAACATTTGCATTGGAAATTTGTTTGTTGATCGCATCATCTATTGTTACTGACCTGGATAGGGTGCTGCCCGAATATGTGAATATTTCCCTTGCTTCGAGATTGTGTGCCTTCACTGATATATTGGGTTCTTTGTAAACTTTTCCTGGAGCTGGCAGGTGAAAGATCTGTTGGGATTTTTCGTATTGATGGCGACGCCATAGTTATCGCAGGCCTCAGCAAAGCGATCAAGTATTTTCTGAATTTTCAGTTCCGAACTTGCATTTAGGGCACAGTAATCAGCAAAGAGGAGGTCTCGAATAGCCGTTTCTTCAACTTTCGTAATAGCTGCAATCTACTTAGAATAAAAAATCCTATGTCTGTCCTGTATCGTTTAGAAATACCGCCTTTTTGCCAAGAAAAGCATGTCAGCATTTCTGAGAATACCATGCTAAAAAGTCACATATAAACACACATACACGCCACACAATACAACACATACACGCAAACATTCAAGTTAATATACAAGCACAAATACAAACACACACAAGCAAACATGTATACAAGCAAACAAGAAAGCACACACACATACAAGCACACATACAAACACACATTCAAGCACACATGCAAGCATACATACAAGCATCGGTCAGCATTTTTGGGAAAACATATACAAGCAGACATACAGGCTCGTATATAAGTGCACATGCAATTACAAAACCATACACATATACAAGACACATACGAGCACATTATAGAAAGAACACATCCAGTTAAACATCCTAATGACTTAAAAGTAAACATACAAGCTGAGCCACTGATCTCAATCTACTACATCTTTAATAACGAACCTTTTAACGTTTTGAAGTATCACTTTAAGTATAACTATTTATAAAGCTTGTTTAGTCATTTCCTCTGATGGTTTACTTAAGCCATCGACTGTTCCTATACTTTTTTTTAGAAAGATTCTCTCGTAATCGACTTCTATGTTATGTCATTTACAAGCTATACTTATCTGTCAGCTCACTAATATTTTTCTCTACACACCTCGTTCATTCTGCACCACATGCCCGATATCATTATTAAAATAAACAATTAGTTTACCTGTAGCATCAAACCTGGTCTTTACTCGCCCCCCCCCCTCCTCCCCGGCAACCGTTCCCACGCGTTTTTTTTCTATTCTTCCCTGCTCCTACTTGAATAAAAAAAAGATACACGTCATCGTAAGTACACAATCTATTGTTGAAATACTACTTGTTGCTAACCAATAAGATATGAGTGCTAACATTGGTTTAACACTTGGCGTTAACGATTCCTCAATGAAGCGAGTGGGACAAAGTCATCCGTATAACAATTTGGTGATACTTTCTAGCTTTAAAAAGAAAAAAAAGCCGACAGGTTGGGAAACTCATGTTTGTCGAAACCAATCATCGCTAACGGTCATTCTTAAAATATTTATGGAGCAACATTTGAAAAATTAAGGAAGAGCCAGAATCTTTTTCTATTTTTTTTTTTTTTTTTTTTTTTACAACAAAATAAAAAGGTTAGGGGCGGGGTCGGAAATAATGTAACAAGATATATTTAGGCTTTAAATGAAAAAGACAGGACACCTGCAAAGAAAATAGTCTCTCATCATATATTATCATTAAACAAATAAAACTGTTTTAAACTGTTTAATTACTTTGAAATGTTCCAATTTTAAGATTGACACAGATCATTAGATGAAATAAACATCACGCAAAAAGACACACACTCTATCGTCCTCAAACTCTACTTACACAACATCGGAACGTTTAGAATTCCTGAAACACATTTCGCGAACGCCAGGCACATCCCATAGCTGAATTAAGCACTATCCCACGGTGATGTCATTGGATGCTCTCAAGGACACGACACCAGTTCTAGGATTACCTTTGAACTTCTTCAGTAGCACGGGGATCTTTTTTTTTTCACCCTCTAACCTCGAGGCGAAATTTCAAGGGGTCGATTTGCTTGATTGCCCCCGAGATGTGTTTAAACGTGGCCTCCAAGCCAGAATTTTATATCCTGCTTAGCTGAGACAGAGACGTCTCTCTCACTTACTTTTTTTTTTTTTTTTTTTGGTAAGGTGTTAACTGCGGATAATGAAATCATATTTATTCCGACGTTATAAAAGAAAGAAAGGAGCGCGGGCTTTAATTAAGAAGTCCCGGGTGAGCAGAGAGCCCCGAAGAGTCGGCGTGAGGTCCAGTTTCTAGAGATTTGTTCGCACGCGCGCACGTGGGGGGAACTGGTGAGGCGATGCTTGACTCCCTCCTTCCCCGCACCAGGAGTTCGGACAGGCATGGGGTCGTGGGCGCCTGACGTGCGTAATGAAGAATGTCAAGTTACCCTTTTATTTCCCAGTGAGATGGTTGGGTTATCTCCCAGAGATATGGTTGGGTAATCTCCCCGTGAGATGGTTGGGTTATCTCCCACTGAGATGGTTGGGTTATCTCCCAGTGAGATGGTTGGGTAATCTCCCCGTGAGATGGTTGGGTTATCTCCCAGGGAGATGTTTGGGTTATCTCCCACTGAGATGGTTGGGTTATCTCCCAGGGAGATGGTTGGGTTATCTCCCAGTGAGATGGTTGGATTATCTCCCAGTGAGATGATTTGGTTTGATAATGCGTAACTTAACAAATAATATGTGCTTCTAAGGTTGTTGAGGGGGCGGGGATTGTTTAGATCAGCGGTCCCCAATCTTTTCGGCAAGATGAGCCCGTTTCGCAGAACACATGTTTCCAAAGAAATGCAGGCGGGCGGGGTGTTGTGGGTTTGATTCAAGGGCCAAAAGAAAACGTGCGCTCTGAGTCGCCGTGCAGCGCAGTTCCTTACATTGAGCGTGGTTGGGGGCGTTCCTGATATTCCACGTGGTTGGAGGCCTCTGGTAGAAATAACTGTAATAAATGAAGGACTGGGTTCAAGCAATTTGAAGCTGCTACTTTTGAAAAGACAATGTATTTTCTGTCTGGCCATGAGAAAAGCATAGCCCCCCCCCCCCCCTTTTTCCTAAGACGCTAACGACTTTGGTTTGCAAGTTTCTGTGTGATTATTGCAAAATTTAAAAAAAAAATGTTTTTGTGCCGTAGTAGAGCAGCTCAAGAAAGATACAAGCTGGGAAATAGCATTCGTGTTCCATAACAATATCTGGTGGCTTTAGATCGTGTTCCATAACAATGTCTGGTGGCTTTAGGTCGTGTTCCATAACAATATCTGATGGCTTTAGGTAGTGTTCCATTGCAATGTCTGGTGGATTTAGATCGTGTTCCATAACAATGTCTGGTGGCTTTAGGTAGTGTTCCATTGCAATGTCTGGTTGGCTTTAGGTCGTGTAATATTATTATTATTAAAGCTGTTTTACATAGCGCAGTACCCCAGTCCAGGGCTAGGCTCACTTATTTAGCACGGTACCCCAGTCCAGGGCTAGGCTCAATTACATAGCGCAGTACCCCAGTCCAGGGCTAGGCTCAATTACATAGCGCAGTACCCCAGTCCAGGGCTAGGCTCAATTACATAACGCAGTACCCCAGCTTAGGGCTAGGCTCACTTACATAGCGCAGTACCCCAGCTTAGGGCTAGGCTCACTTACATAGAGCAGTACTCCAACTTAGGGCTAGGCTCACTTACATAGCGCAGTACCCCAGTCCAGGGCTAGGCTCACTTACATAGCGCAGTACCCCAGCCTAGGGCTAGGCTCACTTACATAGCGCAGTACCCCAGTCCAGGACTAGGCTCACTTACATAGCGCAGTACCCCAGCCAAAGGTTAGGCTCACGCGCTTCACATAAAAATTACCAGTTAAGGAAAATTATACATTTAAAAACAGCTTTGTAAAAAGATTGACCTCACCCACCCAAGGACTCTCTACACATGTCTAGCCATGGACGGCTCCCAGAAGCATCGAGCGTTGTTCATCAGTCTTAGGGTGAGAATGAGTCGGTATAGTACAGTTTGAAGAGATGTGTCCTGGGGGCAGTTTTGAAGGCTTGGATGATCGGTATATTGCGGATGTGTAATGGGAAAGAATTCCTTTAATTGGGGGGAAAGATTGAGAATGATCGTTCACCGTATGTTTTAGTGCTTGTCCTGGGAACAGAAAGAAGACGCGTGTCTGCGGAGGAACGAAGCTTTCGAAGGGGTGAATAGAAAGAAAGACGTTTAGTAACAATGTCTGTCTCCCCCACTGTGCCATGCGAGCAAAATACCCTACGTACGCCCCTGTAAATAGATTAAAGAGAGAACATGGCACCATCATATAAACGTTGAAGTGTCATTTTGTGAGTGAATCTAACCAAAATCAATAAAGTAATTGTGTTTATCTGATTTTAATGGAGTACATAACACTATATCGTCATCAAAATAGTTGCTGAATAAATTTGATTTTTTTAAAATTACTTTTACCAGAACTCTAGGCTACTCGCCATTTGATGTCGCTAAGAATCGATTCTAATATTAACTCCGGAAGTTTGGGACCACATGGGTAAAAAAAAAACTTTAATGTGTCTTGGAAAGCCTTATTTTGAGACATGTCCAAGGAGAAAGGTTTGACAAGGGCTTCCGCTGTTAAAGCTAAACTTATGTCCAGCAGTGTAAAGACACGAACCATAATGAATGGTGATCATATTAATAGTCCTATTTTGAGCAGTCGTCTCATGTAACGAGGAACTTTTTTAAGAAGGATATATATATGGCATCATTTCGTCGTCGCGAGACGATGGAGAAGCTATAGACACTTCATCAATTGGCTTACGAGGCCGATCTTGTAATGGAAGACTCGGCTGCATTTCTCGCAGGGGAACCTTGACTCCTGGTTAGATTGGGCCTTCCGTATTGCTCTTTTTCTTGCAAGGGCTTCGATTCTCGCGTCTTCTGACTTTTTGACTCCTTCATACACTGCTGAAGTATTTGTATAACTCTTTTCATCGCTTACAGTGCAATGTATGCCATCCGTTATCGTCTTTAATAAATGTACGCATTTTTTTTTTTAAAACTACTATGGAAGAAAGTAACATGATAAAAAGATATGTAGACTTAATTTTTTTAATTACTTTAAAAGTTGTTGCACTAATTTTTTATTTATTTGTGTTCAATTTCTTAATATAAGTTTATTTCTTTTGAGATGAAATTTTCCTTTTTGTCCCTGTCTTTTTGTCCCCCCTCTTTTCTGTCCCTGTCTTTTTCGTCACCGTCTTGTTTGTACCCGTCTTTTTTGTCCCCGTCTTTTTTATCCCCGTCTTGTTTGTCCCCGTCTTGTTTATCTCCGTCGTTTTTGTCACTGTCTTTTTGTCGCCGTCTTTTTTGTCACCGTCTATTTGTCTTATTGTTTATCCCCGTTTTTTCTCCCTGTCTTTTTTGTCCCCGTCTTTTTTGTCACCGTCTTGTTTGTACCCATCTTTTTAGTCCCGTCTTTTTTGTCCCCGTCTTTTTTGTCACCGTCTTGTTTGTACCCATCTTTTAAGTCCCGTCCTTTTTTGTCCACGTCTTTTTTTGTCCCCGTCTTTTGTGTTACGTCTTTTTCTCCCATCTTTTTTGTCCCTGTCTTTTTGTCACCGTCTTTTTTGTCACTGTCTTTTTGTCACCGTCTTTTTTGTCACCGTCTTGTTTGTACCCATCTTTTTAGTCCCGTCTTTTTTGTCACTGTCTTTTTGTCACCGTCTTTTTTGTCACCGTCTATTTGTCTTATTGTTTATCCCCTTTTTTTCTCCCTGTCTTTTTTGTCCCCGGCTTTTTATCACCGTCTTTTTTGTCACCGTCTTGTTTGTACCCATCTTTTTAGTCCCGTCTTTTTTGTCCCCGTCTTGTTTGTACCCATCTTTTTAGTCCCGTCTTTTTTGTCCCCGACTTTTTTGTCACCGTCTTGTTTGTACCCATCTTGTTGTACCCATCTTTTTAGTCCCGTCATTTTTGTCCCCGTCTTTTTTGTCACCGTCTTGTTTGTCACCGTCTTGTTTGTCACCGTCTTGTTTGTACCCATCTTTTTAGTCCCGTCTTTTTTGTCACTGTCTTTTTGTCACCGTCTTTTTTGTCACCGTCTATTTGTCTTATTGTTTATCCCCGTTTGTTTTCCCTGTCTTTTTTGTCCCCGTCTTGTTTGTCTCCGTCGTTTTTGTCACCGTCTTTTTGTCACCGTCTTTTTTGTCACCGTCTATTTGTCTTATTGTTTATCCCCGTTTTTTCTCCCTGTCTTTTTTGTCCCCGTCTTTTTTGTCACCGTCTTGTTTGTACCCATCTTTTTAGTCCCGTCTTTTTTGCCACCGTCTTTTTTGTCACCGTCTTGTTTGTACCCATCTGTCGAAAATTCTATTTCTTATCTATATATTTCTGGGCCCCCAAAATGTCGAACTTGGAACTTTTATGGCCACGAATAATACTTTCAGAACAGGGGATATATATATAGATAAAGGTCCCGAGCGCTACGTTGATTAGTATACGATGACTATGTCTAAGGAATGATTACTACAATCAACAGTTATACCAAATTAATCCTCACTCACAATAACGTTACTATTACTAAAAAAACACCAGTGGTTCAGCCACAAATAATTATTTAATTACTACAATACAAAATATATAGAAACATACAAATAGTAATACTTAATATCGATACAATGAATGCTTTACTAATAATACGATGTTATGATGCTGGACGTTCAGTGGAACGGTCGTCTCGGCTTGCCCTCTCTTGCCTGCTTCCTCGTCTGCTATACACACTGCCAGACTCTTACAGCACACCACAAAGCCACTGGTCACTCAGCTGTGCAGGGGGTGGGGAGGAACTGCTCGCCACGCTCTGCTACCTCTACAACACTTCTGTTTGGGTCGTCTGCTGACCTTATCTCTTTAGTGCGTTACTCGCTCGTTATTATCTGCCTTGTGCAATTACTGCGTCAGGGTTAAACTGTTAACCTCTGACGTCTTATACAGTACTGAGTTCTAGTCTACTGAGCTCTGCTATGGCATATGCTTCTATAGCCCTGAGCCTAATCTCATTTAACTGACTGAACTGAACTAACGTACTAACTGTACTAACTTACTAAACTAACTACTAACTGGCTGTAAAGAGAATAATAGATACAAATTAAGCTACACCTAAGAATTACAGTCTTATCACAATATTACTAATTAATCATACATGGTATGGTATGGTATGGTATGGTATGGCATCTTTCCGTCTACGAGAGACGATAGATTATCTTGTCTGGTTGCAGCTCTTCGTGTGGCTAATGAGACCGATCCTTGAATGGCAGTCTCTTGTGCATGTCCCGCACACGAATGCAGTGGAGTAGTGTTTTCTTGCCTTTCTCCGCGCTCTCATAATTATCATCAGTACTGGCCTAATTGAGTCGATCACGTGACAAGCGACTGACAAGTGACCGGTAGGTTGTGTGAGCCAGCGGGTCTCACACAAGTGAGGACCAGCGGGTCTCAACACCATCTTGTTTGTACCCATCTTTTTAGTCCACGTCTTTTTTGTCCCCGTCTTTTTTGTCCCCGTCTTTTTTGTCACCGTCTTGTTTGTACCCATCTATTTAGTCCCGTCTTTTTTGTCCCCGTCTTTTTTGTCACCGTCTTGTTTGTACCCATCATTTTAGTCCCATCTTTTTTGTCCCTGTCTTTTTTGTCACCGTCTTGTTTGTACCCATCTTTTTAGTCCCGTCTTTTTTGTCCCCGTCTTTTTTGTCACCGTCTTGTTTGTACCCATCTTGTTTGTACCCATCTTTTTAGTCCCGTCTTTTTTGTCCCCGTCTTTTTTGTCCCCGTCTTTTTTGTCCCCGTCTTTTTTTGTCACCGTCTTTTTTGTACCCATCTTTTTAGTCCCGTCTTTTTTGTCCCCGTCTTTTTTGTCACCGTCTTGTTTGTACTGGGACGCGCGTAACTAAATGACCCATATGGCCGGGAACACAATAGACATCATCAACTCTGGAACTTGAACAGTAAATCATACAAACAAACGCATCGATTAGCTAAAGTTACATTTTCTTTTCGTTCAGAGTGAAGGTGAATAGGAAACCACGTCCTTATGAAACGTTTCGTTAGTCTTTCCAAGATGTGAGAAACATCTTTTATATATATTTTTATTGTCCATTGTTTCACAAACTAGTTGGCTCCATCTCAACCACATCTCAAAAAAGGAGATAAAGTTAACTTTGCCTGTTATTCACTTCAGAAATCGCGAGGTAGACCTGGTTGGGTGGGGGGGGGGGGGGGGGGGAAGCTGATTGGGAAGGGGAGGGGGAGAAGAGAGGGGGGCGTATAGTGGTGCTCCTTTCTTTGTTGTTATGCCATGTACCAGCGTTGAGTTTTTTTGTCTAGGTTTTATCGCTAAAAACTCAACATAAATATTGGAGAGCTTTACTATAAATAACGGGTTATGGTGAAATGTAATTGTTTCCCGTCTGCTTCAGCGGCTTATCTCTTGTTCGCAGGCTTTTAAGTCACGTGTTCACAGTATGCGTGGGTCAGGTTGACCGGGAAAGTGTCAGTCGATGGAAAGCTGTATCCTAACAGCTTACTGCTTGATTGTGTCCAGGAGCCAACCAAAAAATAGTATTTATATCTTATGCATCCATTGAGTCTAGGGCCAAGATGCGAGTAGGGGGCGAGGGCAGATTGCTATTACATGAGGCATCAGACACACGATAGTTACGCGATTCAGTCACTTGATCAACTTTAACTATATTTCCTATCTGTTTACTAGTCGACTAATGTTCCACTATCAGTATACATTACTATCTATTCAGATAGCATAATCACACATGGGACATGTTCTCAAAAAAATGTGCTTCGTGACCCTGACACATTGAAACTAAATTAATCCGTTAAGTAAAAACGTCAATAATTTGTTTCAACCTGGAAAAAATTATCCACTTTTTTAAAGACAAAAAATTAAATTTGAAAACTCTTTTTAGTCTGCTTCGCCCGGACATCCCACAGAAAAACCTTCAATTCTTTTTTGAGGACCACGGACCATGGGGGTTTTAAACCAGGTATATATGTGTTATAGTTCAAGGTTTCATGTATCTACACACACATGCCACACACATACACACACACACAATGTGTTTTTCCCCTGACAGATTGCAAATTTTTAGTTACATATCTCATTGATGAATATTTGTTTCAACTTAGGATACACATTTGTGATGGCATTCTTATTTTAAACTCTTATCAGAAGTTAACCTTTTCCAAGCTCAAATCCGACCTCGGATTATTTCGAGCCCATTTTACAGCTGGGTAGAAGTTACACGTCCTACAAGTACTGTTGTTTAGCGTCACGGCTAGAGACCGACCGAATTTCGTCTTCGGTGTTGAAAGTTGCTATTTGATCACTTCCGGCGTTGTTTCGGTTTCGGCCGAAACAGAAAATTTAACTTATTATCGGATTATTTTCGGTTTCGACTGAAAGTGATAGAGGCTTTCTTACGTCTACTAGAAGTCAGACTGTCACACTGTCTGTCTGTCACCGGCCATTCGATATTCATAATTGTTCGACGTCTTGCAGTCATTAAATGATATATGACTAATCCTCTGCGAACACTGCACACAGCTACACGATAATCTAATTTTCCAAATTTCCGAAACAAAATATTTCAATAAGGCTTTGGCAAAGATAAATACTTTTTTAAACAAAACTACGGGAATGGTACTATTTATATTATTATTTTTTTAAAATAAATTTTAGGAACCCTAGATTTATTTACTTCATTCATCTGTGACATTTATTTCGATTTATCATTACCATCTTCATTAATTTTGTCATGCCCAAAGTTGAATAGTATTATGGGAAAGTGAAATAAAATCCTAGGGAATGGTAACATGTCTATTATTTTTTATATAAAAATTAGGGAACCTTGGGCTTATTCAACTCATTCAATTATTGAAATTCAAAATCATCATGCTGATCAATATTGTTGTTGACGAAATAATACACGTGAGCATGTATCACTTGTTCGTATAATAATAATATTTATGTAGTAGGCCTACTGCAGAACAGTTCACTCTTAAGATTTTTGGCGCCACGAAGAAATAACTGAACGTATTTTGAAAATGTCCAGAGATCGGTCCAACAAGAATGGCTAATGCTCGGGCATTTCTGCTACCCACTTTGGCGATGTATGCATACAAAGAAATTGTATGCCATTAAAAAGGCTTAGCGTCAGTTCACGCGATCAAATTTCGCGTCAAATTGTTGTATGAACGCACTATTTTGTGCGTGGTTTCTTTCTTGGAGAATTTTATCAAATAGTAATTTGAACTTTGCGATAAGGCTTCATACACGAATTGCATCAAATGCTTGAAGGAAAATTTGATCGTGTGAACCGACCCTAAAGAAGATTTTTAGGTGAAAAAGACAAGTTTATATAATTTTATAAGTAAAATATTCCTTTCATTTCCATGCATAAGTTTTACTCTTTAAAAAAATTGTCAGAAGCATCACATTAATTCAGGATTAAACAAGGAATTATTATGTTGTTTTTTTCTCTAACACTTTCAGTTTTTTGGGGGATCGACATGATTTCGAGACAGAAATCCACTGGCTGTCGTTAACCTGTGTTCTGTCATCTACAAACGTATTACCGTATCGCTTTCAAATCTCGCGATGATGTCAAGACATCGACATACGTCCAGTCAACTGGCTTATGTCTTGTCCGTTGTTCCCACATAGGCCTTGCGGTACGCTTCCGTGGAGTACTCGGTAAAACGTGAGCGGTCCCCAAACATGTAATGTTGGCTCATGTCAGTGGAGTACCGAGATGCTGGCGGGTTCCTTTGATAGACCTGTTGAGTGAAAACAAACGACACATCACTATTTCTCTAAAAAGGTTTATGTCATACATTTTTTTTCCATTATATCCCAATTAACCTGACAATCAAAGAATTAAAGAGAGGAAAAAATTGAAACAATGTAAATAATTTTTTTAACACATAAGATTTAATTGTCTTTTCCCCTCTGAAATTATGATATCATAATCGGCTAGGAAATTCAGAGGTGTCACTAGGGTTGGTGTCACCTGCTGTGGTCCGCACTCTCTTAGTAACGCCATTTAGGCAAACAAAGAACCACTCGCCAATAGAAAAGTTTCCATTTTTTTAAAAAAATGTAAAAGATTGCGTCCTATCATATCATTTATATTATAAAGGTGAAAATGTGTGAGTTTGCGTGTTTATTTTGCATACGTTTCTTCATGGATTGATCGTTCTTGACCAAGCTTGGCACACATATCCTTCATTATTTCGACTACAAAAAATGTTTTCTGAAATTAGCTTTTCAAAAAAAAAACGATCAAACACAGGCTATTGCATTGATGCATGTATCTAGACAAAACTTAGTACACATATACATGATTATCCATATTTAAATACTCCTGGGTACTGAGCTCATAATATCCTCTCCATCGGGGCTGGGGGCCCAATTTCATTTTTCCTTAAATAAGCACTATACATACCAGTAGGTTTAGACAGCAATTTAGGGCTCTGCATAAATCTAGCCAAGTTTCGTAGTCATATTGAAATATCGGTAGAATTTAAAGTAGTCTAATAATATTCATTCCATTTGAGGCCAGTCTAAATTTTTTCCAGAAAGCTCTACAATTTAAATGGCATTTTTCAAACGATTGTGGTGGACAACTTTTAAATTTTTACTCCATTATTTATCTGAATTATTTTTATATGGCCTCCTATCTTAGGTATAAATAAAACGTCACCTTATAGAATGTGTCCCCACCCACCGAGGCCCCTCTTTAAACTTAAATGAAAATCGTTACAGGTGCGGCCTTTTGTTGTAGATTGTTTCGTTTTTGAAAATTAATTGCATATAACCGTCATTTTCCACAATATTCTTGGGTGTGGGGGTGCTTTAACTGAGTTAAATTTTAAATTTTCAAGAAAACTGATTTCTAAACATGTATCCATAAAGAACCTTCGGTCTTCAAGACAGTCCTTACTGAGAGTTCCCAGTGTGGATGGACACAGTCCTTACTGAGAGTTCCAAGTGTGTGTGGACACAGTCCTTACTTAGAGTTCCCAGTGGGGGTGGACACAGTCCTTACTGAGAGTTCCCAGTGTGGATGGACACAGTCCTTACTGAGATTTCCCAGTGGGGATGGACACAGTTCTTACTGAGAGTTCCCAGTGGGGATGGACACAGTCCTTACTGAGAGTTCCCAGTGGGGATGGACACAGTCCTTACTGAGAGTTCCCAGTGGGGATGGACACAGTCCTTACTGAGAGTTCCCAGTGTGGTTGGACACAGTCCTTACTGAGAGTTCCCAGTGTGGTTGGACACAGTCCTTACTGAGAGTTCCCAGTGGGGATGGACACAGTCCTTACTGAGAGTTCCCAGTGTGGTTGGACACAGTCCTTACTGAGAGTTCCCAGTGTGGTTGGACACAGTCCTTACTGAGAGTTCCCAGTGTGGTTGGACACAGTCCTTACTGAGAGTTCCCAGTGGGGATGGACACAGTCCTTACTGAGAGTTCCCAGTGGGGATGGACACAGTCCTTACTGAGAGTTCCCAGTGTGGTTGGACACAGTCCTTACTGAGAGTTCCCAGTGGGGATGGACACAGTCCTTACTGAGAGTTCCCAGTGTGGTTGGACACAGTCCTTACTGAGAGTTCCCAGTGTGGTTGGACACAGTCCTTACTGAGAGTTCCCAGTGTGGTTGGACACAGTCCTTACTGAGAGTTCCCAGTGTGGTTGGACACAGTCCATACTGAGAGTTCCCAGTGGGGATGGACACAGTCCTTACTGAGAGTTCCCAGTGTGGTTGGACACAGTCCTTACTGAGAGTTCCCAGTGGGGATGGACACAGTCCTTACTGACAGTTCCCAGTGTGGTTGGACACAGTCCTTACTGAGAGTTCCCAGTGTGGTTGGACACAGTCCTTACTGAGAGTTCCCAGTGGGGATGGACACAGTCCTTACTGAGAGTTCCCAGTGTGGTTGGACACAGTCCTTACTGAGAGTTCCCAGTGTGGTTGGACACAGTCCTTACTGAGAGTTCCCAGTGGGGATGGACACAGTCCTTACTGAGAATTCCCAGTGTGGTTGGACACAGTCCTTACTGAGAGTTCCCAGTGTGGTTGGACACAGTCCTTACGGAGATTTCCCAGTGGGGATGGACACAGTCCTTACTGAGAGTTCCCAGTGTGGTTGGACACAGTCCTTACTGAGAGTTCCCAGTGGGGATGGACACAGTCCTTACTGAGAGTTCCCAGTGTGGTTGGACACAGTCCTTACTGAGAGTTCCCAGTGTGGTTGGACACAGTCCTTACTGAGAGTTCCCAGTGGGGATGGACACAGTCCTTACTGAGAGTTCCCAGTGTGGTTGGACACAGTCCTTACTGAGAGTTCCCAGTGTGGTTGGACACAGTCCTTACTGAGAGTTCCCAGTGTGGTTGGACACAGTCCTTACTGAGAGTTCCCAGTGGGGATGGACACAGTCCTTACTGAGAGTTCCCAGTGGGGATGGACACAGTCCTTACTGAGAGTTCTCAGTGGGGATGGACACAGAAAGAAGTCATACGGCGTGCGCTCTTTTGAAGGTAAATTTTGGAACATTTGCCTCAATCTTTGAGGGACATTGAAAACGATACAAACTCATTTAAGAAACATTTAAAGACTTTTTCTTTAAATATATTTTAGGACAGTAGAACCATGTGAGCATGCTAAAATAGTATGGACACAAGCACTATAAAGGTTCTCAATTATTGTCATCTAAAAAATCTTATGTAAATTTTAGTTTAGTTCTATAAATTTCTATTACCTTAAAGGTAATTTGTTCTGTATCGGTGAATTATCTTTTTAATAAGTTACTCGAAGTTTCTAGATTATTCTAGAAGGTTCGTTTTGTTTGGATAATTGTTTTAATATTATTGAATTGTCCATATTACCGTTCCAATGTTTCTAAAACTTTCAATAAGTTTCCAATAATTTAACAATAATAAGATTTAGTAATAATTTTTGAAAGTTTCTAGAAAGTTCAACATACTATTTCCAGTACAATGGTCTAATCTATATACCTCAATGAACATTGCATTAAAGCTTCTATGTGTCTTGATAGATCTTTGCCAAAGTTGGTGCCCTACCTATAGGATAACTTTCAGTGTACCCCATGGAACGGGATTCCCTGGGCAACAAGATCCCACCACTGAATGACATCTACTAGGGAATGGGATCCCAACTAGGCAACATCATCCCACCGGGAGCGGTATCCTCCCTTGTACCGGGATCCCACCAGGTTGCAAAATCTCACCTTGTACTAGGATCCTACCTGGTGACAGAATCCCACTGGATACCGGATCCCAGCGGTGAACGGGATCCCATCACGGAAATCCACATACAAGCGGCAATGGACAATACAAGCCAATAGACAATACAAACCAATAGACAATACAAACCAATGGACAATACAAACCAATAGACAATACAAACCAATGGACAATACAAGCCAATGGAAAATACAAGGGAATGGACAATACAAGCCAATGGACAATACAAGCCAATGGACAATACAAGCCAATGGACAATACAAGCGAATGGTCAATACAAGCCAGTGGACAATACAAGCCAATGGACAATACAAACCAATGGACAATACAAGCAAATGGACAATACAAACCAATGGACAATACCAGCCAATGGACAATACAAGCCAATGGACAATACAAGCCAATAGACAATACAAGCCAATAGACAATACAAACCAATAGACAATACAAACAAATATACATCGAGGAACATGAGCAAGCTGGAAACAAGGAGGTAGACTACATCACCCCAGCAGGTGAGTGCGAAAAGGATGTGTTTTCAACTCAGTTTTGAAAGACTGCAGTTTCTGGCTGTTTCTGAGAGCGACAGGAAGGGCGTTCCATTTTCTTGGGCCATCAAAAGCGAAAGTGCGCCTTCCGTAGGTCTCAAGGCGAATATGCGGTATTTCAAAGTTTGTCACTATCGGATAAACGGAGTGATCTAGTGGGTACGTAAGGCGTCAGGAGAGCTTTGAGATAGGGCGGCTAAATAAAAAAGCTAGTATAAAATTACCCCTGAATAAAGATTAAATAACTTGGTTTATATCTAGCAATCTATTTTAAAACATATTGCATTGAGCGAGTCAAGACGCGTTGGGAGAACAACAGATGGACTCACCTCGGCTACCTCTCGAAACAAATGAGAAGCGTTGCCACAACAAAGTCCCATGTACTGGACACCAATGTCTTTACAGGCTTGGGCAAACTTTCTGATCTCACTGCGTCCACACATGTGAGACGGTAGGTCTCTGGGAAAGGCAGGCTCACCTGTTTGTGGCGCAAAAAAATAAATGCATTATACCGTTCATATCAGATGGGTGTATAATGAAGAGAAGGTACGTGGTAAGGAAGTAAAACACAAATAAATATTGCTACCGAGGAGAATGTTCTAAGAAGATGAAGTATACCCTATAACACTAACACACACACACACGCGCGAGGTCAAACACATGTGCGCACGTGCAAGCACGCACAAACACACACACACACCAATAACTTGAGACAATTTTTCATTGTAGTTTTCATCAATTATCAAAACCTTCCGAGTGACGTCGTGTCTTTAGGTCTCTAAAATTTTAGTGATACCATCTGCATCAATTCATGGTCCGTGCGAGTGGAGCTAACAAGATTTGTCATAGCGGTGGAGCGCACAAGATTTGTCATAGCGGTGGAGCGAACAAGATTTGTCATAGATGCTCATAAAGTAACGTGGAAAGTATGTGCGTATGGCGTAGGTGGAGCAATGCAGTTATTGTTAGTCCGTGCTGCGACCTCGGCAGCGTCTCCGAGGAAACCTGGGGACACCCACATGGGGTTTGCCTCTTCGTGGCGTGACGGACTAGTAGGGTGGACTTGTCCACACGAAGCTAAAAACCCCGACCGACCGCATGACTCTCACCGCAACGGGAGTAGCCGTGTCTAACATGATGACTTGTTGCCGTTGATGGATATGAGGCTTGGGTGGCGTTCAAAACCCATGCCGATGACTTTAGCTACGCTACGCTCGTTAGAAAGCCGCTCCTAGGCAACCGTTTCGTCCCAGAGTGGAAGCAAACCCGCCTTGACACTTGGGAGAGTGAACTGCGAACGCTTTAAACGCAGGGTTCTCGGTTGACCGGACGTCCCCCAGGCCAGGGGGGAGGTTCCCGGCGTGCTGCCGCACGATCTTTTGGCGGGGAAACCCGGCGGCTGGCCCGTGTGGAGGTGTGCCAGGGGGGCATTAAGAGCTCGCGCTAGACGGCCCACCGACGCCATCTCCTATGTGACATTTTCAGTTATTGTTAGTAGGCCTTACCAACCCCGTTCACAGATAAAAGTTTGGTGTGATTATAGAAGTGCTTAATACACTGTGAAAGTAGATCGTCTGAAGTTACAAGGTCAATGACCCGACATCGAAATCTCGCAGTCAATGTAATATTCAATGTTATGGTCAATGTCAGGCTCAATGTTACAGTTCTTGTTACAGTCAATGTTACAGTCAATGTTACAGCCAATGTTACAGTCTTTGTTACAGTCATTGTTACAGTCAATGGTACAGTCATTGTTACAGTCTTTGCTACAGTCTATGTTACAGTTGATATTACAGTCAATGTTACAGTACAGTCCATGTTACTGTCAATGTTGCACGAAGAATCGTTTATATTGTTGAAAACATTGCATAGAGCAGTAGGGTGCTTATTAATCGCATTAAGAAGCGTCACTGGGTGGAGGGTGCGGACAGCAACAGATGATTCCCTTACTAATTATAATAATAATGGACAATAACACGATTGAAAATGCTTATTCAAGTAATTGACTTATATATTATTTTATAATTAGTAAAAATTATTTACTCATTTTAGAGGCATGGGTCAGAAGGTAACACATTTAGGCTCAGCCTGGTGTGAAAAACCTCCCGTTAAACCAGAAGGTAACACATTTAGACTCAGTCTGATGTGCAAAACATCCCATTACACCAGAAGGTAACACATTTAGACTCAGTCTGATGTAAAAAAAACTCCCCTTACACCAGAAGTTAACACATTTAAACTCAGTCTGATGTTAAAAACCTCCCCTTACACTAGAAGGTAACACATTTAGACTCAGTCTGATGTAAAAAAAAAACTCCCCTTACGCCAGAAGGTAACACATTTAGACTCAGTCTGATGTGAAAAACCTCCCCTTCCACCAGAAGGTAACACATTTAGACTCAGTCTGATGTGAAAAAGCTCCCGTTACACAATCTCTTTACCGCCATGTTATCTAATTGATAATTTGTATTTAAAAAATTATATTATCATAGGAAAAAATTAATTACTCCCGTGGAAAAGCTAGCGTAAAATATTATGTAATTGTGTTTAGTATTTGGATAGGGCAAAGAAGAATTCTCTACCCAGTTTGCTGGCAATATTTTGCTTTAAATATAAACTTAATTTTACTTCGAATGTCGCAAATGTTGAAAAAATCAGTAAAATGTCTAACTAGTTTAGAAACAATAACATTTAACCTTATGCGAAAACAATTGTAAGGTGAATACATTATTTTATTTTACAGTCTTGTGTGCCCACCAATCTTAATCCGTTCACCAACATTTAAACAGAATAAATTTAAAATAAGAATTGCTTCGACGCAGCTAGCTACCCCTTCCCCGGGTTTTCCCCTACCACGTCTAATTCATGGTGTTGCTGTTGTGGTTGTTTTGTTTGGGTTGTTTAAAAAAATTGTTTTCTTTTTTAACACGTGAAGTCTTTTTTAATGAGACCATGTGTTAATCAAAATCAACTACTCAGGGTCTGAATTGAACAAACAGAAAATGTCAACTGGACCCAGCTCATGTATCCGGAATGCGGATGCTGTTTTTTTATGGTTTTAATATTTTTTAAAAAAACTGAAAAAATGATGCGAATCAATATTTTAATATCCCCTGAGCTTGGTGGCATTTTAAGATGTAACACTGACATTCTTTCGACTCATCATTTCGGTTTAAAAAAAACACCAAACACATAAAAAGGACAGCCATGAATCAAGCCGGTCGTAAGATGTTTTGTGTAGCCTTCCGAATAAACGAATATAAGCTATGTGTGCATCTGGAGATGACAATGCTTTACAAGAAATATACGGCTTCCTTTAAACATATTTGGATCTCTGACTCTCGAAATTCCCATACATACACATCTTGTTATTACAGTAAAAGATAACTATTGCTCGAGGCAAATCAATGTTGGCACCGGTACCTGAGAAGGAATCCACGAGGGACATGAAAGTAGGGCAGTCGTTTGTTGTCCTGTACGGCACAGGCAGACAAGCTATGGGCCCCTGAAATAAAGCAAACAGAATCCTGTGTGACTACGGCCCCTGACATACGGCAAAGGGAATGTCGAGTGACTTACACCCCTGACTTATAGCAAAGGGAATGAAGACTAAGATCGCTGATGCATAGCAAAGGGAATGCCAAGTGACTTAGAACCTTGACATACAGCAAAGAGACTGTCGGGTGAATACAAACGACAGAGGAAAGATTTCGATGTGGACTTTCTGGCAACATGACTTTTGTTTATAGGGGCTAATGAGTTCCTTTATTCATAGACAGAACAAGGATCCAGGGTTTGGGCTAATGAGTTCCTTTATTCATAGACAGAACAAGGATCCATGGTTTGGGCTAATGAGTTCCTTTATTCATAGACAGAACAAGGATCCAGGGTTTATCTTCGGATTTGCTTGGATACGACTTATTTAAAATTGACACTTGAATAAATTAACATACTTCACCACAATAAGTTGTGTTAAAACTGTCTGACTTGAGAGATCCGTTTTAAGAAATAGAAACGGAAAGAACCACGTACTATTTATTAAGCTGAGTGAAATTTGAAAAGGGAAAAATATGATTTTAAATTTATTTCAAAATACAAATCCCAATCCGTTATAAATGACTCAAGTTGTTGAGGAAACCACTTTGCTTCCTTGAATGTATGTTTGATTTCTTTTTTTTTGAACCCACAAAGATATCTTCGTGTTCATTGTTCAGATTTCCATTACCTTGCAAGCGGCCCTAACTTCCCGAATGAGCGGCAGCATGGTGGCCGGGCCTCTGCTGCAGTTCAAACCAACCACTGCATCTCCTGCCTCTTCAAGTCTGCGACAGGCCTCTCCGAAAGGGACGTCTTCGAACGTACCAGCCTTCCCAGTCGATGCCAGTGTGACAACGGCTGGTGTACCTGCGAAGATCATATAGACAAAGGCGCAGCTATCTTATAAACGTTTTGCCTTGTGAAAGTTATACATCTTTCGATGACATGCCCTTCCTTGGCTTTGGGCGGCTTAGTGTGGTTGGTAGGTCAACATATAGAAAAGATCTTTGACAAATTAATTATGTTCTGCAGCGGAGTCAGCGTAATGAGAATCGCTTGGACTTTAATGACTCTACTAAAAAAAATCGTCTACTGTGTTATCTATCTTTTTTTTAAAGTTCAATAAAGCTTTCGTATAGTTTCAAAGATTGGTCCACATCTCACCCTCTAGGCTCTATTCTGGTATTCTCTAGAAATTTTCTGTCACATATTTAAATTTAAAAAAAACCACATTACAGAATAAATATTTTTTTTTAGGTTGCTTATCTTGTATTGTAATTTACAAAGTGGTGCAGCAATAAAAACCTCAAATTTGCGTCCTTCTATCCATGGCTAAAATTCGGTTTGTAAAATATTTTCTTTTCTAATGATAATTAAAAAAAAAAATTTCCATCTTCCCAGCAAGCCTGCACTATGCGTTACAAACGTGGTTACCTTTGCCGTACTTTAGTATACTTTTCAGCGCCAGCATTGCCTCGGCCAGCTCGGTGAACGTCTCCGCCACAATGAAGTCCACACCAGCTTCTACGGCCCACTCAATCTGTTCCTGGAGAAGTGGAAGCCAGTTGTTTTGGGATACATAAATAACAGAGTGCATAGCCGCTATAGCGTTGATCAATTCTGTACAGACGAGTCAGTGGAAATTTCTTGATGTTTCCATAGATACCGTAGACTGAATTAGATTCTGCCCTTTAATGAATCAATTTAAATTTTATATCTTTATATATTAGAAGTCATCATCATCATGTCCCTTAGTCCTTGGTATAAGAAGTACGAACGACAAGCCATCTTCCTCATTAACTATTTCTGGTTTATCAGAATCTCACTTACCAAATGTAATTAGTTGGTGTTTTTTAACATCATTAAATTATTTACACCAAGCTCAACCCACCCACCATGATTCTCTACATTCCCCCCCCCCACACACACACACGATTTTCTTTACAACAACCTCGACTTACCAATATTTACACTAACTTCAAAAACCTCTCTTCAAGTGTTAAAACCAGCCCCCCCCCCCCCCCCAGTAATTCTCTAGACATCTCTCTCCATTATATATACAAACCTCTTATGTAACTATTTCACCTTGTCAATTGCTCACAGATGACGCCATCTTATTTTCTCTCTTCAATATACCCATTAGTTTTGACATCTTTAACAAAAATAAACATGTCTGTGTGTTGTTTTTAAAATAATGTATAAACTTAAAACTAAGATTCTCAATAGATAATATTTCTGATTTAAAAAATGTGATCCTATATATATATATAAAGTTATTTTTTAAATTTGCCTTGAAAATGGCTTCCACTTGAACATGTGTTGCCTCGTTGTCTTTCTGATAGAGAGTTGTATTACAGATGTTTCCGGCAAATAGCGTTCCAGTTGCCGTGGCAACCCCTTTGGCTATGTCTAAGGCTAACCGGTTCATTTTCTCCAGGTCTCCCTCTCTGCCAATGACTCGGAGCTTCTCCCGATGTCCATAATACTAAGAGATGGAGAAAAAAATTGGGGGAGAGAGAGAGAGAAAAAAAAAAGGAAAGTAATACTTTATCACTGCGACGGAGACATTTTAGACGTAAATTTAGAGCTTCCTTCTTCTAATGCAGTGAAGTCGCCTCACAACAGCTTTTGTGATTGGGGGAGGGGGGTGTGGAAGAGGGTTTATTGGAAGAAATCTTGGAATGCCGCTTTTAAATCGTTGTATAGAAACGAGTGAGAACATATTGATTGCTATTTAAACAAGCAGCAGATTGGACATTTTTATTGTGGATACACAGCAATCAGTAAAATAAGAAAGGGAAAAATTATTAAAAGTATGTTTTATATTAATTTTCTTTTTAAGCGGAACCAGGCCCACAACGGGCGGGGGGAGGGAGGGGGGGAGAGGATCAACCATGGCACTTGACAGGGGCAAGAGCTAGATAGGGGTCCACTCTTTTTCGAGTTGTTTTTTTCTCGAAAGGGACCCTAACGCTGTCAGCTGCCTGGGGCCCAGAATTTCCTAGGTGCGGGACTCGCAGATCTTGTATACTTATGCATGGTGATTTTTGTTTCCAAAATCCACCAAATTAGGAGCCATACCTTTATATTTTAAGATCTTCATGCGTTAATAATTTCTTACAGGACCTTTGCTAGCAAACCAACAAAAATGACTTTCAGGTGCCGTTACCATGGTTTAAAATGAAGTTGATTTTCTTTTTATTGTCCGAAGTGTTTGCATTTTTTTTTACCGTAAAAGCCAGAACAACGTCACTTCCGGCATGAACGAATTCTTCAGAAAGGGATTTGACCAACTCCGGATGCTCCAACACTACTTCCGGAACAAAGGCGCCTGCTTTTAAGTATCCACGCCTCTCAAACTCAAAGACGTATCCCTCCGCAATAAGCACGTTGCCCCCGTTGGCCAGGCGTTTCAAGAGAGCTGCATGTGAGCAAATAAAAAAAAGAAAATGTCGAGCATATATATTGTGGTTTATTTTGCAAGATGGCCTTGGGTGTAGAGGTAGAGCTCTGATTTCGACACGCAAAGTCACAATTTGTTACGTTACCTTAAAAGTTTGTAGATAACATAAAAAATAATTGATTTGCAAAATTACTGTTGTATTATCCGTTGTTTCACCGGTTTAGTTTTGAGCTGCTAATGAAAGGAAAGGTGGTGGGGCATTCCGCTAATATCGCGCTTTACTTAGAATGGCACTCTAGCTCAGATAGACTGATACTGAGACAGACTGATACTCAGATAGACTGATACTCAGACTGATACTCAGATAGGCTGGTACTCACGTAAACTGGCATTCTGGGTTAGACTTGCACTCAAATAGACAGTCACCCTGATTCACAGAGGCTTGCACTCTGGCTCAGATAGACTTGCACTCTGGCTCAGATAGACTAGCACTCTGGCTCAGATAGACTAGCACTCTGGCTCAGATAGACTAGCACTCTGGCTCAGATAGACTAGCACTCTGGCTCAGATAGACTAGCACTCTGGCTCAGATAGACTTGCACTCTGGCTCAGATAGACTTGCACTCTGGCTCAGATAGACTTGCACTCTGGCTCAGATAGACTAGCACTCTGGCTCAGATAGACTAGCACTCTGGCTCAGATAGACTTGCACTCTGGCTCAGATAGACTTGCACTCTGGCTCAGATAGACTTGCACTCTGGCTCAGATAGACTTGCACTCTGGCTCAGATAGACTAGCACTCTGGCACAGATAGACTTGCACTCTGGCTCAGATAGACTAGCACTCTGGCTCAGATAGACTTGCACTCTGGCTCAGATAGACTTGCACTCTGGCTCAGATAGACTTGCACTCTGGCTCAGATAGACTAGCACTCTGGCACAGATAGACTAGCACTCTGGCTCAGATAGACTTGCACTCTGGCTCAGATAGACTAGCACTCTGGCTCAGATAGACTAGCACTCTGGCTCAGATAGACTTGCACTCTGGCTCAGATAGACTTGCACTCTGGCTCAGATAGACTTGCACTCTGGCTCAGATAGACTAGCACTCTGGCACAGATAGACTAGCACTCTGGCTCAGATAGACTAGCACTCTGGCTCAGATAGACTAGCACTCTGGCTCAGATAGACTTGCACTCTGGCTCAGATAGACTTTCACTCTGGCTCAGATAGACTTGCACTCTGGCTCAGATAGACTAGCACTCTGGCTCAGATAGACTAGCACTTTGGCTCAGATAGACTAGCACTCTGGCTCAGATAGACTTGCACTCTGGCTCAGATAGACTAGCACTCTGGCTCAGATAGACTTGCACTCTGGCTCAGATAGACTAGCACTCTGGCTCACATAGAATGGGGCTCATACAGGTTGTCAATCATATAGATCGGCACTTACACTGGCACCTTGACTCATATTGAATAGCCTTCAATTGGACTGGCATTCAGATAGACTGGCCCTCTGACTCTGTTAGTCTGGCCCTCTGACTCACATAGAGTAGCACTCAGAAACATAAAATTGGTCTGAACATAAAAAGTAATTACGAAGCTTAAGGAAAAATACTTTTTTTTTAAAACTGTAACGTTGCGTGCAGCCGCACAATTAACTCTGCTGGCAGCGATAAATCAGCATTTGCAAGAAAATAAGAGAAAAATTTCAACAGAACTGCATTGATTTTTTTTTTTAAATATAATGTTACGTACCGATGTAAGATTATAAAATTTAATCTTTCATTTGTCTAAATGGCTCGTTGACAAACAGTACACAACAAAAGACGATACCATACATTATATACAATAATAAAGAAACGATACCCATACTAGGGCTAATAACAATTAATAATTGTATTAATTTCATTATACCGGGTAATTTACAAAATCAAAAAGAAATAAAAGCTAAAGCTATTGGATTACAGTAAAATGTTGGCTTGTACCGGTACAATGTTTAAAAAAGAAAATGCACGCACAGAGAGAGTGAATATGACCTCATTAATCTTCGTCTCGTAATCGTGCTAGCAAATATCTCTGGCGAAACACTCTTCGCACAATATCTCCCTAGGCATAGGCCTATATATAGCCTGTTTCATAGACATTTCTAGAACGTCTAGAACACACATCGTATTCCTTTCTCGGTATTTCTACATAATTCTAATCATACAGGCTATAGATTTTATTTAGTTGAAAACAAGGTCAAGGAGGCTATTTTTATTTAGCCACAACCAAGAAGCTGCACCGAACTTGGGTTCAGCCAAAGTTCATTCACGTGGAAAGATGACGTAAACGCGTTGCCTACATATCAATAATGTTCAACTCAATGAGAAGTCTGGAATGTTGTTCTTGTATACTTTTCAGTATATAGTTCATGTCCATAAAAAGAAAGACCACTCCACTTACTTTTTCATCCTGTCTGTGCTTAATTCCCATTTATACGGGGATTTATCATTTAAAAATCTCAAACCCCCCCCACGCCCACTAAGATATGTTATAGCCCGCGCATGCGTGTGTTGACATCTGTTGTATCTACACAAGCTGTTCAACGACATCGACCTGTCTGTGTACCGTCAAACTCCTGGTTTTGCCTTCAGCAATTCCTAAAGCCATCGATGCCGAATCAGCTTGATTTAGTTCCTGCTCCAACTCCATTTGGGACGGATCGATAATTGAGTTATCAAACTCGTAGAAATGCCACTTTCTGGTTTTATTAGAAATGTACCAGGCGTACTCCTGCATAGTTATTAAAGTTGACGCTTGTGGTAGTTCTCCCACTCAGGGAATTGTGTTGAAATATGTATGGAATAGGATGGAACTCACACCCGTGGATTAGCTTAAATACAGGATTAGTGTTAATTTATTGGATGATATTCTTACATATGGATTAATTAAATTTATGGCATGACAGTCTCACATTTGGATTAGTGTTAATTTATGGGATGACATTCTCGTATATGGATTAGTGTTAATTTATGGCATAATAAGATCACAAATGGATTATTTTTAATGCATTGGAAGACATTCCATATGAATTAGTGTTAATTTATGGGATGACAAGCTCACAAGAAATTAATGATGATATTTGGAAGTTATCAAGTAAACAACTGGGGTTTTAATGCCGTTTGTAGTTCTCTCATATATTGGACTTGATCTCAACCTCCGTGGTTGAGACACCCACAATGCCCGCAAATAATTAGTTTTGGTTCCAACACTTGAGCAGTGAACAACCTGGCTTCAACGGAAGTTTTAAAATAACATGATCATTACTATATTGAGTTGAAAAGAAGATTATTTTAATTAATAAATCGGCACTCTTGAATCGGAGTAGCATCACGTATGCTGTGTAGATGGCCAACTCTAAACACTTAAGTCTTTGACATGTTTTCTAATTTATTTTATTTCGTGTTTTGTCTTGTCTGCTGAAGAAGGATCTTTGATGAATCGTCCTCCTTTTATTGTTCTGTCTTTTCTCATCTCAAGCTTCCACATAACTTGTTTCTCTATTTCCTTACACTTGCACGTACAGGATTCAACTAAGTTTATGTTTTTCCAGCTTAAGGACAAATTCTCACTTCTCTAATAATTCTAGAAACTATGTTTACCCTGGTTTGATCCAGTGGTGTCACTAGGGTTGGTGTCATTGAGTGCGGTAGGCTCAATTGTCACCCCCTGTATACATTTAATCACGCACCTCTTCCGAGTGCGCTTGCTCTGGTAGCACCCAATTCTGGTAACACCCTGTTCTGGTGACAGCCTGCTCTGGTAGCACCCAATTCTGGTAACACCCTGTTCTGGTGACAGCCTGCTCTGCGCCCTGCTCATGCTAGTTACTTAGATCTGTTGTGCAACCAACTCAAGTGAGCTCTGTAAAATTGGCTACTTCATATCTGGAGTCTTCCCTCTAAGGGGATGTCACCCGGGAGGTGCGAAACCACGCAAAGAACCCCCCCCCTCGTGACGCTCCTGGTTTGATTCACTACTTGTATAAAGTAAAAATCCTACCTCTTCTCCTTACTAATGGATTCGAAAAAAATGTTGATCGATTACTTTCACTTGGGGCGAGGCAATAATATTTCATTGCACTCATTATTGAACGAGTACTTCTGATATTTTAGATCTCATCAATTATGCAGATGTTCCCCCTCATCAGACAGAGTTATCAGTTCAAGGTCATCAACGTAGCTGCCACGTCCTTAGCCATCTTTCGTTATTTAGAGCAATGGCATAACCGTAACTTTATCAGCGTTTCATTGACTGATAAAAATAAAATGAGATTGCTGGTCTAAAGTACGCATCCAAAAGTTAGTTTAAAACTGACGATGAAATGCCTTGATAATAATATTGTTAAATGTTACACCAGAGAGAGAGAGAGAGAGCGCGAGTTAGAATGAAAAACAAATTAATTCAGCTTTTCAGCAAAATATCACCATATGGAATTAATCAAATACTCTCCTACAAACAATTCTCAATTTCCCTGTATTTATTTTCTTTTCTTATTTTATATATATCTCCAAAGCTATTTTTTTGTGTTAAAATTCGGAAATCTTATTTTTGGCAGTACCAATATTTATATTCTTTCACATCCTGTAATCTTGGCTTTGGAAAATCCAACTTCCGTCGAAAACAATGGCGATCACTTGACTTTTTAACTCGCTTCTATTTCTTGTCGTATTTTCTTTTCTCCTGCCTGCTGAGGAAGGCTCATAGCCGAAACGCTCATATCTTATTGTTCTGTCTTTCAATTTTAAGCTACCTTGTTCGGTAAATTTTGAGAGATGTATCCGCGTCTTTTACCATGGCCGCCATCTTGGTTGCCCCGACCCGCGAACTTTTACGTGTTCACGGGTCGGGACAACCAAGATGGCGGCCGTGGAAAAATAAAATAACTCATGTTTTTGCTAAAATTACGAATAAAAAGTTTTTAAAAATGAAAAAATGATCTAAATTTATCCCTCACCCTAACCTGAACCCTAAATTCCTCCCTAACAGGGTTTTGACCCTCTCCCTAACAGGGTTTTGACCCTCTCCCTAACAGGGTTTTGACCCTCTCCCTAACAGGGTTTTGACCCTCTCCCTAACAGGGTTTTGACCCTCTCCCTAACAGGGTTTTGACCCTCTCCCTAACAGGGTTTTGAGCCTCTCCCTAACAGGGTTTTGACCCTCTCCCTAACAGGGTTTTGACCCTCTCCCTAACAGGGTTTTGACTCTCTCCCTAACAGGGTTTTGACTCTCTCCCTAACAGGGTTTTTACACTCTCCCTAACAGGGTTTTGACCCTCTCCCTAACAGGGTTTTGACCCTATCGGAACCAGGGTTTTGACACTCTCCTTAGCCTAACGTGGCGCTGGGTTTTGACCCTGAAAAGTAGGACAATTTAAAAAAACAAAGAAAAGTGGCCAAAATTAATTATAAAATAAAGAAGTAATGAAAACCCAACTTACATTTTCATGTAATACACTTTTACACACTTTATTTCAGATTCCAACGAAAAGAATATCCAAAAATTAATGAAACACAGCGTGGTCAGCCTCTAAGATTATCTTAAAAAATGGCGGCGCTTGGCGCGCTTATTAACATATTTAATAGGCCAACCAATGAAATTTTAAAAATTTTAATTAATCAACCAATAAAAATTGACCAAAAAATTTGCCTCCGTCATATTAATGAAAATGTAACTCTATTTAAAAAAATATTTTAAAAAATAAGGGGAGTGAATCCACGCAAATGACGTCACGGATACACAATTCAAAATCAGCCCCTTGTTCTACTATTTCCTTCGCACAGCTTGAACGCAGTCCTTCACTTATTATGTTAAATGTTAACATCCTTCATTTATTATATTAAATGTTAACATCCTTAATTACTTTGTTAAATGTTAACATCCTTAATTACTTTGTTAAATGTTAACATCCTTCACTTATTTTAAATGTTAACATCCTTCATTTACTATGTTAAATGTTAACATCCTTCATTTACTATGTTAAATGTTAACAGTTTTGAAAACGTTACGCTACATGAAGATTGACAAATCTTTCGAACATGTAATATCAAAATACGTTACCGTTTTCCGACATTTGATCGGTTCCAGTACAACGTGGTGACGCATGCATGTCGTGGTTGAACTAACTAGTAGCAATCGTGTGTGTAAGTTGGTCTTTGGCAGTGATAAGACAATAAGCACGGGGAGATTAGACCATAAGTTTGATGACGTTTTCTTGATCTGATTACGATTCAGTGTTAGACATGCGCAGACGATGTCTGTCAATGGTTTTGTGTCTGTGTGTGTTTTTTAAAGAAAGTTAGGAGTTTAGACTTTAATTTTTTTAAATATTTTTAACAATTAATTTTGAATTTAAAATATTTAAACAATTTTATATGACCCAACATTTAATCTTCGCCCCCCCCCCCTTTTTTTCCCCTTTTCGAAAAAATCGTCTGCAGTTGGCTGATATTCTGCCCCTTATAATATGTTTTCCGCCCCCATATACCTCACCCCCCCCCTCTCTTCAAGGCCCGAACCCAATGGTATATGAAGTAGGGGGCGGGGTGGCTCAATGAACCCCTCCCAGTCCCCTACCCTCACGTTAGCTTAGTAACCTTCGGCGTCATTAATTTCTTTCTGCCCCAGCCCTTCCGCTCCCGTTCCGTCCCGGAGTGATTAAGTGCACATGCTAATAAAGGGGAGAGACTGCAATCAGGTTAGCGAAAAGGAAATAAGTAAAAAAAAAATTGGGGAAAACCTGAAAAAAAGGAACGCAAAAAAAAACAACGAACGTGTCGGCGGAAAGTCTTCGTCATCGAACAAACAACAGAAAAAAGAATTAAATAAAAAAATAGCACTTAGCTGAAAAGTAGTATTCGAGAGGGCAGCAAAATAATTCTTTGTTTTACTCATTTCCTTAAGTGCATATCCCAAGGAAAGCGTTGTTTTTTTCCAAGGTTCGTTATTTCCATGTTTCAGGTGCTAAAAAGAATTATAAGTAGTGTTTTCGGGGCGGCTGGGGGGTCAAACACAAAGTCCACCCCAGGCCACACAATGCCTCACTACTCCACATTCCAACATTAACCAAAAAATGTAATCTGAAAGAGGGGGGGGGGGGGATTCTTCATGTGCTCGTCGCAATGTCATCAAAAGACTCTTTAGATAAGATATCGGATCTGTGGACTCGCCCTTAATTTGTCGAACGATACACCACTGGATTCATTTACTGTGTAAAGCAGGGGCCGCCAAACCTTTTATCGTTGTAGGCCGGATAACTTACAAAATGAAGAGCGCGGGCCGATAATCATTCTGTACGTTACTTGCACGCCAGAACTAAGACTTGCACGCCAGAACTAAGACTTGCACGCCAGAACTAAGACTTGCATGCCAGAACTAAGACTTGCACGCCAGAACTAAGACTTGCACGCCAGAACTAAGACTTGCACGCCAGAACTAAGACTTGCACGCCAGAACTAAGACTTGCACGCCAGAACTAAGACTTGCACGCCAGAACTAAGACTTGCACGCCAGAACTAAGACTTGCACGCCAGAACTAAGACTTGCACGCCAGAATTAAGACTTGCACGCCAGAACAAAAGCTCTGGACGGGAAAAAAGACGAAAACCTTATTGCATGCTGATCTGACTTCGAGTTTGAACTACATTAAAATTCACTACTAACTTTATTTCTACCAATGACAGACCGTGATAATGTGATCTGTGCGTCCACTCGGTATACATTAATACCTATAGCAAATACACGTCTGCAAAAAAACGAAGTGACCGCAGATTGCAATATAAAAGTCGGTCATCTACTTTTGGACATGGGAAACGAGCAGTTATTGTATTCATTGTAGATAACGTATGTTTATTTATTTACTATTAAGATACCGTATCAAACGATTTCGAGACGACATTGCACGATTTTAGTAGTTTGATGGTAAACAGTTTTGCAATAAACAAGAAAATCTAGACACAAACAATTTAAACTTGAAAATGGTAAAGTTAAGGCGAATAGTAGCCAAGAGGTCTCCGCACGTGTGAAGATCTCCTAGTAATCTCAACATAATGTTTAAGTTGTATCACAACGTCTCGTGTTCCAAACGTTTTATCAAGCGAATTCAAATACCGTTGGTGGGTCTGATGAACTGTTTTGTGTAAACTGCTTTCTGTAAACACTCATGTTGTTTTTCTATCTTTCTTGACGATGAACAATTTATTTTGTTTGTAGATAGTTCAGTAACATAACAAACTGGCGTAAAAGGGTTTAATAAAAACATTGCGAAGACCTGCCGATAGTTGCCTATTACATCATGCTATCAGGTATAGGCGTCTATTTCGGTACTCCTGAATTTTGCAGCTAAAGGCGATCGTAAACAATAATGACATGTACTTCTCTCATAAGACGAGCAGTCCAGCAACAACACCAGGCTGGGTTAATCATTTTTTTTAAGGGAGGCGTTAGACACCATCGGGTTGGTATAACGCTTAACTTTATACTTATACCAGCCGATAAATGGTTTATTAAAGTTAAAGATAGCAAATTTAAAAAAAAAAGAATGTAGAAGAGTTACGGGCTTTATTGAATCTGTAATTTGTTTTACTTTTGACAGACTTTATGATAGCACTATTATTAATATTATTATACACAATCAGCGGGAAATATTCCCAGCTGATAAATTGTTTACTACCGCTAGAAAGTATTATTCTCCACCGACTCTGAATAACCATTCAAATTTTTTAAAAGGTTGTTTGTTTGCTTTTGTTTGTGTTGGTTTTTGTTGTTGTTGTTTTTTTTTGGGGGGGGGGGGGTGGGGGGTGGGGGGAGAGGTTAAATTTCAACTAAGCATCACCAGTAAGAAAATTCAAACAATTGTGATAGAAATGCAATGTGTTGTACCCAAACGCCATCAGTTGCCAGAGTGTTACAATGTGTTTTAGTTACGTTTATCGTGATAGATTTAGTTACGTTTATCGTGATAGATTTAGTTACGTTTATCGTGATAGATTTAGTTACGTTTATCGTGATAGAATTAGTTACGTTTATCGTGATAGATTTAGTTACGTTTATCGTGATAGATTTAGTTACGTTTATCGTGATAGATTTAGTTACGTTTATCGTGATAGATTAAGTTACGTTTATCGTGATAGATTTAGTTACGTTTATCGTGATAGATTTAGTTACGTTTATCGTGATAGATTTAGTTACGTTTATCGTGATAGATTTAGTTACGTTTATCGTGATAGATTTAGTTACGTTTATCGTGATAGATATAACTTGGCTTTTGGTGGCAATTCAAAGTGTAAAGCCATGCCTAGAAAGAAAATTTCCCGACTTAATGAGGCAATCTGGGGGGCTTTAATGCTTAGCTCTTAAGCTCCTGGCCTTAACTTCAAATCGGTGTGCTAATCTAGCAGATCTTATTTGTGGTGAGTGGCGTAACCAGAGTCTGTCCTCCCCTAAATCACGAAAACCAGCAGAACATCTCGGAATACTCATTAAAAATAGACTGGAAATTCACCCCAAAATAAAATAGTTTCCTTGGCCAGACCGCCTACCTCCAACACTCCTGGGTCAGAGCTCGTGGTTGTGTCGTCATAACCTCGGTCTTTCCTCTTAACGAATATAGATTAACAGTTTTCCCGAATCCAAGACATGGATAGCGATGGATTATGTCACGTGTAAAAACAACAACCACGCCATTAATTAGCCCAAGCGTCTCTAGCTAGAGTACACATTGACGTTCCTGTCGTCGTGATTCCCAGAAAGATCCACCCGCCGTGGGATGTCGGCCATTAAGGCCACTGGCCGTAATGATTGCAGTCATGAAGTCCTTGGGCTGTGTGTTTGCCCAGTAACCGACCCACTGGACAGCAACGCGTGTATAATCGAGCCCATCCCTTGACATAACTCACCAAACGCTACTGACATGACCTGTCCTGCTGGCTTTGTTATCATTGATGACATGTTTTCCCCACCGCAGACAAGTTTAAATCTTTTTTGCTTATTCAATTTACGAGAGTCCACGCTGTTTTAAAATTGTAAGCCTTAGTTTTTTATAAAGTGTTATGTCTACATAAAAGATTCGGAGTTGTGCGGACTCGCAAAAGGGACAACACTGGATAACCAAAGTAACATACGGAGCAACCGTAGGAACATACGGATTAACCAAAAGATATACTGGTTAAACAAAAGATATACTTGTTAATCAAAACATATACCGGTTAACCAAAGATAACCGGTCAATCAAAAAGATATACCGGCAAAGCAGAGACATACTGTTAACCGTCATTAGGAATACTGGTTAACCAAAGAGGCGTACTCTTTAATTAGCAAAGAGACATACTGATTCGAACAATGAGACGATCTGGTTCAACAATTTGACGGGTTTTAGAGATACATCTTAGAACTTGTTCTGACTAGTAAAATTGTTCAGTACATGAAATAAAACAGTCTGATAACAAAAATCAAACAGATATCTTCACAGCTCCCCGGGTGTCTGTTACAAGGCCGCCCACGGAACCCAATCCACGGCCTCTAATCTATTCATCTAAGTTCAATCACTCACGTTCCGTTATCATAGCCCTTGTTTTTTTTTTTTTGGTCAGAATTTTAGGGACTTTTGTGATTGTCGGACAAAGCCGCATGACGCAGTGAGCGCCATTTTGTACTTTTGTCCAGAGATAACGTCAAAGCAAATTGACAGACCATTCTAAAAATAGCGCATTCCTCCGCGGCCATGATGTTTGAGTTGCGGTATAAGAATGGGGAATTTAAGCAGCATTGAATCAGTGTGGAGACACTGGGGGGGGGGGGGGGGATAATATAATGTAAATTATGATTATGTTAATTGAACGTTGGAAGCAAACAAAACCTTGTCTTCAAGCGTTTTAAATAACAATAATTTTGACCATTTTTTTATTTGTGTTCCCTATTTTCCTTTAGTAATATTCGGACGCTAAGATTGATAAGGTACCATATTTATCTTAGGTACGCACTGAGGGGGGGGGGGCGGGGAGTTGTTGATTTTGGAGATTTTGAGTTGTAGTTCGTAAGTCCGGGGGTTGGCAGCAGGTACGTATATTTATGAACAAATTCTGCAATAATTATCCTGAAATTCTAAACAGTCCACAACTGTCCTAATGCCTATCTCTAATAAAGATATATATCACAAAAAATCTGTCAAATCCACGGTTTCTAATTATTTTCGAAGGCTATAAGATATCGCACTAACAACATTTGTTATTACCGTCATACTGTTCCTTTGTGTTTTACAAGTAAACTTGATAGATATCGCACTAACAACTGTCTCCAACTCGCACCATTGTACGTTTCAGAGTGTGTGGCGTAATTATTTTATCGGGCTACGCAAGTGGTTCCTAGAAATTTTTTATTCTCGTTGTCCTTGCCAAATTAATGTTTTTTCCTAAGTCTAAGAAGTACAACTCTAACAATTAAACTTCGGAAAAAAAGAAGAAAAAAAAAAGGCTAATACAATTTATTTTATCTAGCGATGGGGTAATAATACATTTATAAAATGCGTGCTGCTCCCTAAGCGCCCTCCACCTGGTAACAATTCGTAGGAGCTTATGCAAACGGTAATTACTCAAGCGAGTTTGAGTTTTGCGCCAGTTTGATAGTATATTTCAAACATCATGAACAACTCAAATTATTCCAATGTCTATAATATGGCATCACTGAGATGGTTGTCTCGGATGGATATACCGAGAATTTAGTGGGTCTACTTTTCAATATAGATAGATGTTCCGAGAATTTAGTGGGTCAACTTTTCAATATAGGTAGATATTCTGAGAATTTAGTGGGTCTACTTTTCAATATAGGTAGATATTCCGAGAATTTAGTGGGTCTACTTTTCAATATAGGTAGATATTCCGAGAATTTAGTGGGTCTACTTTTCAATATAGGCTTTCGTCATTAAAGAAAGGCTTCGAAAATGCTTTCCACGCAAATCGGAAAAGCAGACGAGCATTTTGTGTCAATGCTGTGATTATTATTATCTGATTTTGAAATTTTACACTATGATTATTGCTCGTCAAAAGCTTTTATAGTAAGTCCTTTACAATTTTCACTTCATACGAAAACATCAATACATTTTCTGGTAGGTATTGCTGGCCAGATTAACGTTTCAAACAAAATATTTATTGCGCTAGTTAAGGTTTTTTGTAAGGATGAACATAATGAAATATAAATTAACACACACTCACACACACACACACACACACTCTTGTGCACAATGTGAGATACCCTGATCTTAAACAGTTGCGCCAAGCGCCTTGCCATTCTTATCACGCCCCCCATCCAGTGTAAAAAATCCAATGTGTGAGCTAAAAATTCAGTTCTGAGCAGAGTAGCGCCCTATAGAGATTACATAGAGATGTTCCAGGATTTCTTGCTGTCTCCAGTAGTTAACGTATTCTCCTGCTGATCCTCTTCCCCTGTCAACATTTTGAATGGATATTTTTATATTGATTGAAAAAATACTGTTGAACAAAAATGTAAAGCTGTCATCACAAAAGGCATAAAAAAAGTAACATCCACAAAATCATATTAACAAAAATCACATCCACAAAATACATCCACAAAATCACATACACCAAAATAACATTAACAAAATCAACCCAACAGAAATGTCTACAAAGATTATTCTTCTTTCACTTTTTCTGTCATTTATTTATAACGAAATAATACACAGACATATCCTATGTGGATTTCTTTAATTTTAAAAGTAGACAATAGTTTACACAAAACAAATAGAACGCGTCAATTGTGGACCATAAACTACGCAGAGTGAGATGCTGCAGATATTTCCATTTAGAGCCCGAGTTGGCTTTCAGTCTCAAATTGAGTCTCCGAATGTCAAGTCGAGTGCAATGTTAGAACTCAGACTATTAAAAAAAACAACGTTAGTTTCGACTGCATTTGGTAGGAAACCATGCAGCCGTGCTCTTTCTAACGCAATTTCCGTGCGTTACCTTTGCCTTTCGGCGCAGGTCCCCTACACGGTGATCATGTACCCCGGGTAACGTTTCAGGGGGTTCGTGGCAAACGCCTCTTTATCGAAATGCCATTTATGGGACGGACATGCCGACTAGAGCCCCGGGGGGCCTGTCATCAACTAAACACATCGACACGCTTGACCCGCCACATAGGCCCTGTGTGTTAACTGATCAACTGAACACATCGACACGCTTGACCCTACCGCGTGTCAACTGATCAACTAAACACATCGACACGCTTGACCCTACCGCGTGTCAACTGATCAACTAAACACATCGACACGCTTGACCCACCCGTCTGTCAATTGGTCAACTGAACACATAACCTCGGGTGTTCGATTGCTCATTCCGCTGCCGCACTCACGTCCTATTCGATTATCGTAAACTTTAACATGATGTTGGCATCGTGTCGGGTGCGACTAAATAATCGAATCCGATAGATCCACTATTAAAAATGTGAAATTTTTTTTTTTAATTTTAAAGTAACATATTTGACAGAATCGATTCTTCACCTGTCAGTTTTCCATTAACTTGAAAACGAGTTTCCCCATGAACAACCTCTTCATGTGTATTTATGTAAAGAAGATTTAACATTACGATATAGTGATGGCTGTCATCTTTTCTTTAAGTAGCTTTAGGTCCTTGTGTCTTTAATTCGTTGTCCCCCCGCCCCCCAATCTTATGCTGAAATATTTCTTGTTATTGCGCGAATCGTTTGCGTAACTTTCTTGTCGTTATGTTGAAAATTGTGCGTTTTACAACTCGAGACACAAAAATTGAGCCAATGTATGAAAGAAAAGGAAAAAGTATCACCAGCTGCCAAATGCTATAAATAGACATAATATCTTCGACAGCACTGCTATAATAAAACATTATTGTTGCAATATAGCCTTTGAGTGCAGCAGGGACGTCATTTGGGTAGAGCAGGGTGGGGCATTTGCCCCCCACCCCTCATGAATTTGCAGGTTTTATTTAAATTGCTATGCACTGTGGCGCCTGAAACAATAAACAATGACATCTTAACAAGCCGACCAAGTTTTGATTTTGCCCCCACCCCCCATGAAAAATCCCAAACTGACGCCCCTGGTGTGCAGTAGCAGTAGCCCATATCGGGTGGCAATAATCCATAATTCGTCTAAGTAATTTACACAGAGATTAGCCAAACAAGTAAAACAGATTATTGTAAGGAATTTACCGATCCCTTACAAAATTACAGGGACAAGTTTTATCAATAATTACATCGACATGATGAGCCAATAATTACATCGACATTTTTAGCCAATAATTACATCGACATTATGAGCCAGCAATTTCATTTGCTTTTTGAGCCAATAATGACTTTGTCTTTCTTTTTCAACAATTACTTCGACATTATGAGCCAATAATTAAATCGACATTGTGAGTCAATTTTTACATTATCCGTAAAATACAGTTTGATGCAATCTGCAATCACCTTTGGTCGTGCACCTGATTACATTTACCGAAAAAATCTCCACTTATAAAACACTGGCACGTAATCAAATAGAAAAAGATTAATCTAGCGTAGAGTAATTGGTTTTAATTACAGTTGTCCGAAAATGCTTAGACAATTAAAAGCATTTGCACAATTATGAGGTAGTTTGGTGCTGAAATGGCGAGTGCAGATCTATAGAGTTATGTGTGTTTCCGAGGCTGTGGGGCGCAGATCTGTAGGCATATGTGTGTCTTTCCAAGCATCGATTGAGTGACTGAATACTTATATAGCGCTTGTATCCATGCTATTTTAGCATGCTCACTGCGCTCTCGGCGAAGGCATCAGGGGCGTTGCAGGAGTTGTCGGAATGATTCATTGTTTCGATGTTCGCCGATGTGGGGGGGGGGGATCTTTAGGCATATGTATGTTTTTACCAGGTTGTGGAGTGCAGATCTGTAGGCATAAGTGTGCTTCCCATGCCGTGGAATGTAGGTCTGTAGGCTTATGTGAATGTTTCCCAAGCTGTGTGGTAAAGATTTTGGGATCGAGATGGGATTGTAAAATTGATTCAGGTTCCGAAAGAAACATTGCATTAAAAAAAATGATTAACATCCCAGATTAATGTTCAAGCAAAATCTCCTAAGCCAGGAAATCTTAGGATAGTTTTAGTTCGTTTGTTGGTGTTGTTGGTGCTTTATAAATGTGTGTATATAATGTATAAAGTCCTAGCAACGAGTATCTCTAGTGCACACTGACGTCCCGAACTATTTTAGTCACCGCAAAGTGATTCGCGTCCCCGATACAATAGACCGCCCTCTCATACTAGAGTAAAACCTGGCAGATAAGTGATGGTTAAGCTTCCTATCTACTAAAGTCCCGTAGGCGGTACAACATTGTAATCGACGACAACTTGGGTTACTCTTGCCGCGTCCCTGGTACCAACCGGTTTCGTCCATGGGATGTCCCTTTTGATTCACCAGGTACATGGAAAGGGAGGATCTGCTGACTGGGAAATAGTTCATCTTCCGTGAAACATCCCTCCCCAGACCACGTGGGTTCGCCACTTCCAGAGACGCCACGCCATCTTTTCACTCGAGATGGATGTACGCCAAAAATATGTTTTCATTAGAATCAATTACATTCCAGGAAGAGTCGATTTTATTCATGAATCTGGGGAAATGATAAGTCATAATTTAAAGACAATCTGGAACGTTAAATCTTTGTAACGCCATATATTTTGTAACGTATTTTCCTAAACTACGCGGACAGTTAGTTAGTAATACTTCCAGTGTTCATTGAACAGACCAGTAGGCCTAAAAATATTTATGCTCTGTTAATATCTCACAATATTCATGTAGAGATGAAGCTCCTAAACTAAAATAATAAACTGAAAAGACAACCCCTTTAAATGCATTTTTCAGTTAAAACATTTGTTCTTAAGAAATCATTGCGTCATATTTCCTACATCTTACCCTCGAAAAAGAGGAATAACTGATTTTGGGGGGTTGGGGGTTGGTGGAGGAGGGATAGGGCTGAAACTTGGATAGAATGTGTTGTGTTCGGCAATGAGTCTATGTGCCAAGTTTCAGCTCGACGGGATGACAGTAATTGGGTCAATTACCCTTCCGAAGATTTTGCCACAAAGAAACACACGAACAAGCGCAAAGTTAATATTAAGGCTTTTTAAAAAAAGAGGAACATGGCAGCTTTCTCGGTGGTCTTCTCTTAGCTCCTCCTTCAGCCACCAACAGTGTGAGAATCGTATCAAATAACTTTGCACTCTATTACTCTATGTTGGTAATATCATTTTTGTTTCCGATCACAGATCAAATGATAGTGTAAATCATTTCGTCTCCTCTAAAAAAGATTATTTTTTTACACGATCCGCTCAGGTCAAAGTAAAAATAGATACTTATTATTTAAGTAGAAAGTAGATGGGGGAAAATAGAAAGTTGATGTGGAAAAATAGATAGTACATGTGGAAAATAACAACCTTGACACTAATGGTAGCTTCAAAATGTCCATGGTCTTAGAAGTTATGATAGTAAAAAATAACTATAAATGGCCATATTTGCTACTATTCAAGCAGTGCTTCTAAACAGCCCAGTTCATTCAATATAATTAATTTATGTTAATTAATTTTTTGAGTTCATGATTATGTTTGTTAAATTGTGTGTACAGTGTAGTGAGCCCAGCCCTAGGCTGTGGTAACACGCTATATAAAACCACTGATAATAATAATAATAATAATCAGCCCAGTTCATTCAGTGCCTCTAATCAGCCCAGTTGATTCAGTGCCTCCAATCAGCCCAGTTCATTCAGTGCCTCCAATCAGCCCAGTTGATTCAGTGCCTCTAATCAGCCCAGTTGATTCAGTGCCTCCAATCAGCCCAGTTGATTCAGTGCCTCTAATCAGCCCAGTTGATTCAGTGCCTCTAATCAGCCCAGTTCATTCAGTGCCTCTAATCAGCCCAGTTGATTCAGTGCCTCTAATCAGCCCAGTTGATTCAGTGCCTCTAATCAGCCCAGTTCATTCAGTGCCTCCAATCAGCCCAGTTCATTCAGTGCCTCCAATCAGCCCAGTTCATTCAGTGCCTCTAATCAGCCCAGTTCATTCAGTGCCTCTAATCAGCCCAGTTGATTCAGTGCCTCTAATCAGCCCAGTTCATTCAGTGCCTCTAATCAGCCCAGTTCATGCAGTGCCTCTAATCAGCCCAGTTCATGCAGTGCCTCCAATCAGCCCAGTTCATTCAGTGCCTCCAATCAGCCCAGTTCATTCAGTGCCTCCAATCAGCCCAGTTCATGCAGTGCCTCTAATCAGCCCAGTTCATTCAGTGCCTCCAATCAGCCCAGTTCATTCAGTGCCTCCAATCAGCCCAGTTCATGCAGTGCCTCTAAAAGCCCAGTTCATTTGGTGCCTCCAAACAGCCCAATTCATTCAGTGCCTTTTATCAGCCAAGTTCATTCTGTGCCTCTTATCAGCCAAGTTCATTCATACGCAAAGGTACTTAACCGTAATGTTTAGTTGCGTACCAATAACAGCTGCTTCACTCCCTTTGTATTCTACCCAGGTCATTGGTAATAATAACTTCATGAACCAGAATAAAGATGAAGTAAAAAAAAAATACTTCTCTTTTTAAATTATATGGTTACGAATTGGGCAACTGACACTTCCTCTTATTAAATGTATTTTATAATTGGGCCTTTTATTAATCTCGCTGTCCCAATTAATTATTGCTGTTTTCGTTATATTTTTTTTCAAGAAAAGACCCATTGAAAATGACAAGTTTATCTAATTTATATTTTGCCTTTGCTGAACCATTTCATACAACGAACCCTCGTTTAAAATCCTCAACATCAAATGGCGTGACAAGATTCCATACAACGGGGTATTCGCCCGGGCAGATCTCCACCAGCATCTTTATTAGCCTATTGTAATGCTGGACTTGAGCGGGGTTAGACCTTGGGTCTGAATATTATAGATTATTTAATGGTCTGAATATTATAGATTATTTAATGGTGAGCTTGAGTACGGCAGGGGTGTGGTCAAAAGAAAAACATGAATGCCTTGATGAAAGCGTTCTACCCAAAGGGGGGGGGGGGGGGGGCCGGCTCCTCGATATACGAACGTTCAATGTAAAACGGAGCCATCGGATAGAGTCACTATTTATTAATGGATTTATTTCATTTCAAAGCGTGTTATTGTTTTTGGCTTTTTTAAATTGTAAATTATTAAATTGCATCTAAATCATTGATTTTTTAAATTTTGTCTTTATTTATTTATTTTGTCTTGATATATATATATATATATATATATATAATGCTCCACCGCATTCGTGTGTGGGACATGCAAAAGAGACTGCCACTCGAGGATCAGTCTTACTAGCCACACAAAGAGCTGCAACCAGAGAAGATAAATCTATCGTCTCTTGTAGACGGAAAGATGCCATACATATATATATATATAATATATATATTGAAAATTCAAAGCAATACCTAGTGATCTAGTTGAGGAATATATCTTTGGGATTTGGAGTTTGGAACTGGAGCTGAGAGCTATGGATCCGCGTCTTTTTGATTGCAGCTGGGACTGGTAAAATTTCTTACTGCTCTGATTTACAAAATTTATTTTTAAAAAAAACAGTTACATTTTAAAATATATAAATACTGGCGAATATACCCGTCCTTCATTATTCTTCAACCATCCACCAAACACACACCACCCCATCCCACATAAACTAGGCTCATATGTGTTCTTACTCCATTCATTCTATACTATAGCCCAACATGTTATTCCACTCCTCGATGGATTGGGGATGCAGTGATAAATGAGCTTCCTCTTCAAATGTACGGGGTACTACAATGATAAATAATCTCCCTCCCCCAGTGACGGGGTGATGCAGTGATAAATGAGCTTCCTCTTCAAATGTACGGGGTACTACAATGATAAATAATCTCCCTCCCCCAGTGACGGGGAGATGCAGTGATAAATGAGCTTCCTCTTCAAATGTACGGGGTACTACAATGATAAATAATCTCCCTCCCCCAGTGACGGGGAGATGCAGTGATAAATGAGCTTCCTCTTCAAATGTACGGGGTACTACAATGATAAATAATCTCCCTCACCCAGTGACGGGGTGATGCAGTGATAAATGAGCTTCCTCTTCAAATGTACGGGGTACTACAATGATAAATAATCTCCCTCCCCCAGTGACGGGGTGATGCAGTGATAAATGAGCTTCCTCTTCAAATGTACGGGTTACTACAATGATAAATAATCTCCCTCCCCCAGTGACGGGGTGATGCAGTGATAAATGAGCTTCCTCTTCAAATGTACGGGGTACTACAATGATAAATAATCTCCCTCACCCAGTGACGGGGTGATGCAGTGATAAATGAGCTTCCTCTTCAAATGTACGGGGTACTACAATGATAAATAATCTCCCTCCCCCAGTGACGGGGTGATGCAGTGATAAATGAGCTTCCTCTTCAAATGTACGGGGTACTACAATGATAAATAATCTCTCTCCCCCAGTGACGGGGTGATGCAGTGATAAATGAGCTTCCTCTTCAAATGTACGGGGTACTAATATGATAAATAATCTCCCTCCCCCAGTGACGGGGTGATGCAGTGATAAATGAGCTTCCTCTTCAAATGTACGGGGTACTACAATGATAAATAATCTCCCTCCCCCAGTGACGGGGTGGTGCAGTGATAAATGAGCTTCCTCTTCAAATGTACGGGGTACTACAATGATAAATAATCTCCCTCCCCCAGTGACGGGGTGATGCAGTGATAAATGATGTCTCTCCCTTAAAGGTTGGGCTGGTAAACAGATGTATGGGGTTTTATTCACCAAAATTAGCAAAATACAAGCACAAAAGATACAATTGTGTTTTAATAGCATGTGTCTTGACCTAGTTTTACTTTACAGTAGAGCTAAAGCATCTACCACTCCACTCCCCCTTTTTCGTTTTGATATTGAAGTCACTGATTAAATGAGTAGCGTTGTATCAACCCCATCCCTGCCTTGTTTTGGGAAAGAGTTGATTACGTTCCATTCGTTCTAAAGAATGCTAATGGGTGATGAAATGTCTAGAATGTCTTTACTGGAGGGTTCCAACTCACTCCCTATATATAAGCTGGCATATTTTCCAGCCGGGATAGAGATTTTAGATAATTTTCCTGGATTGATTGATGGATTGGAGTACTCTATAGCGCTCATTTCCATAGCATGCTCACGGCGCTACGATGTGCGAAAATGTTCGAGAGGTCTCACTGCTGCCTTTTAGGCGCACGTGAACTCTGAAAATAGAGAGACAGGTGACTGCGCATTAATGAGCCCAATGGTAACATCGCCGGTCTTTTGATGCACCAGCTTTGTGGGAGCTGAGTGTCGAGATCCCATCTTCCTTCTTCCCCCACGAAAAACGTTTGCAGATTTCTTTTTTATTACACAAAGTGCTCGACATCGTGTAAGAATTTCACTACCAAGGAGATAGATATCAGGGACACACAGCTGACGTAGTCTAGTCGATGAGTAGTGAAGGCGGGGCAATTCTTTCAAGTTTATTTCTCAGACTGTCAAAACAACTTGAGTACAGCGTTCTACATAGTGTTGTTAAGAAATTACACACTGCCACCTCAGAGCTGCAACACAACCGACCTTTACGAGACGTAATCTATTAATTTGAGTCTTTGATTATACTCTGTGCATGTGCATACTAATATTTATATCTTTCGAGGATTATATCTTTTCATTTGCTGTGCTGGAAGTTAATATAGCTTTCATATCAGAAATCTGTATATTTGTTGTTGTTTTTTTCAGATAAACTTAATGTTACAATTAAATTGAATTTTGTTAATATAACTTGATTTGGTCTTTTTTTTTTTTTTGTATACTGGTATTCAGTCCTATGTTACGTGTTGTTAAAAAATAACTAGCCAAATCTTAAAACTAAAACAAGTTCGGATTAAATTTACGGGTGTAATCAAAGTTGTAACTTGCAATGACTAAAAGATCCTGCTTTAAGGATTGTCTACAGAGGGGAAAGGGCAATGAAGATTCTAGCTTTTGAAAGCATTGCAAATGTATAGTTTAAAAATGCAAATAGTATGTACTCATTAAGAAACAAACAATTGGTATAACCTCAAAACACCGGTGAAACATACTAACATTTGTTTTTGTTTTAATTTGAAAGTGCTAAGTCGTCACATTGCAAAAGTCAGTATATTATTAATTTTTTTTTTAAAGACAGACGATGAACAAATATAAGAGTGAGTTCATTATTGAATTGCTGGATATTTTTTCCGAAAACTTTTCCGCTTCATTCGAGCTGACCATTTTCTTGACGTAACAAAGGAGCAGTGGCGTAGCGAGCTTAACTCGCCCCCCCCCCCCCCATTCGAAAACCATACAATATTTTATGTAAAATATACCAATTGGCACCCCTTTGTGAGTAGCGCCAGGGGCATGATGCCCCCTTGCCCCCCCCCCCCCTCCCCTCGCTATGCCATAGCAAAGGGGCATTACCTGATCGTCAAATAGATTGAAAATTGTCAATGAATAAAAGGGGGACTTTAATATGTTATTCGCGGTATGATCGAATTTGATGAGCAGTTGCAGCTAATAGGAATATGCACTTTAATTACACAATGTGTGTATATTTTTACCTGAGAGTGTTCAGTGGCAGTAAGTGTACGTTTAAAGGGCCTAAATCCAGTGTGTTTTGACTTTGATATTTTGCAATATTATTTTTTTTAAACTAATTCTATAATTTCTTTGATGTGATAATCCTTGTAAAAATTATCTGATTAAATAACTTTCATTCAAATACTGTAAGGGGTTTTTCTGATGCATTAATTCAAGCTGTTAATTACATTAATTAATTTTAAACGTTTTTTTTTAAAAATACTCTTAAATAGTTTCTTTTTATAACCTTGGGAAATCTTGGGAAATGTTTTTGGCTAAATCTTGGGAATCTTTTTTAAAAGTGAATAGTAGCCCGGCTGGAGGAACCTCAATATAAAAGGTGTACTGAACCACTGCTGGCATGATTATTCTAATTCGAAATTTACAATAACAAAGTTTGCAAACAAATTTTCTTTTACTGTGGGAATTCATTCAGTGAGACTTTATCATGAAGATTAGAGCGAAATTTCTTTTGTTCAAGACTGTCTCAATATATAGTAGTATACAAGTTAAAAATAATGACGAATGTCAATTCAATATAATAAATAATAATAGTGTACTGACACTTTACTTCACGTTTCACTTTACTTCACCTAACTCAACTTTACTTACTTTACTTTGCATTACTATTAAGTATTAGTAGACCGTAACTTTACTATAGCTTAAATACTTTATTGATACTAATTTGCATAATATTACTACTCTGCTCAATTTCAAGTACTCGAAAATGTCACTGTAGACAGTCAGTCACAGTGTAGTAATGTGAGTGAGTGTGTGTCACAAATAATTAATTTTACCATTGACGTTGCCATAAAAAATTCATTACGGTACATTAATTTGAACAGAGATGTAGGGCAAATATATTTATAATATTCATTATACATAAAAGTGGTGTGCCTTGGCCTTGGCTAAAATTAAAAGAATACCACCTCATCTGGGACAAAAAAGTCATTATTAAAAATGATAAATGGGCCTACATTCTGAAGCCTACATTTTAAAATTTATTTATCAAGGCATTAAAAAAAAAAAGTACAATTGTTTAAACCGTAAACACCAAATGTAGTCCGTTCTGAGACAGTCACACCTTTCACACCCCTTATGTTTGGCCACTTGCGTATAAATTATCATCTTATTAACGCTATATATTAATGGTCTGAAATTATAATACTAATTCTCATAATGATATGGAGAAAGTATTGTTGATCCAAAACAAGCCTACCTATGAGTGGAAATAATGTTACTGTACACATAATTTGTAGGTATTAAATGGCAGAACATTATTATTTGTTCTGAAAGGTAGGGCCCTCCTGAAGCTATTCAACAAGTAATCCCAAACCTTGGTTTACTGAAGCCTGAACTAATGACTTTAAAAATTGTTGGCTTCTTTAGATACTTTAGTTTTCCAATCAGGATTAAATATTGTTAATAGTACTCAAATGTTTATTCCGCGGCAGTAATCAGTCAAATGGTCCAGCAGTTTCATATTTTGCTGTTTTTGAAAAACTATCCTAGCATTAAATTATATCATTAAATTTATTGCAGTGTACCTGTACATATGTTTATAAAAGAACATGATAAAACATGTCTTAAAAAATACCAATGCTGATTTGGCTTAATCATTCCATGCTTAAAACTTCAATTCACAGTGATAAACTGAAAATTAAACATCTGTATTATCAATATGTAAACACATTTTTATAAAACATTTTCATTTTATCTGTTAACTTTTCTAGATCAATTGAACCATGACCTGAACATAAAAAAATGATGCTGTTGCGAAAGTGGCAACGTTATCTGCGTTGGTGCATAGTTCTGGCTGCTCTGTTTGTTTTATGGCAAGTCATCCACAACTTCTCACAGATAAATACCTTAGACTTAAGTTTGGGAAGATATGGTAAAAAACTGCCTGACCATTGGGGATCCACTAATGAAGATATTGATTGGCTGCCAGGTCTCATAAAATCAAGATCTCAGGAATTACCAATTGTTGTAGTTGAGGAACATTATGAAGGTATAACTGCACTAGGGAAGTTAAATGATTTCATTTATGGGATTTCTGATTGTCGGTTTTGAAAAAGTTTAATTAAATTTATATTTCAACATTGTAATAAATGTAACATTGTAACAAGCAAAAAAGTTGTAATTAATTACAACTGAAGTTGTTATTAATTACAACTGATGCAGAAATGTGAAATAAAAAAGAAATCATAGTAATTTAAAAACATTAATGCCCATTCCCATTTTCAAGTATTTGCCCAGATTTAAAGTACCTGTCCAGTTTTAAAGTACCTGTCCAGTTTTAAAGTGCCTGTCCAGTTATAAAGTGCCTGTCCAGTTTTAAAGTGCCTGTCCAAATTTAAAGTACCTGTCCAGTTTTAAAGTACCTGTCCAGATTTAAAGTACCTGTACAGTTTTAAAGTACCTTTCCAGATTTAAAGTACCTGTCCAGTTTTAAAGTACCTGACCAGTTTTAAAGTACCTGTCCAGTTTTAAAGTACCTGTCCAGTTTTAAAATACCTGTCCAGTTTTAAAGTACCTGTCCAGTTTTAAAGTACCTGTCCAGTTTTAAAGTACCTGTCCAGTTTTAAAGTACCTGTCCAGTTTTAAAGTACCTGTCCAGTTTTAAAGTACCTGTCCAGTTTTAAAGTACCTGTCCAGTTTTAAAGTACCTGTCCAGTTTTAAAGTACCTGTCCAGTTTTAAAGTACCTGTCCAGTTATAAAGTGCCTGTCCAGTTTTAAAGTACCTGTTACCTGTTTATTTCTGTAAATGACATTACAATCTATTATTTATAAATGTATTTCCTTAAAAAAAAATTACATCCCTTAGCTGTTTTATATTTAACTACATATTTTAAATAATGAAAAAGCCTTCCTTTTTTTTAAAAATTTAAATTATGAGTACCTGTATTTTATTAAAAATTCTTTTATGTTTATAAATAGTTCAGACTTGAAACATCTTATGTTATTAATTGTGGCTCCGTTAATTTCATTGAGATTCAAATTAATCTATTTGATGTTTGGCACATATTTCAAGCGCAACATGGTTATACAAATTAAATTGAAAGCCTTTTGCTCATAGCTGAAGTTTTTTAAAAATGTATTTGTCTTCAGAAATTTTTTTGATTAACATATGCTTCTCTTTTACTATTTACATCACTTATATACTAATTTTTGTTTTTCCAAGTTTTGAAGTACTGGTTCCAAGCAGCTGACCTCGGCCTTATTTCAAAGTCAAGGAATGTTTTGGTAAATAACCATACCTTACTTTTATCACCTTAAATTAACTTTTAAAGTCTGTTGTATTTATTTTCAAATTTTTTTTAGTTACCACTTTGAGTATTAAAGATATAACTACGTTGCAGAGGGATATGGTTTACCCATACTTATTGATATTTTAGTTTTTCTGTTTTGTACTGGTGTACATGGTTATGTAAAAAAAAAATAATAACTATTTTTACATTTTGAACAGGTTTTTGCAGGATGACATGTATAGGGATGTAATATCTATTGACATGAATGTGTTATGGAAAAAAAATATTTTTTTTTTACAATCCTACTACATCTTACAATAAATTACAGATTCATGTAGATGGTCATGTGGACGGAGCAGTGCCGTATGATACAGAAAATATCCCATGGTTTCACTACCCCAGCAGTAGACAAGAAATCTACAACATGATGCAGAGAAATGACATGTTCATAGTGGTTGGTTTTTTTGAGACTTTGCTCCTTCACAACATAAAATTAATTTTTTATAATGAAATTCTTGCCATTTATTAATTAATGGCTGTAAAATCATTTACTGGAATTGTATAATTATCCTTGAAATAATTACTGCAAAATATTTTTTAAATAGTTTTAAAATCATCCATGATAATCAATTATACCAACTTAAAAATACTGATATATGGTTTTGTAAATTTAATCTGTTTTACGATTTGGCTCATTAAATGAAAAATATGTAGCAATAAACAGACAAAAACAGTATTCAAAGAGAACCAAACCAAAACTGGTGACACTAATAATATTCAATGTAATTATACCATAAATTTATATGAAGAATACAAAAATCAAAATACAGAAATGAAAGCTTTATTAACATACAGCACTGATGGTGAAAAAATAAAATCCTTAAAAGATAATACTATTAATCTACACACCCATACAAAGAGTAAAACCTTGAAACTCTTAAGTATAAAAATTACATCTTGTAAATTTTTAGGAAAATTAGCAAAAAATCTCTACCGGCTGGGAAGGCTGCCATCTTATATTTAGAGAGAAAGTTGGAACCCTCCAGAAAAGAAAATTATCTAGAAATTGCATTACCTGATAGCATTTTATAGAAAAAATTAGAATGTAAACAACCTTTACCCAATCAAGGGAGGAGGTGGGTAAACAGTATTTTCGCTACAAATTCAATCAGATTACATCAATATCAAAAAATAAAAGGGGGAGGGAAAGTAAGGTTGAAGGCCACAGCTTGTGAATAAAAATTAGGTCTATATACAGGCTGTAACACAACACAAATTAATGGTGGCTGAATTCAGTTAATTCATCCATTCAGGGCATGTCCACCCCCATTGTAGAGCTTGTATGACTTGTGCTAAAAGTTTGATTTTTAAAAATGTATTTACCTCACATTTAAACACTACAGAAAAGGAAATCTCTTTCTCCATTTTCTGGATATGTCAATACATATATAAACATTTCCAAATACAAGTAAAACTTTTTGAAAATTATATGTGTCCTAAAGTTTGCCAGCTGGTTACCTCTTGTGTATAATCCTGTTACGTACTGCTATCAGTATGGAGAAATTAATCTCTTATTTAAGTGTATGGCTATGGCTCGTTCTAAAACAGTACACAACAAAAGACGATACCAAATGTTAAATACAATAGCAAAGAATATGATACTCAAACCAGGGCTAATTACAATTAATAAGTTTTAATGTGTTAATTATAATGAATTAGTTATATTTAGTACCAGATCTGTAACCGAGGGTGACAAAGCTGGACAATTAAAAGATCCACACCTAAAGATCTGCTCATTTATTTAATTAAGGGCAGTAAATAAAGCATTGGTACCCATAAATTAAATTTATATATGTCGCAACTTTGTTATCGTTAGATTAAGCTTTACAAAAAAATTTTTTAATAATGCATTCATCTCACTTTGTCATAGGCTGCAGTCCTGGCTGGTTTTGTTGATCATGTGATTTGGGTGTGGCCTCAGTGGGATGGCCCAAACCATGACTCTGACTGGAGTCATGTCATCATTGATGCACAGATGGGCTACACAAAAGTCAAAGTAGACACTGAGATGACGGGTTACAAAAACGATCTGTGTTCCTGCTGGAAGATTCGAGAGTTGGAAGAAAGCAATAAGAAGAAAACATCACAAGACAGCCTGTGGGAATGTCACAGGAGGAACTTCTCAGAGGTGGAAGTTGAAAAAGGCCCACAGATATCAAAACTGGACTGCATGATTCACGCCACTGCAGTCTTGGAAGTAATGAGTGAAGCCATAGCAACGGTTGAGCTTCCCAAAATTTACCCTGCCTCTAGTTCAGCTGGTGTTATTTTAGACATAGATGAAGACTTCTACGGGTGCTGGAGTGATATGATTCCACTGCAAAAATCAGGAATGGCAGAAAAGAGTGTTGAGCTCCTATCAGACCTCATTGCTGATGTGTTGTGTGCAGACACTGCCAGGGAAGAGCTCATTGCGGACATGTTCTATACCGCACTGGTCAACATGGTTATCAGCCTTAAGTCTGAAAGCTGTGAGGTGATAGGTCAGCAATTAGGAGCTCAGAACAAGCACTGTAAGACCAGCTTGGAAGTAAGTAATTACATTATAGAAAATATACCTACTCTGTTAGGCTACCTTAGGACAGAAGGACATGAGAATCTCCTGTGTCACGAGGAGCAAAAACTACAAGGATTATACATGCAGAGCATGATGCAGCTTCTCCTCAACTTTTCCATGAAAGAGCTCAGGCTCCTTTCTGACCTTGGCATTTGTTTTAAGGTATCGCCATCCTCACGCTATTTTGCTCAAGAGGGCCTTCTGCATGTTTGTATGGGCGAAAATACTCCAGCTAGAACGCAAGTGTCCTTCCACCTTCCTTCAGAGGTCGAAATTACGACTCAGACTGTGAGCCTGCGTAAGATTATATCAGCTGTCTTCAAAAAGCCTGACCTTGTGACTATCTGCCGTTCTGTTCGAGACGGATACACACCGAAACAACTCCACCTAGTCATCGAGTCCAATATTCTCAACAGCATTTCCCACATCTACAGGAGTGCCCACATTGAAAATGCCCATTATGATACTAACTTGCTGGGTGGCAGACTTGGATGGGCACAAAGAAGCAGGAATTGGACTGAGAAGCTCTTGAAATATGTTTCTTTGAATAGGTTCAATGACCTGGATGAATGAGACCTATCTGTGAAACCATTTCTTTGAATAGGTTCAATTACCTGGATGAATGAGGCATATCTGTGCAACCATTTCTTTGAATAAATTCAATGACCTGGATGAATGAGACCTATCTGTGAAATAATTTCTTTGAATAGGTTCAATGACCTCGATGAATGAAACCTATCTGTGAAACCATTTCTTTGAATAGGTTCAATGACCTGTATGAATGAGACCTATCTGTGAAACCATTTCTTTGAATAGGTTCAATGACCTGGATGAATGAGACCTATCTGTGAAACCATTTCTTTGAATAGGTTTAATGACCTGGATGAATGAGACCTATCTGTGAAACCATTTCTTTGAATCTCACCTCAGGTTTAAACCAAAGAGTTCAAGCTTCATCTGTAATTGGGAGATTATGTTGTTGTTTTAAGTCCTCAGAAATTTCTCTCAGTCAGCTTAAGCTTATTATAGTTGAGCTTGGCTTACAACTTAAAAAATGTCAGGCATATAGCACTGGGGTACTCAAAAGTAATGTCAAATGGTGCTTCATGCAAACTGCATTTTGTTGACTTTGTTTTCTTCTTGTACAGTTAAGATCTGCTGAATGTTGATTAAATCATAAATTGGAAAACATTACATTTCTTTTATTTTTTAATGTAAACTTTAATATTTTAAGTTTAAGAGGGAAGGATGAGTGATGTTGTAGCAGAATTTGTATTCTTATACCAGAGCTTAACCTTATAATTTAGAATTTTTTAGAGAAATATCTAGCATTCATAAGACACACAGGTATGAAAACTTAGGTTTAAGATTCACAGCCAACTTACCAGGGTCTCCCAACCTAGCACACTAAGCAAGTTGGAATCTTAGGGGATGTGAGGAAGAGTGGTGATAATAACATGGTAGCCACTGAATTTTAGGTCAAGCTTATGCATTTTTTGAATGTCTTCATTAACATTTTACTTTATGCAATAAGTCACACGTACATTTTCTAAGTCATGTTCGTCTCTTTGCTAATTAAAAAAGACAGTCTTTTTTTTTCATCAAATTAAAAAAAATACATTGTAATTTTTTTTTAAGAGGTGCTGGATATAGAAAAGTTTGGGAAATCAAAACTTATTTCCTCATGTTACGGTCAGTAAAAGAATCTTATCTTATATAATTTATCATAACTAAATGGAAATATTCAAAATGATGCAAAGGGCATAATTTTTTTTAAAAATATAATGTTAAAGTTTGTCTATTTCAAAAAATGAGAGTCAACATGTGTTTGTACCAAATGGCTTTATTGAAATGTAAAAACATTCATGTACATTTTTTTTATCACAATTATTGTTGTTCATATTACTGTTTCGCTACATCTCTACTTTATGCACACAAGAAATGCTTTGTACGTTGTTGTAAATAGTTGCTTATTTAACTGACTCATTTATACAAGCCAAAGTAAAAGCTTATAATCATATTCAATTGACGTTAAGTCCTGCATTTCAGTGGTGACCAAGGGAGCTGTTAGTTATATGTGCTCATATCGCTAATGGTAGATTACAAAATAAAGGATAAATGCCTTACAAAAATCAAAATGCCACTTGGGAACTATTATTATAGGTGGTGATTATGGTTAACTTATTTTCAACCTAATGTTTTTTGTAATTAAATCTTTAAATTTCATAAATGAAAAGTTGAATTGGTTTCTTTTCCTAACCAGTTATACAAAAATATGTTAACTGGTGTTCATCGATTCATCATGTCCCATAGTCCTTGGACCTTTGGGGCGCCACAGATGACATGAAAACTATCCTTCTCCATTCCTCTCGGTCTTCTGCACTACGCATAGCATCGACTAGTTTTAGTCCCTTCCACTCTTTGAGGTTATCTTCCCATCTTTTTCTCTGTCTTCCTCTTCTTCTTCCTCCTCTAGTTGTGCCCTGCATGATTTCTTTGGGGAGCCCTTGTTTTCTGGTCACATGGCCATACTACCAAAGTTTGCGCTTTGTTCCTAGAGTAGTTTGCTGAATTGTCTGTAGACATAATCACAATGGTAATACAGGACTTTGAATAAAAGAAATGTTGAATTTAAAAAAAAAAAAAGTTAGTATTATCCAACTGCATTCTGTGCTTGTGAGTGTTAAATATGAACTAATTGAAATGATTTTTGTACAGTGTTTTTAAAAATTTACCCAACTGAATACATTTTGTTTTTGGTATCCATATTTACAAAGTAATAAAACGATAAGCTGTTTGTATGGTATCATTTTATCGTTTTATTTTGTCACACAAACCTTATACTCAGTATTGTTTCAAATACTGTCATGTGATTTACATGTGTTTTTTTTTTTTATATGTTTTAAATAAATTTTTAGTGATCAAGAATCATTTTACATTTTTGGTTTTTTTACAAACTTTTTTTTCCCCTTATGTTGCTCAAATATTTTGTTTTATTGCTTTTTTATTTACCAACTCCCTGACGTGTTATGAGAAGCAAATTATTTCTCATTTGGTAACCAGCAGGGCCGGATTCAGAAAACAGGAAAGAAAGAAATATGTGGCACCAAAAAAATGCTGACGTTTAGTTTGCATGTTAAGGTGGTAGGAAATCAATATTTCAATGAATAGTTTTTTTTGTTTTTTTTTTACGATTATTATTTGTTTATATGTATAAATTATTGAATTGTATACCGTCTACTAATAAAAGTTGATGATCTAAACAAATTTTGTCTTGTAATCTTGTAATTGATTGACATACCTAAGTTTGTTTGTTGTTTTGGGGTTTTTTTTAATCAATTGCCCCAAGCCCCTTTCCCCCCCCCCCCCCACCATTTGATTATTAAATATTAATTTCATTCATGCAATATACAATCTAACATACACCCCTCCCTCCCCCCCCCCCCCAACCTCCCCACATCAGTGTGCTGCCAAGCAAATAAAACCCAATTTAAAACTTGGATTTCTTTGGATTTTTAAAACAACAAATATTCTCTCTTGATTGTTTTTATTATTTTCACATTTTTAGCAACCATTTTTGTAGAAGTGTAAAAAAATGTACCAACATGTTAACCCATACCGGTAACAGCGCACCACTGGTCTTATTAAATTGATTTTTTTTAAATGTCTGCTATTCCGAGGTCCTAGATTCAGAGAGTTGTATTTCTCATTTGCTTAAAACGTAAACATTTTTTAAATGAAATGTTTGTTCACCGAGGAAGTCTAAAACATACTCTTTTTTTTTTGTTGCTGTTTTATTGTACCGGAATATTATGCCAGCTGTCACAAAGTCGTGCACTGAGCTTGTTATTGTGTGTCACAATATACTCTCTAATACTGACATTTGATTGGGTATCTACCTGGTTGACCAATTGTTTCGTTCAGTCGCCCCCCCCCCATACCCCGTAATATTTCTATTTAACTGGGTAAGAATACAAAAATAAATGCATTGATTAGAATGTAGCCAATTTTCCCTAGCTGCAAGATCTCATAAAAGTGATTGGTAACTGATGATAAACAAAAGTATACCGAGCGTATTTTAATCCCTAAAATCTCTTCCTTTGTTAGTTGCACTCGGCCGACTTTGGCGCCCACCCCTATTTAGAGAAAAAGGGCCGCCAGGGGCGGAACCCGCCCCCTCTTCCTACTCCGCTGGCCCCCAGTAGATCTACCATCTACCTCCAGCGAAACGTTTCCATGTGTTGTCCTATTTCAGACATACGTCATGATACGTGTCAGCCATTTTGAAGGAAGGATTCTTTACCATGGGTCCGTCCTTTATTTAGGTTAAATCTGTTAGGTAATAAAAGACCACCCCCCCCCCACACACACACTTTTTTTTCAACAACCGTTAAATATAAATAAATACGGATCTTTTTAAAGGTTTGTGATATAAAAATCGGTGGGGAAATCACGGTTATTAAAGTTACATTATGAAAAACTGTAACATATTTTAAATTTGATTGATTGATTGGATATTTCTATAGCGCTGGTATCCATGCTACTTTAGCATGCTCACTGCGCTCTGGTTTTCTTAAATCTATTTAAACAAAAAAGTCTTTAAATGTTTCTTAAATGATTTTTTATCCTTTGCAATACCCCTCAAAAATTGAGGCAAACTATTCCATAATTTTGGCGCTGTCGCTTCAAAAGAGCGCATTCCGTAAGTGTAGTAAGACTTTTTTCTGTGTTCATCCACACTGGTAATTTTCAGTAAGGACTGTGATTTGAAGCAACTAGAATATGATAAGAGTCCATTTTATAGTTCAGAATGCATTAAAGCATTGGTAAGGTCTAAATATAATTAATTTGTTCGAAATGGCTATTCGTTCCCGGGTACCAGAATTGAGAGGTTGGGATAAAAAAAACGATTTAAAATATTATTGTTGAGTTTGTACGACAAAATGAGGTATCAAATGAAAGATAATTGAATGCACTATACGTTTTGTAAACTTAATTCTTCAGTTTAACTAAAATAAACGACTAAAAATGACATCAGAATAGCACTAGTCAAAATGAACCCGGACACGCAGCGCCGCCTTTCGCACCCGGGTCACATCTCTCGGAGTTTACTCATGCCTAGGCCAGACCATCACCCACGCTTAATCTGGACAGTGGCATAGTTACAGCGGGGACCGGATACTTGTTATCAGCAAGCTAAATTTGTGAATACTGAAATAATTTTACTTAATTTTTTGTCATATATTTTTGTTTTTTAACTTTAAGTCTTGTGATTTAAAATAGATATTTTGTTGTTCCTCCGTCTTCTAATGGAGAACACTTGAAGGCAGCCATTGCGTTGGTTGATAAGTGCTTTACAACTGAAGGAACGTTTGGTGATTGTCTGTTGTTTTTTCCTTTTTTAAAAAGACAACTTTAAGTTTCCGGCTGTTCTTGTGACATGTCCATTTTGAAAATAGATTTAATCAACGATAAATAAACCGTCTTTGATGCTCACATGCAATAACTTCATTAAGGTTTTGGAAAACCGTGGGAAACTAATAAAATACATTTGTTTACCTCATTGCATTCAGAGCTGTCACGTGGGCCCTGCATCCCGTGTGGGTGGGGGGGGGGCTCAGATATATATGGGGCCCAAAATTGTTGTGCGGTATATATTTAACAAATAACTTTGAAGTTTTAAAGCGGGATTTTCGGTTCGTGTGCAACCAAAAAAAAAAAAATGAAGAAGAAGAAAATTTGTTTTCCGGACACTCAATTTCTTTCCCTTCTAAAATATAATTAAATCATTCGATGGATCTGACTGAAAAAAAATTGCATAAACTCTACATAAACGGTATCGCTCTTTATTTAGACCATGTCCATGGAAATATTAGGGGGTAAAATGTGAAATAAAACAAACCATCCAAACTAACGCGGTTGTCATCAAAGTTCGTCATATGGGAGACTTTTTAACTTTTACATTATGACGTTGTGATGACAGAAAATGATTGTTGGAGTTATCAGCGGTGTATAGCCAATTTCGTAACAAAGGGTTCGCAGTTAGTATGTCCCCTTATGCCGTAACGGTCACCGCCACAGTCAGTAAAATTACGATTAGGGGATCTGGCGTCTGGGCCCACGATGCTCCTATTTCTATTTCTTTTTTGTTTCGTAAGAAGTCTTTAGAATAGTCTTTTTAGTACATAAACAAATAAGCAAATAAATAAGCAAACAAATAAGCAAAATTAAATTAATTTTTTATTATTGACGCAGCAGTGCTAAACTGTAAAGTAATATTTATGCAATTTATATAAAAATTTGTAGAAACGGACATCTTTTTCAATTAAAAATTTTTTTTGGCATATTTATTATTTTGAACTAACGGTTCGCACGAACCTGACCGAACCGGCTCCAAACCATCGCTGGGAGTTATGCATGAAAAAATAAATGATAGTGCTAAATAAAACACTTCATGGGCGGGGAAAAGACACAAGTCAAAATAAAATAATAAAAGTAAAAGATGAAAAAACTCATCTGATGTACAAGCGGAACATCTTATAGATTACCTTAGCATGGGACCTTTTATGAGTAAAAATGTAAGTACGGTTAAATTCTAGACTAAGTTCAATAATCTCTCTAAAATATTAAATGTTAATTTCAGTTATTTATTTTAATGCCAGCCCAAGCTTTGTTACACAATGGAAATTAATCAAAGATTAAAAATGAGCTGTCATTGCTGTAAATCAGTTGTTCTCAAAGTGGTCGATACAGCCCCGAAGTGGGAGGGGCAGTGAGGTTTTCAAGGTGACGCTGAAAGGTCGATGTCCATTGGTCGATGTCCATAGGTCGATGTCCATTGGTCGATGTCCATTGGTCGATGTCCATTGGTCGATGTCCATTGGTCGATGTCCATTGGTCGATGTCCATAGGTCGATGTCCATAGGTCGATGTCCATAGGTCGATTTCCATAGGTCAATGTCCATAGGTCGATGTCCATTGGTCGATGTCCATTGGTCGATTTCCATTGTTCGATGCCCATAGGTTGATGTCTATTGGTCGATGTCCATAGGTCGATGTCTATTGGTCGATGTCCATTGATCGATGTCCATAGGTCGATGTCCATTGGTCGATGTCCATTTGTCGATGTTCATAGGTCGATGTCCATTGGTCAATGTCCATTGGTCGATGTGCATAGATTTAACGGACATTTCAGGGCAAGATTCTAAAAAATAAATCCTGTCTAGCAAGAGTTTTCCTACGGATAGCTAACCGTATACGACATGTCTAATTGTTTTGTCAGACTACTCCTCGAAACATGCCCAGCCCTCAATGTTAGGCCATTTTGAACAAACGTCTAATATTACCAAAGTCAGCCTGGTTTTGAAATTATATGCACCAAAATTATATACACCAAAATTGTATACACCAAACACCAAAATTAAATACACCAAACACCAAAATTATATACACGAATTCCTTAAGTACTGTCCCTGCTTTGCTCGATTTGAGTTTTACGTAACATAGAGCGAGTTTGTCAACTTGTAAAGGAAAACTTTCGTCATCGTATTTGACCTTAAGATTGATACTTGAGCTCCACCTCCACAACCTTGATTTGAAAAAACCTTGTGATCCGTTGCTGATTATCTTTTTTTAACCAATCTGAAGGTTCTGAAACTCTAGATGTGTGGCTGTGTCAATTCTAACAAGTAATGGAAAGACCATGGGGTTGCTTTTAGTTTAATAAACATCCTTATCGATAACTCGTTACGGTCTATTAAATAAAACAGTTTCATAAGGTTTTGTTGTTGTTTTTAAAGAAAGAACATATTGATATCAACAAGCAGGGCAGCACACTTAAAGTGTTGTTTCGTTTAAGTGAATACTATATGTCATGAACATCCAACACATATAATATAAGAAATGGAGAAGGTATATTTTTAAAGAGTTAGTTGGCAGATATTGCTATACGGAGACATATGGCAGGGGCAGAGATGCACGGAGACAGATGGCAAGGTGCTGAGGCATACAACGACGGATGTGGTACACAGATCGGATGACCAGAAGTGGATGCCGCTCACTTTGTGTTTATTGTAAGTCAAGTCTTATTTATATTTTTACAGTGAAAATGCAGTGTCATACATTTATTGCCACTTGCTGTTGTTTACTGCCACTTACTCTTATTTGCCGTCTTTAGGTGTTTCCATTTATAGAACAATGAAAATTAAGTCGGTATAGGAATCTAATTGATAATAATTCCCCTAAAAGCTGGATTCTGGGTATCGTCGTGGGAATCACTGGCGTTTTCTTTGATACTTTCAATCTATTGAGAGGTTTCCTTGTTTGGATATTTCCGGTGAACCCTTTCAAGCTTTAAAAGGGCTGCGATAAGCCTCGGTCCATCATTGTTGGTATTTCAGAGCATCCGTCGGGGGGCAAAAAAAAAAGATATTCTGCTTGGAAATCGTTTATGACTTGGAAGAACGATCTCCTTTCTTTGTCTTGTCAGAGGTCTATTTCCCCGTGAATAGGGGGGCACGCGAATAATGTGTATACCGGTACCTTACGAAACAGCGTTGTGTCGTCAGTTGTAGTGACCTATCATCCAGTGATCACATGGAGGGTGTTACAGGTAATATGGAAGAAAGTTATTATTCAAAAACTTCTTGGTTGCTTTAGTTCAGTGAATGAGGTCGGTTTTATGTTTTTAGTTGTTGTTTTTTTTTAGTTGCTGTTGTTGTAGAAACAAAGGGGGGGGGGGAAGAGAGTTAGAATAATGTAACACTTGCCATTGATAAATCTTTAATGACATTCACTTTTTTTTCTGAACTTGTTTATTTTTATTTTAAAGACAGGGAGAATAGAAATAAGGGTAAATTCGTATAGATTGTACCACGTTTTTTTACCATGGCCGTCATCTTGGTTGCCTGAACCCTAAATTTATCCCTCACCCTAACCTGAACCCTAAATCTATCCCTCACCCTAACCTGAATCCTAAATCTATCCGTACACCTAATGATGAGGTACCATCTATCTGAATTAGCCGAAATAAGCCGTTTAATGGTAATTAAAATGTATAGCTAATATTTTTTAAATGGTTAATTATTGAAGAGCACCACGTGAGCCCTAGAGTTAACAAAAGGATTTGTTTTAGTTTCCTTTTAAATACAATCACGTTTATATAACTTTACTACTGACGCGCTATACGAAGGGGGGTGGGCGAATAGGGCTTCCCCCACCCCCTTACTATACGGCATCTTGAAAGCTAAAAAAAAATCGTTATTTTCCATGCACAAATATGTATCTTCATACTTTTGGTACTCACACTTCGTTCCCCGGCCCCCACCGTGGCTTTAGCTTGTTATCACGCCACTAACCAGCCTCTTAATGCCGCCCTTGTATTTTTAAAGAGCTATCGAATGAAAGACGTTTTGACTCAAGCCTATGGGTGGGGTTGGAGGGGGGGGGGTCATCTTCTTATGTTACGATTAAAAACTTGTTCAACGCGAACGCACTATCATTTCGAGTTAGCTACTTTTGTTTGTTTTGTTTTAAATTTTTATTTTATCCTTAAATTTTTGGGGTGTTTTTTTATTTTTGGATTGTCTCCGATATTAAAAAAATAATCAATTTCTTTTTAAAGGAAATGAAAGAGAATATACAAGGCGGGGGTAAATGTATGAAATATAATATGTTCAAATATTTTGAGGATATTAACAACCAATGAGCATTTACAAAGGCGTGTGATTGCGTTTGAGAGATTTTCTTTTTTTTTATTATCACCAATGTCCTTCTGATATTTAATAGGAAATTAGTAAAACACAGTAAGATTACACCTGAAAAAGGAACGCAACAAAACAACGAACGTGTCGGCAGGAAGCCTTCATCAGCGAACAAACAGAAAAACGAATAAAAAATTTTAAAAATGTATCAAAAAATATAATCTAGCACTTAGCGTAGAAGTAGTGTCCAAGAGGGCAGCAAATGATTAGTGTTGTTTTGTTGGGTTCCTTTTATCAGGTTTAACCTTACTGTGTTTTACTAATTTCCTATTGTGTTAACCTGATTGTAGTCTCCGCCATTAGTACCTCTGATATTTAATGACGCTTTCTTTGTTTTGAAATGTATTATTATCTCCATTTATTAGTTTTAATTTGTTCAACTGTAAAATTTGTATAAAGATCCAAGGAGTCAACGATAAGAAAGGATCACACAGATCGGCTGCACATCAGATAGTTACCGTGGGCTTCTCCCATTATAACCAGGTGAGCACTGCCATCATGCTGCCACGACAAGTTTACGATGTTGACACCACGAGGAGCCTAGGAGTGATCGTCGCTATATTTGCTATAGTCACTTTTGGGCTGTTTGTCAGATATAGAAGGAGAAATGGCAGAGTCAACCCTGGACTCAAGGCAGTTCTGATTACAGGTAAGGCTGGATTTATCTGTGCACGCCAGTCTTGCCGGACTGAGCTGCTAGTATAAAAGTTGGCTTTAAGAATCGGTCGAGAAGAAAATTTATGTCAGGCAAAAAATGTGGCTTTTAAAAGCAAAGGAATTCTCTCCCATTAAGCATCCGCAATATAACGACCATCTCAGTCTCCAAAACTGCCCTCAAGACAAATCCTTCAAACTGTGTTTGAGTATACCGATTCATTCTCACCCCCTATAACTGATAAACAACGATACTGGGTGCTGTTCATTGCTAGCCAGAGGTAGATAGTACTTGGGTGGGTGAGGTCAAGCTTTTTACCAAATGTTGTTTTTAAATGTATTATTTTTTGTAATTGCTCATTTCTATGTGAAGCGCGGTGAGCCCAAGGTTCGGGTACTGCGCTAAATAAAACAATCTTAATAATAATAAATAATAATTAACACTGCAGCTACAAGCAGAGCCGTCGCGTGGACACCGGAACCCTGAACTACGGATCCCAAAGTTCATTTTAGTTATGATGATAATTTTTTTTCATCTTTGAATGCTTGGGAGCTCATAACCGAAAAGTAGCAGAGCTCCTCGAAAAGTCAATCGACGGCTCTGATCACAAGCATACGATTTTCCTGTCTCCATCTTTAATGTCTTTTTTGTTTTATCTGACCAATGTCCACCACAGGCTGCGACTCCGGTTTTGGTCATGCGCTAGCCGAACGTTTGGACGCCGACGGCTATAAAGTCTTCGCAGGATGCCTGGACGCCAACAGTGAAGGAGCCAAACTCCTTCAGAGCAAAACGTCACCAAAACTTGAAATCATCCAGCTGGACGTAACAGAGGACGAGCAAATCGAGGCTGCCAGGGTCGCAGTGGCGGACTTACTGATGGGCAATGGTCTGTTTTTTTTTTGTTAGTTTCATATTTAAGAACGAGCAATTATTGTTACACATTTAATTCAGACTGACGGACGTGACGATATACGACATTTTTAATCGTACATCCATTATGTCGAGAGCAATCAGTTTAGATTTATTCGTATAACTTGAAAAGAAAATGAAAAGAATGCCCTTGAATTGATGATGTTGACTAAGAATATCAAAACTTAGATATTTTTTTTCTTAGAATTCCGAATTCCATTAATCAAGGCTAACGTTTTTTTTAAAATCAATTTGTTTAATAGAGCACTGCGTCTCTTATATTTTATCATTCGTATATGTGTAACAATCTGTGTAACAATCTGTATAACAATCTGTGTAACAATATGTGTAACAATCTGTGTAACAATCTGTTTAACATTCTGTGTAACAATTTGTTTAATATAGCACTGAGTCTCTTATATTTTGTCATTCGTATATGTGTGTAACAATCTGTGTAACAATCTGTATAACAATCTGTGTAACAATCTGTGTAACAATCTGTGTAACAATCTGTTTAACATTCTGTGTAACAATTTGTTTAATATAGCACTGAGTCTCTTATATTTTGTCATTCGTATATGTGTGTAACAATCTGTGTAACAATCTGTATAACAATCTGTGTAACAATCTGTGTAACAATCTGTGTAACAATCTGTTTAACATTCTGTGTAACAATTTGTTTAATATAGCACTGAGTCTCTTATATTTTGTCATTCGTATATGTGTGTAACAATGTGTGTAACAATCTGTGTAACAATCTGTGTAACAATCTGTGTAACAATCTGTGTAACATTATGTGTAACAATTTGTTTAATATAGCACTGAGTCTCTTATATTTTGTCATTCGTATATGTGTGTAACAATCTGTGTAACAATATGTATAACAATCTGTGTAACAATCTGTGTAACAATCTGTTTAACATTCTGTGTAACAATCTGTGTAACAATCTGTATAACAATCTGTGTAACAATCTGTGTAACAATCTGTGCAACAATCTGTGTAACAATCTGTATAACAATCTGTGTAACAACCTGTGTAACAATCTGTGTAACAATCTGTGTAACAACCTGTGTAACAATCTGTGTAACAATCTGTATAACAACATGTGTAACAATCTGTGTAACAATCTTTGTAACAATCTGTGTAACAACCTGTGCAACAATCTGTGTAACAGCCTATGTAACAACCTGTGTAACAATCTGTATAACAATATGTGTAACAATCTGTGTAACAATCTGTATAACAATCTGTGTAACAACCTGTGTAACCATCTGTGTAACAATCTGTGTAACAACCTGTGTAACAATCTGTGTAACAATCTGTATAACAATATGTGTAACAATCTGTGTAACAATCTTTGTAACAATATGTGTAACAACCTGTGCAACAATCTGTGTAACAGCCTGTGTAACAACCTGTGTAACAATCTGTGTAACAATCTGTGTAACAATCTGTATAACAATCTGTGTAACAACCTGTGTAACCATCTGTGTAACAATCTGTGTAACAACCTGTGTAACAATCTGTGTAACAATCTGTATAACAATATGTGTAACAATCTGTGTAAAAATCTTTGTAACAATATGTGTAACAACCTGTGCAACAATCTGTGTAACAGCCTGTGTAACAACCTGTGTAACAATCTGTGTAACAATCTGTGTAACAATCTGTGTAACAATCTGTGTAACAATCTGTGTAACAATTTGTGTAACAATCTGTGTAACAATCTGAGTAACAATCTGTATAACAATCTGTGTAACAATCTGTATAACAATCTGTGTAACAACCTGTGTAACCATCTGTGTAACAATCTGTGTAACAACCTGTGTAACAATCTGTGTAACAATCTGTATAACAATATGTGTAACAATCTGTGTAACAATCTTTGTAACAATATGTGTAACAATCTGTGTAACAATCTGTGTAACAATCTGTGTAACAACCTGTGTAACAATCTGTGTAACAATCTGAGTAACAATCTGTATAACAATCTGTGTAACAATCTGTATAACAATCTGTGTAACAACCTGTGTAACAATCTGTGTAACAATCTGTGTAACAATCTGTGTAACAACCTGTGTAACAATCTGTGTAACAGCCTGTGTAACAACATGTGTAATTATCTGTGTAACAATCTGTGTTACAATCTGTGTAACAGCCAAAAATCAATACACTTTTTGTATTAGCTTTTTTAAACTTGATTTTGTCATACATTTTTAAGGTTGTCTATGTGACCAAAATTAGCTCGTTACCGTTAGATCAGTGCCTTAACCTTGGGATAAAAGGAAAAAGTGTGTATGTGCGTGTGTTGGGGGGGGGGGGGTGGAATCAGGACTTGATTTTTATTCTTATCACAACCAGTAATAAGACCAATAAAAATAAATGTTATTTTTAAAAAACTGCGTGGATCGGATGCCGGGACAGTGGAAACGTTGTTCACTTTGGTTAAGCCAGGCCTGTGGGTTGAGTGGGTTTACTCTACTAGTTCCATGGTTCCCCACTTTGGGTTTACTCTACTGGTTCCATGGTTCCCCACTTTGGGTTTACTCTACTGGTTCCATGGTTCCCCACTTTGGTTTACTCTACTGGTTCCATGGTTCCCCACTTTGGTTTACTCTACTAGTTCCATGGTTCCCCACTTTGGGTTTACTCTACTGGTTCCATGGTTCCCCACTTTGGGTTTACTCTACTGGTTCCATGGTTCCCCACTTTGGTTTACTCTACTAGTTCCATGGTTACCCACGTCCCTCTTGAGCACGACGTCGGTGCAGTCTTTAATCAAATGATCTTTTCAATGTAATCTATTTTCCATGTAACGCTAACGACTTATCACTGTTGTCCTGTTGTAGTCTTGTGGGCGGTAGTCAACAACGCTGGAATAGCATGCCATGCTGAATTTGAGTGGACTCCAAAGAAAACCTTCCAGCAAATCGTCGACGTGAACCTCATGGGCGTAGTCAATGTCACCCGTGCCTTCCTCCCATTGATCAGGGCCGCAAAGGGTCGGATCGTGAACATATCAAGCATGGCGGGTAATATTCAATAACCTTGTTTGTTTGTTTTTTTTCATTGATAATTTTATGTATAACTAATGATAGAAATATATCTATATAACAAATGATAGAAATGGTTCTCTATGACAAATGATATAAATGTTTCTCTATGATAAATTATAGAAATGTTTGTATATACTATGAATGTCTGAGCTGTTTATAAATTACTAGCGATTGAGAGTTTTCTATAAATAATTAGTGATGCCATGCTCCTAAGCTGTATGAAATTAAAAGAACATACTTGTTTGTGGAATTTTTGCCCCTTGACAAAATGCCCCTCCAGGCAGCAGCCTCTGGTGGCCGGTCGTCTGAAATAATAGACTAAGAAAAATTGTGATTTTTTTTAAAGTTTTCTTTTATAATTATTGTTTTACAGTTTGAATTACAATTTCAAACGTGGCATCGAATATGTCGTTACAAAACTGAAAAATCTAATTTTAATATGTATTCATTTCCAAGAATTTACCCTATTAAATATATATATGTATATGTCATGGTAAGCGTCACTATGCTTACATATACGTGTGGTCGTGACTTGAAAACGCTTAAGAACATGTATACTAAAGCTACTGACCTTAATAAATGCAGAGCATTTTAAAGGTCCTGGCTTATAGCGACAATTTGTAACAATCTGTAACTTGTTGAAATTTCTTTTACAGAATAAAAAAAAATGTTTCTTAAATTTGTGTCCGGGATGAGAACAGTGCCCTGGAAATATTTTGTTTCCTAAAAATCGTGCGGGATTCCGGAGAGACCCTAGAACAGCGGTTCTCAACCTGTGGGTCGTGACCGATACTATACAAGTATGAAGCACTAAAGAAAATAATTTGGATGTTGGGGGTCGTCACAAGATAAATAACTGTATTAAAGGGTCGCGGCATTAGAAAGGTTGAGAACCACTTCCCTAGAAGGACGTCTAACATTTTTTTATGATTTGTGACGCAGTTTTATTATTATTATTATTATTATTTGGGGGGGGGGGGCGGAGATCTTCCAAAATAGATTGGCGTCATACATGGAAGGCCCCTGACATCTGCAGAAACGTTGACGGACAAATAAAATTGTCTTTCAGGTAGAACAGCCCTGCCAGGTTTCACGGCATATTCAGCGTCGAAGTTTGCCGTCCTTGGATTTTCAGACAGTCTCAGGCGGGAGATGAAACACTTTGGAGTTAAGGTCATCACCCTGGAACCTGCACTGTATAAGTAGGTCACCCCAAGAGCCAATTGTTAAAACTTGAGTTTTATCGTGAATAATGTTTTGAATTTACTACTTCAACTCCGTGTATTTTAAAACTAAACATAGCGTTAGGAAGGGAGTCTAGAACCCAGCCACTACCAAGTTATGGCCGAAATGGCGTTACAGCAGGGCATGATATAGCGGGGCACGGTATGGAGGGGCACGGTATAGCGGGACACAGTATAAAGGAGAACGGTATAGTGGGGTATGGTGCAGGGGCATACGGTATAGCGGGGCAATGTATAGCGGACACAGTATAGCAGGGCACAGTATAGCAGGGCACAGTATATCAGGACATGGTATAGCAGAACAGAGTGTAGCAAGACAAAGTATAGCATTTTCTTTACCTATCCAAAAACTACAGAATTCATTGTTACTTGTTAGGCAACACAAAGTTGTTGTTGGTTTTTTTTAATTCAAGAAAAATTTAGCGTGCATCTATCGTTGTTTATATTATATGCACATGTTATTGTGTACCATATTTTTCTGTAGGACTGGCTTAGCTTCCACCTCTGTTGTCCTGTCACAGAATGATGCATTCTGGTCAAACGCCGAGCCTGGCGTACGACGAGACTACGGGGAGAACTTTTTCTCCGACACGCAGGTGTGTATATGTGAGATTTTTGCATATGGAGCATGAGTTAGATCCGCTAGACAAGAGTACGATACCCAAGACAATTTAAAAAAGGTTGATAAATTAGGCGATCACTAAGTCCGGTTGAAGAAACGACTGGTCTACTTTGGTTTACATATCGATTTGTTAGGGCCGTAGACATGTCATAATAAAAAATGGAACTTGACTTGACATTGGCTATTTATTTCTGCATGTTAAACTGTTAGTTGCATCATCGAAAATATGATTGTCAATGCATTAATATAGGCCTACGGTGTAGTTGTTATTCTTTTAAAAGTTTAAACCGGGACATTTAAACCATTTTAAAACTAGGTGTGTCCCAAGATAAAAAAATATTATTTTAGATCAGACGGAGAAATCTTTGAAAAAAAACAAATATTTTTGTTTGAATTAAAATTATCATATATATATATATACATATAAGAAACAACTTTATTCATTTGTTGGTTTGATCTCGAACTCCTTTACCTAGGCTGCAAGAAAAAACTTGATGCGATGGGCAAGTGACAATGTTCACGAGGTCGTAGACAACTACATGGACGCCATTACAGCCACACGTCCCTGCTCACGTTACGTGGTACCCTTCTCCCTGAGAATACTGAATGACGCCATGACAGCACTGTTTACCCAAGTCCAAGACGCCATCATTTCTTACATTACCGGGGTCAAGGCCAGACCCGACATGTTGTGTCCCCTTCTCCACGAGAACAACAGAGGCATGGGAAGAAGGCGTAGTCATGCAACATAGTGTGGCATCAAATTTGTTGTAATCATTGAATTTTTGACATAATATAACAACTCTACAGTTGTTGTTTTTTATCCACTTTTATTTAACTTGACTTGTGTGGGTTTTATTTCTTCGTTTGTCATGCTCCGACTTTTTGTTATCCATATTTCTCTAGGTTCTCGACATCCTAGAGAACTGAAATTGTCAAATAGTATTGTTGTTATTTGTGATGTACCGGTAGCGCTATTTTGGTTGGACTAACTCATCTCGTTCCCTTGTCTAAATTTCTTGGTCGATATAAAAATAATAAAAGAAAACTAGTAATTGAAAGAAATGAAAATTTTTTAAAAATCACTTTAAAAAATAAAACAATAGAATTTTTATCAAAGACGAGTTAAAACGCAATAAAAAGTAGAAATTAATGTACAATATTTACAAAAATGCATTACGCAAAGAAAAATATCTAAATAAAATATGATGATCTACATTCATTTTTTAAATATTTTTTAAAACTTTTATTTGTTTCCTACGTCAGAGGCTGATGTGCAGACTATTTCATTTCCGCTGATGAAATTCGACCAAGTTGGCAACTGGAATGTAGACACAATGCATGCGATGTGAAAACTTTATCAGATAGCAGAAGAGATGAGAAAGTAACCTGACGGGAAAGAATACTCTACTTTGGTTGAGACTCATTGACGTTTTAAGTGACAATCCTAAGATTTGTAATGAAAACGTCATGACGCATTTATTTATCACAAAAATTAGTTTTTGCTTAAATGTAAGCTAAATTGATTTTCAAAAGAATTTTATTTTTATACCATGAACATTTGTTGAAATCGTCAAAATACACCATCCATGAATCATCCCACTTTTTGAAACACCTTTCCACTATTAGCATTTATATTTTAAAAAAATATTTATATGTCATAAATTTAAAATGATGTCACGATTGTTTAAAGCGAACATTTTCTTAAAAAAAGAGTAAAGTTAAGTTGTTTCCCATTCAAAAATTATTTTCTGTAGCCATTATTATTGTAGAAATTAGCCCCTTTATAAACATTGAAATTTGCCCCTTTATAAAAACATTGAAATTAGCCCCTTTATAAACATTGAAATAAGCCCCTTTATAAACATTGAAATTAGCCCCTTTATAAACATTGAAATTAGCCCCTTTATAAACATTGAAATTAGTTAGAATTATTAACGGTCTCATTGCTCTTGCTGTCCATAGGGATATTACATTGTATTACATTGTAGCTAAGTGTTATTTTTGTTTTTACTGTTGTTTGTTCGCTGAAGAAGGCTTCTTGTCGACACGATCGTTGTTAGTTGCGTCCTTTTTAGCAGGCTCTCCCATACTTTGTTTCGCTCATGTCCTTTTACCTAACCTGATTGCAGTCTCCCCCTCTCATTACCATGGCTTCATCGACCATTTTGTTAGCGAGTAAACTCTTCGACTGTCATTTAACTTATCACATAGAAGAGGTCAAATAACTATGAATCTAAGTGTATTGTGCTTAAACAGTTTTATGAAGTTCATTTGCATGTACATGTAGCCTGCCGTTTTTGACGAATCTGTTGATACCGGTATACTGTTGAGTAATGGAGCTGAATTTTGGATTTATGACAAAATATTTCACTTCCATTAAAAACGGTTAATGATTTTGGATACCGGTTAAGTTTTATCGCTGATAAACTGGGTTTTCGTGACTGGCATTCAATATATTGGACGTTGGCTCTTATTGAGAACCTCCTTTTCCCCACATGGGGTAGTCCATTAATTAATTCAACAAAATAGGGGGGGGGGGGGGATATTATAAATCAGTGCTTACTTAACTTGTTACAAAATATTCACATTAATTACTATACAAATTCGTAAGGTTTCAAATGGTCATATTGGCGTAGAAATAACCACCTTTGCTGTCATTAAGTAAAGGTTGATAATTAACATCAACAAAGACCAACCAAAAAAAAAAAACTCTTTCAGCTCTTCAGTTCTCGCTGTGTAAATATAGAAAAATAATTACATATTTTTAATACAGTTGACTCCATTTCTTAAGTCAATACCATGGCGAGGGCTGTTGGGAATAATGTGAGCAAATCAACCAATGCAAATGAAATTATTATTCTCACATTTTGCTTTAAAAGATTATAAATATTAAAGGCGGGGTTTATAAATATTACGAGCGGGGTTTCTGTTAATTTCTCTGAAATTAAATTTGCATTAATTAAAGTTAAAGCCTATAAAGGCAACACAATTTTGAAGACCAATCGTCGTTTTCAAGAGTCTGTGACAAGAATAGTGTCAGAGTCAGATACGAAGTCCTTCCTTAGATTGGTACTTATTGGTAGTGAACATCGGCCAACTCTCATAACACTAGAACTTGAGCTAGTGAAACCATGTTTTGCTAGGAGGCGCTGGCTGTTGGGCAAAGCCAAATGGACTCTGTTCCGCGCAGGAGTAGAGAGCACGATTGTAGGATCAGCAAAGATCCCCTATACCTCTGAAGACATCGATGTTGCCTACACAACCTTTGTGAGAGATATCGTAGCAGTAGCAAAAAAAAAACATTCCCAGAACACGCGGGAAGCGCGGGTTCGGACCTTTCTGGGACAAACGGTTGGCGGAGCTTGTACGTGAAAGGAAGAAAGCGCGGACCAAAGCTGGGAAGTTGAAGACGGCTGCAGCTCGTGCTGCCTATAATAAAGTAACGGCTAAATCATCTGACTAGCCTTCAACAACACAATTATCGCTATCACAGCTGTGGTGGCGAGATGAGGAGGACGTGTGTGCATAAATTAGGTGGTCTTCACTACAATTTAAGCTTGTTCATCAAATATTTTTAACGAATGAAGACAGTGCTGATGCCATTGAAATGACAGATGCTTTGCAAGAAGTTGATGTCAATGAAATGACAGATGTTTTGCAAGAAGTTGATGTCAATGAAATGACAGATGTTTTACAAGAAGTTGATGTCATTGAAATGACAGATGCTTTGCAAGAAGTTGATGTCAATGAAATGACATATGTTTTGCAAGAAGTTGATGTCAATGAAATGACAGATGTTTTACAAGAAGTTGATGTCATTGAAATGACAGATGCTTTGCAAGAAGTTGATGTCAATGAAATGACAGATGTTTTACAAGAAGTTGATGTCATTGAAATGACAGATGCTTTGCAAGAAGTTGATGTCAATGAAATGACAGATGTTTTGCAAGAAGTTGATGCCATTGAAATGACAAATGCTTTGCATTTTCTAATTATAGAAATAAACCGTTTATTTGTTTCATTTGCAAGTTCCAAATCATCTTGCATCAGATCAGGTTGTCACCGAATTAGGGTGTCACTAGAGCAGGCGGAATCAGTGTTTCTTTCAGGCATACCTCCGGGGGGTAGTGCCCCCCCGGGGCAAGTCAAGTGCCCCACCGGGGAAAATGTGTAAGAAAAAATAATAATAATAATAAAAAAATACTCTAAATTTAATTTTTATAAAATTTTTAAAAGTTATTGAAATGTGTGCCTTTAATCGATTACAATTATTGGAACAAATAAAATATCGCTTTGTTCGATATATATTGATGATCCATAGCATTAAGGTTAATCTTGGTACAGGCTCGCAGAAATCGATTATAAATATGGTATTGTTTTGAAAATTGGCTGCTCCTGATCATAAGCTAAATCTTACTTTTTCTGATTCGCAGATATCGGTATCTTTTATTTAATTACATTTTGCAGCTGCAAAAGTTGAAAGAATTTTTAATAACCCTGTATTACAATACCTTTTCATCGATATAAATGTATGTAAATTAAATATAGTTCTTGCTAAGAAATAAACATTTGCAATCTGTTTTCAAATTATATTGTATAATAGCATCATGCTTTAAAAAATCATTTTAGCAAACATTTTAATGTAATAGATTCCATAGATGTATGCTGACATAGATAAAATAAAAATTTAAAAATAATAATAATAATAATTTTAAAACAAAAAATTAGGAATTTACCGGTTACATACAAATAGTGGACATTTCATCATAATTATTAAATCGAGTGTTTCTAATTTTTTAACACAGTTTCGGGAACAGAGTAAAATGATTTTAAAAAATAGTCTCTTTTTATTAAATCCCCAATGACTTTTCTCTGTTAATATAATAATAATAAACAATCTTCCCCAGCTGTTTGAACTATTTAAAAAAAATTATTTTAAGATGATAATCCAGTAGAAAGAATATAATATATATTTCAACAACGAATAAAAAAATCTAGTATTTCGATTATCTTGTAAATGCCATTTTTGGTAGTAGTTAAAAAAAATTATATGGAATTGGTAAAAAAAATGTTTTCAAGTATAATATCGAAGAGGCAAGTTGTAATGATCTGAAGCAAATTATAGTAGTCTACATTTCTTAATTAACATTTCAATCAACTGAATATTGAGAATTGAAACTTTAATAATTTATACGAAAGAAAATCACACATTAATAAATATATGAGTCTTTTGTAAACAATTCTTGACTTCCGAACAATTATGTCGGTTACATATGATTTATAAATAAATACAATTTTTGAAAACCCATAAAGATATAGTCTTTAGCATTTTGTACAGAAAAGCTTTTTTTCTTTTTGACTTTGGTGAAACTTGAAATATTTTGAAATAAACGTATGTTTTTGGTTTTCCTTTTTCGTTCAAAATGTAAAACTATTTTAGCATTTCTTTTTTGGGATGGATGCCTTTTTTGGAAGGAATTCTTTTTTCTTAATTTTAAAAATATTTTGTAGTAAATTCATTATTTTTACGTAGTTGATCCCAAAAATATTTTAAAATAATAACTTTAATAGAGCAGGCAGACTAGAGCAGGTGTAATAGAGCAGGTGGCCTAGAGCAGGTGGAAAAGAGCAGGTGGAAAAGAGCAGGCACACTAGAGCAAGCGGTCTAGAGCAGGTGGAATAGAGCAGGCGGTCTAGAGCAGGTGGAATAGAGCAGGCGGACTAGAGCAGGTTGACACCATTGGTGGACTAGCTCACCGGGACACATCCTGGGGTATGGGAGACATGTGAGCCGGTCTGCCGGTGATAATAAAGTCGCATAGGAGATGGCGTCGGTGGGCCGTCAAGCGCGAGCTCTTAATGCCCCCCCCCCTTGCGCTCCCCCACACAAGCCAGCGCACTGAAGGTTTTCCCGACGCCAGTCCGTGCGGAAGGGCGCCGGGAACTCCCCCTATGCCTAGGGGAAGCCCGGTCGACCGATGACGCTGCGTTTAAAGCGTCCGCAGTCCACTCTCCAAGGATCATGACGGGTTTGCTTCCACTCCAGAGGGAAGGTGTTGCGTTACCACCCCCACCGCCCTGGGAGTCTATCGGTCGGGACGAGTAGTGGCGGGACGAAACGGTTGCCTAGGAGCGGCTTTCTCACGGCCGCATAGCTAAAATCATGGCATGGATTTTAACCGCCATCCAAGCCTCATATCCATCAACGGCAACAAGTAATCATGTTAGTCGCTACTCCCGTTGCGTTGGGAGTCATGCGTTTGGCCGGGGTTTTTTGCTTCGTGTGGACAAGTCCCCCCTACTAGTCTGCCACGCCACGAAGAGGCAAACCCCATGTGGACGCCCCCAAGTCTCCTCGGGGACGCTGCCGCTTACGCAGCACAGCCGGTGACAATAATAAGGCCACCTGGGTCGTTTTTAAGTGATAAACGACCCGGTTCGGTCGGTGATACTTGGGCCCCGCACTGCTGGTGGTAAATGGGCCACCTGGAATGGTGCTGGTGTTGACATTTGGGCCGTTTCTTCATTAGGAAAAATACTTGCTTATTAAATCTCCACTTACAGTGTATTCTTAATTTTTTTACATAAGATATGTTACAGAGATGAAGTTAACAAGCGAAACTAAAATGGGATAGAAACGGATGCTTTAAACCAGGGATCATCCAAATTCTTTGAGCAAAGCGCCAATTTATAAATTATATCAGTTAATAAAACATTTTGGGAGACGCGGTAGCTTGTATGGCGTAGCTTGTACGGGCCAAGGTAGCTTGTACAGGTCAATGTAGCTTGTACAGACCAAGGTAACCTGTTAAGTCCAAGAAGGTTTCGTGTATGGGCCAACGTATCGAGTATGGGCCAAGGTATCGAGTACGGGCCAATGTAGCTTGTACAGACCAAGGTAACCTGTAAAGTCCAAGGTATCCTGTATGGGCCAAGGTAGCTTGTACGGGCCTGTTACGTACTGTTATCAGTATGGAGAAATTAATCTCTTATTTAAGTGTATGGTTCGTTCTAAAACAGTACACAGCAAAAGACGATAACGTAAGTTAAATACCATAACAAAGAATACGATACTCAACCAGGGCTAATTACAGAATAATGATTGGCTTGTTCCGGTACAATTTTGAAGAACACACAATGTTGTAAAAAGGTACATTGATGAAAAGGAATCTACACACATAGTAAACAAAACACTGTCTCATTGCAAAAATAACAAGCGCTCAAAATATCTCGTGATAAAATGATAGCCAAAAAAACACACGCTTCCCCTATCTCTCATCTGATCTTCCTTTATAATCTGTTTTACTCATACTTCTAGAAAGGGCCTACACATAGTATTCTCGATATTTCTAATGAATTCTACAGAATTCTAAGGATAAAGACTATTAATGTTACTTTGTTGTAAAAAAGGTCAAGAGAGACTGTTTTTTAGCTAGCCACGCTCTAAATGAGGTTCCAAGTTTGGGGTCAACTAGAGTTCATTCACGGGGAAAGATGACGAAAACACGTCGTCTACATAACAAGGCCAAGGTAGCTTGTACGGGCCAATGTAGCTTGTACGGGCCAAGGTAGCTTGTACAGGCCAAGGTATCTTGTACGGGCCAAGGTAGCGTGTACGGGCCAATGTAGCATGTACGGGCAAGATAGCTTATACGGGCCAAGGTAGCTTGTATGGGCCATGTAGCTTGTACTGGCCAAGGTAGCTTGTACGGGCCAATGTAGCTTGTACGGGCCAATGTAGCTTGTACGGATCAAGGTAGCTTGTACGGGCCAATGTAGCTTGTACGGGCCAATGTAGCTTGTACGGGCCAATGTAGCTTGTACGGGCCAAGGTAGCTTGTACGGGCCAAGGTAGCGTGTACGCGCCAAGGTAGCGTGCATGGGCCAAGGCGGCGTGTATGGGCCAAGGTAGCTTGTACAGGCCATCATATTTTGAATAGTTTAATTTTCTGCACATAATGTAGGCCTATATAAAATTATTACACAATAAGGAATTAGTAAATTAGATCCTTAAAATCACATGACGTTTTCGCTACCACAAGCCCATGAATAAAACTACATAATTCAACGATGCTATCTTACACAATAACTATCATTTGCCCTGAATTCTGGTGTAATAAATTATTTATAACTATTAACGTATTCTTAGTAAAAAAAAATGTAATTGTTAATTAGATTTTCAATGTATTATGACGAAAATCTCATTTTAAAGTTTATCTTGTTACCTGGGCTGAAAACAAATTCCACACCTCAAGGTAAATAAAAGTAACGGGGAGACAGTAAAAATGATATAGTCAATGTATTCCACTGTATGGCATTAGGGCTGCATTCGATTTTTTGTTCTGGGGAACTTGTCCACTCCATGCGGTCCACTCCAGTCCACCACTGATGATACCAACCCAAGGAACGCCACTGTATGCCTATTATTTTACAACTGGAATAAATATTACATTATGTTATGGTCAGGTAGAATCTGTTATTTTATCAGTTAGTCCATTTCAAAACTGTTCAAATACATTCTAAAATTAACAAAGCTACAATACAAAATTTTTTGAAGAGGCCCCCCCCCCCCCCCCCAAAAAAAAAACAAAAAAACTAAAAAACGCTTCGTTTGTAGTTATCAAACTTGCACTGACATCAAACGATATTTTAAAAAATCACACTGAGCCGTAGCCATAAGGTTTCCTTTGTTTTTGTTTAGTTTAGTGGTTCTCAATCTGTGGGTTCCGATCCCTTTAACTTTAATGGTTGAACGACCCTTACACAGGGGTCACCTAAGACTAAGACCATCGAAAAACACATATTGATGAAGCAGCAACGAAAATAATTTTATGATCGGTGGTCACCACAACTTGAGGAACTGTATTAAAGGATTGCAGCACTACGGAGGTTGAGAACCACTGGTTTAGTTTAAGTAAATAAGTGATACAAATTGTCGAAAGAAAATAAAGGAGGGAAAAGATACTCAACTTGAAACATATTGTCACAATATTGTGCAGCTGTGCCTTTCTTCATCTTGTTGTTGACGTTGTACATTTTATATTTTTTATAAAGATTAACGTTCAAGTGTTGATTTAATAAATAACATTTTAAATACCAGTTTAATTTTTAATAACATTCAATAGTTACAACCTTTGCTGTCTACTGCTCATCCGATCTAAGTCTACTAAGACTACTACTAAGAAGAAAGAGATAATTTGTAGAAACTAATCTCATCATCATTTTTGTTATTGACTTAAAATTAATTCAAAGAATTCCATTTTTAGCAGTAATTTCAGCAGTGGGTCACACGGGTCTTATCGGAATAACTAGCTTTTAACAAACTTTTTGTTAATAATATTGTGTTTTCCATGCAACGAAACTCGCAACAAGGCCAAAAAGTGTACGTTGAAAACAGATTGTTAGTACAATATGCCTCTGTGAATAATATTTTATTGGTACATGATGCTATTGACAATGGAGCAGATGTGAATCTTATATGGGTAAAACAGCAGTCCTTAGTCCTTGATTGATACTTGATAAGATTAAGATATCATATCATATGATAATAATATAATAATATCATATTATGACATATCCGTATCCCACCAAAACAATTAAAACATAAAATTATGAATTTACATTTATTTATTTATTTAATTGTGAATGTGACTTATACCACTTATACTTTTTGTGACTTGAATTTAAGTAAACCAATTAATGTTAATTTGGATTATTATTCAATATTATACAGTTTATACTGTACAGCACACTATGACTTGGTAAAGCTCTTACTCTTACTCTCTAAGCCCCCAAGCCTTGCTATTTATCAGTTTGTGGATAGTCCTTTTTATGAGTTCTCCATACTGTGTAGTCACTGTAGTGTTTAGTGTAATCCAAACAGTACAGTCCATAACTGGATTCTGCTGGCAGGGTCATGCAGAGGATTTTTTAGCCCCAAGCCCAAGCAAATCCAAATATGGACAATTTTGGGCCTCCACAAATTTCAAAATAGTTGTATCAAAAGTAACTATACACAAAATATAATTCTGTGGATTCTATCAATATCTTATATACCAGGTAATAAAATATATTTTTTTGTGATAAAGCAAACCAGTTAATATATATTTTTACATTAAAAAGAAAGAAAACTTGCAGTACTTTTTGGTGCATTTAATTTTAAATCATAAGTCAAAAGTACCAGTACACGATGTGACAATTTAGTAAAAAAAACTTTTAGCATGTTATTTAATACATTTTTTAAAAATTTGACTATTGTGTGTTGGTGAAAAGGATTATTCTACTGGAGACTGAGTGACATTCACTTCATTTGCTCTCACTCATATGGATGCAGCATGGAAAATCTAGCATTTTGGGATATAAAACACAAATTTGAGAGAGCAACAATAGCAGTTCAATGAAATTGAATAAGCAGTGTGATGAATTTGTTATTTATATTGTACAATTATTATTGTTATAGGTTTGATTTGTAGCTAACACATACCATTATTAGTTATGCACATAAACTTTTCATTAATTATCTGAGATGCATACCAATACCACCTTGTGAGAAATGTATACTGTCCATAACTCAGTGCATGTGTATAAGTATTCTGCTTGGATCTTGAATCAATAATTTTATATAAAATTTTAAAAATTTATTAAATGTAAGCTTACTACAATACTACAAATAATAAAACTGTCAGCTTTATTAAGTCAAAGATATTTAAATATCTCAATTCCATGAAACATTAACATTTGAGATTTCCAATTTTGTTATTTTCATTGCAGCAAGGTCAAACTGCCTTGTATTTTGCCGCACAGCATTGCAACTTGGAAATGTTGAAACTTCTGTTGCAAGCAGGAGCTAAGCCATCAGCTATTAATAAAGTTTGTATTGAAATTTATGCCAAATTTTGGATATTTGTCGGTTAATTCACCCTAATAAAATTTTACAACGAGAAAGCACGGTGTGACTTTTACACATTAATTTTTATTCACCCGGATATTTGAAAACATTATTCAGCAAAGCTCAAATGTTCAGAATGAGAATTAATTAAAAGGTAACAATATAAAAAATTGCATTGGGATCCTAATGGGGTTGGGATTTTATGTTTTAATTGGGTCAAGATTTCAATGAGAATGGGATCTCAATAATAAAGGGATCTCATTTGGGATCTCTATTGGATCGGGATACCAATAACAAGGGATCCCATTGGGGTCAGGTTCTGGATCCCAATGGGATCATGATCCAGATCCCATTTGGAAAGGGGTTCTCGATCTTGTTTGGGATCCCAATGGTATGGGGATCCAAATAGGATCCCAAACAGGATCCGGATCCCGACGGAATTGGATATGATGTCAATATGATGAAAGCAGTTTGATAATGTTGTATGGAGCTTAAAAAGTGATAGAATTGATAAAATTTATTGGAGTGGTGAATTAACCGATGTAAAATTCAATGTAAAATTTTGTTCAGGTGAATTAACCGACAAGTACCTCATTTTATTCTTAATTTCTGATATTTTATGTGAGACTCAAAGTAGATTATACTTTTTTCTTTATCTTAAGTGAAACCCTTAAAGTTTTAGGAAATAACTTACAGAAGAAATTACCTTTTTAACAGTATAAATTATAAATTGAGTATATAGGTTTCTAAATTTAAATGTAATTTTCCCGCACTTATATCACAAATGTGTTCAAATAATAAAAGTTTTATTGTTATAAAACAATCTTTTTTTGTTTATCATATGGTTAACAATAAGTTTTAGAAGGAATCTAAATTTGATCTTAATTATGTTTTTAAAACCATTCAATCTTTTGAATTCCTTCTCTTCAGGATGGTTTAACACCATTACACAAAGCTTGTGAGAAAGGGGCATATGACATTGTTCAGTTACTGCTAGGTGCAGGCTCTGATGTCAATGTTAGCTCAAAGGTGCTAGTGAATATTTTTTATTAAATTTGAGTGCTAAGTGCAGACTGAATGAAATATTTATTTTTTGTCCTGTATGTATTTAATTTTTTTTTAAAATATATTTTAAATGTGATAAATGTTTTTCATTACCGTACATGTGTATATGCACCAGTTAGTTTATTTTTATTACATGCAATAACTTTGATCGGTCACTCATTTTGCGTTATCTGTTATGTTTGCCAAAATAAATTATATACTGAAATCAAAATGATAAGTCTTAACAAAAATAAGTAATAGAATCAAATAATCATTCTTAACTTCAATATTGTTATTGAGGAAATGAGGATTTAGGATATATGAAGGCTGATTATGTTTAAATTGTTATAGTTTGAAAATTGTTACCTTAATCAGAATGTTTATCCACAGTATATGTGCAGTATAATCAAAACACATTTCCATTTATTTGGATCAATACAAGAAATAATATTATCTTAACTTTTAAAAAATGCCCCAAATTTGCCCCCAACCATGTAAATAAATAACTGCAGAGGTATTATAAAAGTCTTTATTGATAAGAAAAAAATCTCACTATCTAGAATTATCCATATTAAGCATAATACACATCTTACTTCTAACTTGTAAACTTTTTTTATAAAACCATTTTAACAAAATGGATTCATTTCAAACTTGTTTTAATACTATGGCATTGCACTTTTGGCTGTGATCTCAATTATTTTAATAGATCGATTAATTATTATTCAATTTTCAGTACTGGTTCAAGTTATGACATAATTTCATTTAAAATTTAAGTAAATTAAGTTTATCTTTTTAGTAGAGTTCATATCTGGAGTCTTATTATAATTATTGACAAAATAAATATTCCAGATGCCTGCCAGGACCATTGTGGACTGAAATTTGATTTGCTATTATACTAACTTATACTAGAGCATTTAATTAATAATACAATTCCTTAAAATAATAGTTAATAAAAGATTTATGGAAACAAACTTTTAATTTATTTTAACATTGTATCTCTTTCAGTATGGAAGAACTCCTTTGCTGTATGCTGTTCATTATGGAAATTTGGCATTGGTTTTGTTGCTTCTTAAATATAAAGCACATATAAATGCTGTTGGTAGAAGCCTAGGAGCATTCACTGAGAGAAATGTATTATTAGCAAATGTACAGTTGTGTGGCTTAAAATTAAAATAAATGCTGGTTCACTAAACTACCTCCTCTTTTTACACTTGTGATTAAAAATAGTGGGTATTTATTTATTATATTTATAAATTATTATATGAAGACATTCTCAAATTTGCTATTAAGATTAGTTTTATTTGGTTGTCAGTGTGCTATTGAGCAATGGTGTACTCCACTTGGTCAAGCATCAAAGATGGGACGGTCTGACTACATTTTAGCATTGGTAGAAGCAGGAGCACGATTAACAGATGTATTGGTTCGTAGACTATTTGACATGGGTTACTTGATACCGCAACATTAATAATCAGACTAGGAATATTGGTACCGGTACTAGAATCAGATCAGTTGTAAACTAAATTTGTACATCATTTCTTAGAATTATTATGAGAACTTAACTTTTCGTATTAAGATAAACTTGAAAATTAATCTCCAATCTTTGAGCATGCACAAATCAAATAATGGTGGGTAGGGGAGTGGTTTATGATTATTTATGGGGGGAGGGAGTTAGAGAGCAATATTATATAACAATTATTCTTATTTTCAAACAATTTCCGCATTCCGAAATTAGCCTTGATTATTATTAAAAATTAAAATGTATTTTTTGTTTACAATGATTTTCAAAAAATAATTCCTGGCTTTTTTCTTAAAAGATGCTTGTTTTTTTTTTTTATTTATTGGAATGTTGCTAGAAATATATAATGTTAAGGGGATTTGTCAATGGAAATGTTATATTATGTTGTAAGAGGTAGAGGGGTGGATACATTTTGTCATATATTTGTGTCATATGATATATGTGAATGGCCCCTTTACAGATCATGGTTAATGTGTTGACAAAAGAAAGGAAGAGTTTCACAGCCTTTGATGTGAGCTTGGGCCATTCAGATCTAAATGTGCTGTCATACTTGATAAAGAATGGTGCAGCTATCAAACCAGTATGTTATACTGGTAGCCATTTTGTTTGGTCAAAGGTACCGGTACTCGATACATTTATTCACTTCTTATGAAATTTATTTTTTATTAAATTTATTCTTAACAGCTTACCTGTTACTTCAGATGATTTGTCAATTATCCAGGCTCTTTAAATACTTACGAAAATTAATTAAAATGTACCCTATCTCATTCTTTGAGATTTTGGATAAAAAAAAACTTCCATAAGAATTTTTATACATTTAACTATAACATTAATTAATCTTAAAAACTTTTTGACCAGTACTTGCAGTTTAATTTAAAATAAAATAATATAGGAAAAAAACCTGAAAGCGAGTGCACAACAAAAAATGAATGTGTCGTAAAGAAGCCTTCTTCAGCAAACGGTACAAACAATTAGTTAATGTTCACCGAAGAAAGCTAATTGCTGACTGGTTCCTTAGTTGCATTCCGATTTTTCCCCCTGCCTTGTTTTACATATTTCCTTTTACCTAAACTGATTGCAGTCTGCCCAATTATCATTTTGAATTTTTTTAAATTATTGGGATCAACTTGAAAATATATGTTTTTTCATTGAATAACTGATGCTTATACTAATAACTAATGTCAGGAAATGCTTCTAGTACTGGGGCAGCACAATGTTAAATTTTAATCTGATTCATTTACGAATAAGAAAATAAAACATTTATTACTGTAGTTTATTTTAATGCAGTGCATACACAATTAGCTACCCGGTACCGGTATCTTAAAAAGTCACTCCATTTAGTAAGTATTCTTTAATTAACATTCTATTTCAGGCCTCATGCTCTGTGATAACAGCTCTTCAAGGATGTCACCTTTCAGAGGACTTTGTATGTAAAATTCTAATTCTGTTAACTCAAACAGGTTTTAGCATTCAAAAAGACTTTTACTGCAAGGATCTTATTGAATCTCATAGACGTAAATCAGAGCATGAAAACAAAAAATGTGATAGAGATTTATTGCTAGATATATTTACTGAATTTTCAGTTGGTAATGCTTCAAATGCATGCCGAAAGTTATTTTCTAGCACCAGCTGTACAGATTCTGACAGATCAAGAACAGTGCAGCAGATCCTAGAAAATTCCTCCAATGTAAATACTCTCTTATCCAAGTGCAGGATTCGAATAAGGAATCGTTTAAGCCTTGTCAACCATAGGAGAGCCCTGGGTCCATTGGTTGAGAGATTACCATTACCAAGTCAACTCCTGCAATACCTAATGCTTGAATGTTAAGTTGTGATAAACCTTGTTTAGCTTTTATTTGTTACTGTAAGTTAATGACGATTGAGAAACTGAGGCATTACAATTTTACAACCCTAAATTGTTGGATCACAATTTAGCTATTACTGTACGGGTTTAAAGAATTATTTTTAATTTATGTATGTACCGGTGCTTTTTGTAACCAAAAGTTCCTAATTTGTGTCTTTTTATGAAAAGTATGTTTAGCATATTTGATAAGACATTACCGGATAATTAAATTATAAATTAATATTGTGTAAATAAACACGTTAATAGCCAACCTAGATGTTGTTATCTTTAATTATTTATAGCATAACTGTTGATAATCAGGTATATCTTAAATGTTTCTTGCCACGGCACAATACAAAATACAGCTTTTTTATTATACCTGAGAACCGGTACCCATAACTAGATGAAAAGTTATTTGTTAGTTAATGGGGCTCAAATAACTTTTGCGTTTCAAAAGATTTTTAACATTGAATTAAATTTTAGGCGCCGCCGTCCAAATAGAACGTACGCACTGGGGGGGGGGGGGGGGGGGGGGGGGAGGAGAGAGATTTTGCGAGGTGTAACGGTCACCAGAAATTAAATACATTTATTCATAAATTTAATTCTACAATACAATAATCCTATTATGACAGTTCAAAATTAGCATATTTAATTTATATATCTAATTCTTTAAAAATACCAAGCAATGTAACATGTTTTGTAAGAAATTATCGTTATAAATTTGCCTTGTGAGCTCATCACAAATCACTCTAATTGCTAAAGTAATTTTTGTCCGCCGTATTTTCAACGTCCATATGACGTATCTTGTTCAGCTACACAGTGGTTCCTAAAATTTATTTCTAGATTCCCGGTGCTCTTGCCCAATTTAGGTTGGGTAAAATTGCAAAAAAAAAAAGGATGCGACTATTCATATCTGGGTTTCAGAAGTGAGAGATAATTATAGAGAAAAGTGTTTTCAGATGGTATTAGGCAACCCCCAGGTTGAGAACCGCTTCTCTAGACCAATCATTTTCCCCCTACTGTACTGATGCGATTGGTGGAGATGAACTATGAAGTGCTTTGTGTGAGTTTTATACACGTAAGGTACCATAGTTTGGTATTGGTATACATTTTTATCCATTGTGCGATACCAGTACCCGAAATAGTGGTCTTTAAATTTGAAGTCTGTGCATTATTTAGGAGAGGTGGCTAAAATTTTAAAAATCTATATAGAATAATTCATGCATACCATTAATACCATAGCATTTGTGTTTTGAATTGGTATAACCTCTCTACCTACTTAAGGTAGACAGGCTTTAAAAGATACAGGCAGTTTATAAATATTATTACTGGTATTCAGTGGTATGATGCCCAATCAACCCCGGCAATCAAAACTGATGACAACTTTTTTTCTTAAAAGTGTGAACACCAAAAACATTTAATTTAAAATCAAACAACAAAAATTGGGTTTATAAATTTTTATAAATTTATTAATGAAAAGTAGCTCAGTGTTTCTTTGTTGCCTCCTGTGCCTTGAGTACTCTTGCCACGATCTTCTGTTCCTCAATTAAGAAAGCACGAATAATCCTAAAAAAAATATATTATTACAATTGTTAAAACAACTTTGATCCAACATTTAATTATCAATAACATATGGGGGACTGTTTTCAGTGAAAATAAAATAAATGGTGCAACAAAATAAAAAGACAGAATACGGTAACTAAAAGGTGGTTTCAGCTAAACGCCTTCCTCAGCAGACAAAACAAAAATAAATTTGAAATTAAAAGAACTTTCCAAAACGTATTCCAATGTCACAAAGTAGCTTTCTCAGTCTCTGAACCAGACCTGTTTACCCTCAAAGTCTTAAAATCGTACAATATCATCACAAAATCGATTGATACATTATATTAATAGTAAAAAATTAAACATACAGTATATATAATGTATACACCTCAAAATCGTACATTGGACGCCAAAATCGTAAGAGTAAACAGGTCTGCTGAACAAACCACCTCGTTTTTTTTCCTTCTATTCTACTTTTATATTGTCTGTTGAAATGCATTTGTGTTCTGACTTTTTAAGAAGCCTACATATTGTCTCACTATTTTAAGATAACTGGTAATTAATATGACATAATCTGCATATTTGTGTAATTAATATCTGGAACTAATCATTTATTGGGACATTTTTATGCATGTAATGCAAAATTAGTAAAAACACCAAAGACTCAACCCACTGCCAAATCTACTTTTGATAAAAACCCTCTGTATTATGCCAAAGTGTAAACTTAATTTAGAAATAACCCAGGAACTGTTAAATGCAAACATGCTGTGGTGTCAACTCTTTATTCGTTTTAGTACAGTACAAGTAAATTTGATATGTATCACAAAAATATCCAGATCACTAGAAAATAAAGCCAGAGTCCCATGTTTGTATATGTTTTCTGAGAGTAATTTGGACAAAGAATCATATGGTATGAATGTTGGAATTTTGTGAGCTTGTGAGGCATCAGTATCTGAAATGAATATGAACTTGACATTTCAACAGTAAGATGAGTGCTATTTTTTCTTTATCCCTCTTCAACTCACACCCCCACAAATGTGTCAAAAGATTTAAAAAACCTGGATCTCATAGAAGCAGGGAATAGCAGTTATGTGGGAGTTACAACAGTTTCCTTGTATGAAGCATACTACCGCAATGGAGTGGATAAAAGTATTTTGATATTAGGTAGGAGAAAGAGGCGTCGTAGGAAGGAGAAGGTTCAGCGCAACAACATCAAAGTTACCTCTCTCTAACTGCTTTGTGGCACCTAGAACCTCCATAGGCACGGCTTACTGTTTTCTGTCTCTTGCTCATGGCAGCCAATTTGTGGGGTCTTACAGCCGCTACCTAAAAAAAATAATTAACCATTTAATTGTATGTTTGCAAAAAAAAATAATAATAATCTATGACAGATAAATTTGGTTTTAAAAAAAAACACCCTAGACTAGAAGAATTTTCTTTTCAAAACTATTACAAAAAACCTATAATTACATTAATTAATCATCAGAATCTATTAACAAAAATTTCTTCATCTCACCCCTCTTAATTTTGTCTTGTAATCTCCACATATTGGGGTCTTGGCCAACTTTTTCTGGTACAAATAAACAAGTTTTCCACCAGGTGTTTTAGATCTAGGAAAAAATAAAATATACAGTCATTAATTATAGTTAAATTATTACTAAATTCTGTCTTTCTGTACCAAAAAGACACCCCTAATCAAAATGTGTCTATTTTAATCCAAGGGAAGTTTTTGTTTACGCTGGGTCTGGGTATTGAGAAAATACCCATTTGGTCTAAGACTAAGAGGTGCACAAATAATATTAATTGTTCATTTTATAATATATGCCAGCCTTTAAAACAGAGGCCCCAAAACTTTTTTGTTTCCTAGACCCCTTGCCATGTTGTTCGGTTTTGGGTAGACCCCTTGCTTACCTGATAGTGGCTTTTCGCTACCGGGTACCAGAAGTGAGGTTGGGATTAAAAAACTATTTAAAATATGGTTGGATTGGTAAGACAAAATAAGGTATCAAATGAAAGATAATTGAATAGACTATATGTAGGTACTTTGGTAAAATATTCAAAAATTTTGTATAAATAAACCAATGGCATAGTTGAATAGAGCTAATTTTTTACAGAATTATAACACCAAAATTATATTTTTAGCTGTTGTAGTTTTAAAGTTATGAATTTTTAAAGTGCGACTTCATTTGTCCTTTTTTAACATGGACCGCATCGCCATATTCTGTGACCCAATTCAGCTGTTCGCGTCACGAGCTAAATAACTCTCGTTTTAATGATAATTTTATACTTTTATTTTCAGAACTACGCTGTAATAAAAAATAATTTTATACTAATTATATATAAATTATAATTTATCCAACTATGCACTATCACTATGTATATCAGTAAATTTAATATATAATGTATTAATATAGGGCTTTTCTGTTTACCAAATCTACGGAGTCCATTATACCGGTATATGCTATATAGTTTATATAAGGCAATGCATCCCCTAAAATACTGTTTGGGATCTACTTATTTTGAACTTTCAACTTTGCCACATGACTAATTAATTAAAGCTTTCCTTGACTAACTGTGTGATAGTTTTGCACACGGCAACCTTTTATGAATGAAAATGAGATAGTATTCTACGGTATAGCCATTTGCAAGTGACTGAATGGCTACCCATGCGCATGGCCATGACATTTTGCACACGGCAAATTATGATCATTTATAATATGGACGCTACTGTTTTCTTTAACCTCAAATTAAAATATTATTCTTTCAATAACATTTAAGTTCATTCTAAAACATAATTTATCAAATCTTTTGATGTAAATAGTGGTAATAGTTAAATATTTCCCAAGTATCTGCCATAGTTGCCCTTGGCAACGGTTGCACACTACACTACTTGATCAGATTCAACTAAGTGACCTCTTCACTTCATTACTCAGCTACCACATGACCCATATATATTCAGTATGTTTATTCAATGTTATTTATTAAGTTTTTATTGTTATTTCTAGTTGCAACTCTTAATATTTGTGTTGTAATGTTAAAACAAAAACAACATAAGTGATCTGAAACTAATCTGCGTCTTCCGCCATTAAAAAGAAGGTGTGGTCACATCCTAATCGAAATTGGGCTAGTCCACCTAGTGACAATACAGGTTACGGAGACAAGCATAACTAATGTGAGACATGACCTACTTCAATGAGAATTGGCACAAAGATACTTCAATATCTACTGCTTTTCACGATTTAATATGAAAGACCTGTTCTTTTTATTTCACAAAAAATTTTGTATGCGAAGATGCCTTATATATACCAATGATTTTCAAAATAAAAGTCGATTGAAAATGCAAAATAGCTGGATGGAAATGTAGGCCAATATGTCTTCCAAAGTGAAAAGGCGGAAGCGGAACTCAATTACATGTCAAAAGGACTCATTTATTAATGAATTGACACTCGCATTAAAAAATTAAAAAGTCGGATTTTAATGCGCCGACGCCCATTTCCGATACAAATTTTAAAGTAGTCTCCCTTGCTTTATCGAAGTACCTACGATATGTTTGTAAACTGAATTCTTCAGTTTAACTAAAATAAACTACCACAAATGACATCCGAATAGCATTTTGACCCGGACACACAGCGCTGCCATTTGCACCCAGGTCCCATGAGACTCAATTGCACCCTACCTTTTGTTATTTAAAAAATAGTCTGACAATCCTACTCATACAACATTTATTACAGGAATGTAAAATATGAGTGACAAATTAAAATTGTCATAAATAAATATATGTTTTACTTACACCTTTCTGCGGTTGGAATTAGTGTTGTAGGACAGGCGGCGCCTGAAAGTGAGACGCTGAACCATCTGCAATTATACCAAGACGTTTCTTAAGTAAATACTTTGCAATTTTATAGTTTCATTACAAACATTTACTTGCGATATTTGGGGTAAAATGGTAAGCAATCATTACAAAAAATAAAAAAGTGCTTCCCTTTCGTCACCAATGCCAACTTTAAAAAATTATTTATTCAATCATTAAATATAGTACATACGGCAATAATTTTAAACAAGTTTTGAACCCAAAACTGAATATAATTTAAGATTAGAAACGATTTCACATCGAAATATAAACAATTATACCTTTACTCTTTGCTATTTTTTAAAAAGGAAGCGGAAATGGTATTGTTTGGAGTTCAATAAAATGTTGGAGTGGATGTAATTTTAAGCCCTTTCATTTAGAAATAAACATAAAAATTGATATCTCTTTAAAACAATATTTAAAAGTATTCCTTATAAAAATTGTTCTTTTATCTTTCTTACATTTTAAATATTGATTTTTTTTATGTCTGTTAATTAGCTTTATGAATAAAGAATGATAGTTAATCTTTAAGGCTGAAGTCCTTAAAGGTGTACTTTAAAACAGTGCTAGCAAACCTTGGGAAATGTTCATAGATCTTGAGGATTAACAAACACTCTGGGGAATAATTTTGAAAGACCAGAGACCTTGGGAAAATGACTAATCTGGAGAAATATTAAGAATATAAGTTGAGAAAAAATGGGGTGAAATATAAAGAAAGTAAAGGGCCATCCATAAACACTGACTTAACATCTGACAACCCCATGAGAAATTACACCCGAAACAATAACCAATGCTTCACTGTGCCTCGGAGTAACACAGTGCAACATAACCAGTCATTCTTTCCACGCACCATAATTGCTTGGAACAACCTGGACAATACCGCCGTGAACTCGACAACGATCGAAAGCTTCAAGGCCGTTAGATTGGCAACATCGCTTCCCCAACCGTTGCACATATGCCAGTTTATGGATGCAGCAACGTACCTAACCAGAACCAGAACCAGAAATAACCTCAATCATTTAGGGGGTGGGGGTGGTGTACATCTTTTTTTGAATATGTACTGTGAAAGTGTCTAAATTTTATAGCAAATATGTGAGATGTTGATGTTGGCCGCCTTCATGTCTCTTTTGCATATGTTTAAGTATCTGAGACGAGGCCGTCCAACTGACCTTTTCCCTGTCGCCAGCTCGCTGTACAGCACGTCCTTAGGTATGCGACCAGGTTGTATTCGCTTGACGTACCCATGCCAGCGGAGGCGTCTTTGGATTAAAATGGCTGGGACGCTGCACATATTTGTTTGAGACAGGACATCCGTGTTGGGGACTTTTTCCTGTCATTTGATGTCAAGGATGCGGCGCAGGCATCTGAGGTGGAAGCCATTGAGCCTTTTTCCGTGCCTGGTGTATGTGGTCCAAGACTCACATCCATAGAGGAGTGCGCTCAGTACGCAGGCCTGGTATACCTGCAGCTTAGTTCTTGTTGTGAGCTTGGCATTGGACCAGACTCTTTTCTTCAATCTCGCCATGACAGTTGCGGCCTTCCCTAACCTACCACTTATCTCATCCTCCATTGAGTGGGTGCTCGAAATGTTCGACCCTAGATATGTGAATCTGTCAAAAGCATCCAAGTCGCAGTCGTCGATGGAGGTAGTGGGGAGAGTAAATAAATAATGCGGTCATATTCGAATTTAAAAAATTTTTGGGAAGTTTTATAAAAAAAATTAAACCATTTTTATATTTTCAACAAATAATATTAAAATAATATTATTTAATTAATTCGACCGGGAACCCCTTAGTAATAGACACAAAATGAGCAGGTGAACCTGAAAACGTGTGCTGATTTGTATTCTTCACTAGCAGATCACTTGCATAAATCTTGGAATGAATTTGAATGATTTGAAGAAGCTGCAAAAATAATACCACCAGGTGTAGATTATAAGTCAACTTTGACCCGTAATCGTAAACGAGCGACAGTGGTCATTGATGGTGATGCCCCTGAGGTATCTCTGAATGCCATAGACAAATGTCGTATATCTGCATTCTACGCCATTGTTGACAAACTTGAGACAGAAATGAGTAGACGAGGACAGTATATAATGATGTAGCAGTTCGATTTTCTTGTTTGGTCGATGTATCACTATCACAAACATCTCAGTGTTGTGAAGAACTAATAAATGCTTATCCTAAAGATCTGAACAATAATTTATGTACTGAACTACAACAGTTTCATTCATATATTCGCCACAAGTTTCATGCATCAAAATCGGAAAACAAAACGTTTAATCATGGAGAATTATACAAAGTAATAGTTAGAGACAACATCGAGTGTGCCTTTTCAAATGTTGAAATCGCCTTGCGCATATTTTTAACATTAATGGTTACTAACTGTTCAACTGAGAGCTCTTTTTCTCAGTTGAAACGTACAAAAAATCCAAATAGATCAACAATGAAACACGAAAGGCTCGATTCCTTATCTCTGCTTATGATCGAGGCAAATGTGTTGCGCAAAATTAACTTTGACGATATACTCAAAAACTTTGCTAGATGTAAATCTAGTAAAAAAAAACGTTAAAATGTAAATGACAATATCTTTTTGATTTTTTCATCTAATAAAAAATAAAGTATTTTTGTCTATTATTATTTCAAAATTTATTAACTATTAATTTTAATACATAAATACTTTATTGTATGTTTTATATAAGTGATAGTAATACAAACTACAAACATATTTGTTAACAACCGTTTTCTTTGAATAATTTTGAACATACCAGCGGTCACGGTCAGTGAAAGATCAGGGGCCCCGGGCAGAAGGGGGCACCCATGTTGGTTTGTGCCTTGGGCACTAAAATGGCTTAATCCGCCCTGCGTTTCTCGACCCCGGACCCGAGGTTCACACTTCACTATAATAAACTAAAGGAAATTAAATATTTACTGGGCGCCCCAATGGCCACGGCGCCCTGTGCGAGGGCACAGGTCGCACACCCTAAAGGCTGGCACTGGAAGTACCTATTGGGATAGCAAGGGCTAGTGCCAAGCGGGACGAGTAAATAATTTGCCGCCTCCTTTCAAGAAAAAAGTCTAGCCTTAGCAGAGAGTGCCTCCCAGTTCGCAGCTTCCAATCAACACAATATTTGTAGGTAAAAGATAATCACATTGGCAGCCTGTCCGGTTACTATACCTCCAACGCCAATTGCACGAAGACCTCGACTATGCAACTTCCCATACTTTTCCAGAGGGCGACAATTGCCTATTTTCACCCAACCTAAAAATGTCTAGCGACGGCACTGCTGGTATGGTAGGTCGAAGGCTGCGCTCATTGCGCCCACTCTCTTTTTTTTTCAAGTAGTATGTAATATCAAAGCTTATTTAATACTAGCGAGAACCCGGCATGCCTTGCACGCCACTCAATGAAAAAAGTGTTTGTGTTTTAATTAAGTTTCAAAGTAATTTTTAAATAGAAAATATTTATTGTTTTTTCCGTCTGCTGTGTACACACATAAATTAGACGTTTTTTCGATGCGTGAGCAGGCAACATATAGCAGTCCAAAATTTTCATCACTTTGTATTGATGGTATAGAAGCACATACGGGATATACTTATATATGTATAGATATAGTTTACCGAATTAAGATAACTTTTTTGCAATTATTCAAGGATGATCTGTCTGTCTGTCTGACTGTCTGTCTCTCTGTCTCTATGTCTATCTCTCTGTCTGTCTCTCTTTTTGTCTGTCTCTCTTTCTGTCTGTCTCTCTGTCTGTACCTCTGTCTCTCTGTTTATCTCTCTTTCTGTCTCTCCTTCTGTCTCTCTGTCTGCCTGTCTGTTTGTCTGCCTGTCTGTTTATTATCCTTATTCCTACCCAGTCTGGGCCCCGCGCAATCCATTTCGCACAGGGCCCCGCAATTGTTAGGGTCGACCCTGGGTATAATTATGTAAATATATTTATGTTTTGTTAAAGTCATTGATTTTCTTAATTGGTTAACATATGTTCATATGTAAATGAGAATATAGCTTCTTTTTTTTTTACAACTGAAATGTCATTGGATTGAAAGATATTGTCATCCAAGTAAAAATGCATGAACTCAATTTCCTACCATAGATATAAATGTATCGAAGAAGGTTAATTAGTGATCAAATTTATTCTGAGGCTTATCTCGTGCTGCATTGGGCAAAATGAATGTATAGTGTATAGTGGGCTACACAGAGTTTTAAAAAAATAAATAAATCATCCACTGGATTGTAGCCCCCTTACGTACGCAAAAAGATTTTTTTTGCATTTAATTTTGCTTTGTTCTTATCTAGATCCGTGATTAAAAATGCTATTTGGCTATTTAGTTTTGCTGCGCCAATTTAATTAAACGGCATATTCTTATTAAATTTACTACTTTATAAATTTCATAAAAGTTTATTTTTGGAATGAATAAAAAGTGCAAACTTATTAAATGTTAAAAATACAAAGCTAAATTAGTATTTAAGTTTAGCAATTTAAAAAGCAATCAATGTTATTTATTAATTTTACTTTTAAGAAGGGGATTGTACATTATCAGTTTTGTTACGCTCTTTTATTAAATCAGAGAACTTTTAGCTTTTGCTAAATAGGCAATACGCACTATGACGTCATTTGCGTGATTATTTCGAACTAATTAATTTTATATTTATTTCGCCTTATTGACAACGCGCTAAAGAACGCACTAACAACAACTGATGTTTAGGTTTTCCCGATAAATGTGATTACTGTGTAATTCTTTGATCATATTTTTTCTATTTTTTTTTTTCCATAACTTTCAAACGCATATAAAATGCTTAAGATAGTTCCTTAGTTGTTTCTTTATATGTATTTGTAATTTATAATAATAATACTTAAACTTTTGCTAAAATAAAAGCGGAAATATAATATTTTTTGCACATGTAAATTTATTCGATTTCCGTAAAATAATAGAAAATAACTATGATTGTTTTTAAGAGTCCGAACGTATCAAAATATTTTCGGGTTTTAAGCGTTATGTCCCTATAGCTCATTCTTATATAAATATATATTTTTTTTACAATCTGGGGAAATCTGGGGGAATTCGCTGACAAAACCTGTGAAATTTTAAAAATCTGAGTGGCAGCAATGCTCTATGCTATATATACAGCAGTCGGTATCTCTTTTAGAACTAAGGACTATTTGATCTTCTCAGCTGTACTGTACGAACTGCCACATTGAGCAAAAATGGCCTTTACTTCCAAGTTAATCCTTCGTGCTTTGTCGACGTCTGCAGCACATTTCAATTCAATTAAAACAGTCACAGTCATTGGCAGTGGATTGATGGGCTCTGGCATTGCACAAGTAAGTTTTTGTTTGTTGTTTTTTTCTACAAGATTTTTAGTAGCCTACCTGTACCTGACCAAACTAAAGCTTGTGAATGTGAAGCTAGACTAAAAATCACTCTCATCGGACTTTGACCTCGACCCGTACTGCAATAATCAATATATATATATAACCTTTGGATCCGAACATATTTTCATACCTTTATTCCTTTATCATTAAAAGAAAATACAGTATTATAGACTTGTTACCTAGTTAATAGTTTAAATACCGGTGCCAGTTTAAAGTTTAATTTTAATTCAGTACATGATACCACACAGTCAGTCACTGACTGAGTTATATTGCCAGTTGCAGTATAACTTAAACTATACTTATACTATAATATTATGATTATCATTGATTATGCCATCTAAAGAACTATATTTTTACAATGATTTATGAAAGCCTACTTTTGAAGCTTAAACTTAAACGTTCCTGTAAAACTGTAACTGTAATTTTTTTAAAAAAATTGGTAATATACATTTTTTTTTTTATTTTGGGGGTTAAGGGGAAGATATTTGGGTAAGTTCCACACTTTTGTAAAGAGCAATCATTTCTTAGTATTTTATTGGTTGTTTGGCCTCTTTGTAAATGAAAAACATTTTATATCCTACTAACCTGTTGGGTACCCCGCACAAATATTATTGATTGCACAGATTTTTAGGTTGAAATTGGCTTTGATAGATGTTTTTGAGTGTCAGAAATTCAAGATAATTATTAAGTGCAAGTTCTTTCTGCCGACCCACCTCCCCCGACCACCGCTATCAGCAGTATGCAAAATATCCAAAATCAACAACCTCCTCCTTCCATAGTGCGTAAATGGATGGACCTATATATCATTTTGTTTTCTCATTTCTTATTATTTTCAAATTCATCATATACTTAAAACATTTCAATTGCTACAAAATATTTACTGTTACAAATGAACATAACAAATTAGATATAAAATATACTTTTAATTAAAATGAAGGAAAAAAAATAGTAAAATTTGATCCTCATCTAGTAAATGATCACATAAAATAAGATCGCTTAGCGTCGATTCTACCACAAGACCACACAAGTTTAAACCCAACTGCCTTATCTTAAAACCTGGTCAATGGTACATTTTTGCAGCGGTGTACGCAGGCATAGTCCATGGTTTCGCTAGATACACCGCCACGGGTTTAGGCAGGTCTAGGTCCATGTTTTTGTTAGGTACACCGCTGCGGTGGACGCAACCACTTTGTAAATAAAATTAAATGCATTTGTTGATTTTTATTTAAATTTACTTTTAAATCTTATTTTTAATTGATTAAGTTTAAGTTCTATAGCTAAGCAAAAAGTGTGATAAATGTAAGCTTCGGAAACTTAAGTATGGCTATAGGCATGTGCTTAGCCCTTAGGCAGGGGCCATCCAAATACTATAGAGTGTCACCTAAAAATCTGTGAATTTTATTTCTAATTATTTTAAAAATCTATAACAATATCACCACCATGTTTTGTAATTCTTGTTGTACTGTTGCTTTATGTTAAAAAAAAAATATTGAAAGACTGCGTTCAAGCTCTGTGAATGAAATAGTAAAACAAGGTATGTAGAAGCTTAAATAGAAAACAGGACAATAAAGCTCAGCTCTCCCCACCTCCTTTCAAGTAGTTTACATCCTCCGCTAGGAATCTTGGTTATATTCTGTCTAACAACATGTCTCTCGATAATCAAATCTCTCACATTTGTCGCACTGCTTACACCGCTATCCGACAGATCTGTTCCATCGGCCACTACCTCACAGTTAGTGCAACAAAAACCCTAGTCTGTGCTCTTGTTTTCTCTTGTCTTGACTATTACAACTCTCTTCTGTTAGGTTCACCAAAACACATCATAGAAAAATTACAAAAGGTTCAAAACTCAGCTGCTAGGCTAGTTCTAAAGACAAAAAAACGTGATCACGTCACACCACTTCTTCACTCTCTTCATTGGCTCCCTGTACAAGCACGGATTGACTTCAAACTCTCTGTTTTCTGCCACAATTTTTTCTCGAATTCCTGCCCTTCCTATCTAACCGAACTTCTCTCTGTCTATTCACCCCCTCGACAGCTTTGCTCCTCCTTAGACATGCATGTTCTTTCTGTTGCCAAGACATGCACAAAATCATATGGTGAATGATCTTTCTCTTTCTGTGCCCCCGAACAAAGGAAATCTCTTCCACTACACATCCACAATATACCGACCATCACATTCTTCAAAACTGTCCCCCACCTTCCCACCCCCCAACCGATAAATGATGCTGCCGTCCATGGCTTGACATGTAAATAGTTCTGGAATGGATGGAGTGAATATGCATTTGTTTTGTTTTTTATACAATTGGTTATATTTTCATTAATGTATGTTATTTTTTTAAGTTCATGTTTATGTTTGTTAACTGTATGTACAGCTCGGTGAGCCCAGCCCTAGGCTGGGGTACAGCACCATATAAAACGTCTAATTATAATAATACAAAAGAAGGTTTGAGTTGAGAGAGGCTATTCTTTTATTGTCCTTTCTTTTCTGTTCAGGCTTCCACATACCTTGTGCTGCTATTTTAAAAAAAAAATAACTTGCTAAATATAGCAAGAGCCATATATTTATCCTACTGTAATTGAAACTTTAGTTCACTGTACATATGTTTCTTTGCCTGTTATGCAACTTGTGATGTAAGTTCGGCAGAACCAAAGAACTCCAGGAGGAGAAAATCCGCAACTAAACTAAAAAACTTCAGACGCAGCACTTTAGCACCCTTTTGAAACTTAAATATACATTTCCTTTCTCAGAAAATAAATGTCACCCACAGTTTTCAAATTGCTTCCTGTTTAATCTACACCTCACTTTGGAAACACTGATTTACAGGGACTTTGTTAAATTGTCACGTGCATCATAATTGTTTTTAAAGAAATTGATATTTGTTAGGAGGGGATAACAGCTGATTTTTTTTTTCGAGTGTCTTATCTCAGTATGTTTTGTTTACTATTACTATTAACTTTTATTATTCAACAAAACTGTTGCATTGTGATAGTCATGATTTTGTGTTTTTAGTTGGGAAATGTTGGGAAAAAAGTATTGGTTTACTTAAAAAAATACAAAACAAAACAGTGTTTAATTGTTAGTAATAGTATAGCAGGATCTATATATGGGGTGGAAAATTGCAACTTTTACTTTTTCCACAACTGTGGAGTTGTTGGATAAATGGTTTCTGAAAGAGTAACTAATCAGTAATGCCCATTGACTATTAATTATTGTACGGGTTGTAATGCAATGTAATGTGAAGATATTTAACAAAGTGGGTTAAACCTCTCTCTTATAGTAATGTAAATGATGGAGGTGTCCTTTTGAGAATACCATATGGTTGTTGTTCAATGACAAGATATGTTATTAGTATATTTGAAAGCAGGTGCCGTATAAGGTTTTTGTAGAGAACATTACTGTAAAACTAATTATTTAGATTTTTTTGGTATAGAATCAAATGATTCAATATCATCTGTGGCTGAAGTCTACAACTAGATCAAGGACAGAGGCGTCTCTAGAACTGGTGTCACCCAGTGTGGTAAACTCATATTGTCACCCCCTCTGGACCCCCCCTCTAGAACCTAAGCCAAAAATTCTGAACCGTGTCATAGTATTTATTGTATGTAAATTAATTCCTATAGAAACAGAGGATATAAAAAGAAAACATAAAATTTGAGATAGCTGCTTTTTAAAAAAAAAAATTTACTTTTTATCAAACATTGAACTTTGGGTCTAAAGTTAAAACTTTACTTTCTTGGTCTTTAAAAGATTCAAATCCGTCAATCACTTAATCTAAATCAACATTCTTCACCTTATCACCTTCAATGGACATAATTGCAAGACGAGAAACCCTGGACTGTTCCATGGTAGATTGCCAACAGTTCTTAAAACTTTATAAGCTTCATTTTTGAAACCACATATGAAGACACAAACAAGCATGTAATGAGAAATCATTGTAGGTTTAATGAGACGATTGGCAGAGCTTCAAGGTGGTCCTATTCAGCTATTAATTTCAAAAGTTTAAACATTAACCAATCTTTGTATTCTTTGATATTAAAATCTGCTGCTGCTTTCAGGTGCCTTCCCAGCCTTGGTATTTGTAATGAAAGTTCACTTTCAGATAACTCATCATAGAAAATGGTCAGTTGGAAGATAGACACCAGTAACTCTACTTCAGTCCAGTGATGTCTTAAGGCATGGGCTCATTGGCTCTTTATTATTGCTTAATCTAATAGTTGCCTCTGAAAAAATTCAACCTTCTTGTCTGAGTTCAACCGTCACACATGATGCTTGCTGCTTGAGTTGATTCATGGCTCCAGGGCTACAAAACCACTTATACATCAATATTAAGTATTTCTTATAACTATGTGTACAGTGATTTTTGTGTGTGTATACTTAGATGGCTGCATGTAGGCAGCAAGTTGTATCTGAGAAACAAATTTGGTGATTTATTACATTTTTTAAGACCATCACTGTTTAGAAGAACAAAGCTGGACTTGCACTTTTCAGAGAATCAAAGGTTTTGGACAATATTTTCTATACTAGTTTTGTCAGTCTTCTGGTTAAACCAAGTGAACATAGTTGTACTAGTTCATAGATGTAGGTAGGCCTGCCAGTTCAAAATATTGATTATAATTAACAGAATCCTCTTTGTTAATGTCATCATCACCCATGGTCTTTGTTTTGTCTTACATACCTGTTTAGAAAAATCATCTTTCCCTACCGGTATGCTGTAAATGAAGCACGTAATACTAATATCTTTGGCATTTCAAACATTCCAAGGGCTGAAGATAAACTGTAACTGATTTTTATAAAATTCTGGAGAAAAAGAATTATAAGAATCAGGATTACATGAATCAATAAGGGGTTCACAAGATTTATTCACAAAGTGGATTAAGTGCACTTTTCACCATTCATTCATGTTTCATAACCCCTTTAGATTATTTACGTAATCTCAAACTGTTGTTAACTTATAGTAAATACTATTTATAGGTTGCTGCTGCTAGTGGACACAAAGTCATTGTTGTGGATAAAACTCAAGATATTATTAACAAAGCTGAAAGCTCCATTAAGAAGAGTCTTGAGAGAATTGTCAAGAAAAAGTTTCCTGATGACACTAAGGTAAGGAGGGTCACACATATAAAAGATTATGGTTTTCTTCGTTGAAAAAGTAAATAAATTTAAATACATTTAATTTGATTTGGCTTTCATTTCCAAGAAACGTAACTTTACTTAAACAAAGAGATAAAAGAGTTTAAAACATTTTTCTGAGATTGTGTGCTAAATATATTCTGTGTGTGATAATCTTTATCATTGTGTGAGGAATGACATGCAAGTTCTCATAGAGCTCTCTGCTGGTTGACAAATTTTATTGTTATACCATAATTTCTAATACAATCACTTCCATACTTTTTTAATGATCCTTTTTAAAAGTAAAGTTCTGAATTTAAAGGTAATTTTGAAATGAATCTTGCATTCAAATTATTTGTAATTGTTTTACATTGCATTTAAATGATGTTTTCAATCAATTGTTGGATAAAAAAAAAGGGGGTTAGGTAGTGCAAGTCATTTCTTATGATTAAGGGGTACACAGTATTGAAAAACTTTTAAAAAGGAAAGTGGTTACTACAGGGTGATGACTGCCTAGAATGTGTCTAAACCAAAGGGAGATAAGTGATAACCTTCTGTTGATACGTTTATTTCTATTGATTATCACAAAAGGCTCAGCAAAAGTATTTAACTGATGTCTTAGAAAACCTGAGCTTATCTACTGATGCTCTGGCAGCAGTAAAATCTTCTGATCTGGTGATTGAGGCTATAGTGGAGAACTTGGATGTCAAGAAAGTGTTGTTCTCAGCCTTAGACAAGGCTGCTCCAGAGTGAGTAGATGCTTCTATCCAACTGTTTTTGTTGCCTTGAGGCAACATTAAAGCTTTTGTAATGCGAAATTAAAGTTTTTAATGTATTCATCAATTAATCATCCCCATGCCAAGATACAGGTAAAAATGAATTAATACATTGAACCATTTTAAATAAATTCAAATATAGGATATTCAGCAAAAGAGAAAGTATGGGGAAGGGTTGGGGTCTATAAGACTGCATAAAAAAACAACATTTTCCTTTACTGAAACTTGTTACAAAGAATTGAAGGTTAGATTTATGTAAAATTTCTCACCATTTGTGTATCATAAGTTTGTTTCTGGTGACTACATTAGGTGTTCATAGATGTTTTTTTAATTCAGGAAAATTCCCTCATTAAATTGCTACTTAGTTTTTATTTATAATAATTTTTTATCTGTATTCTTTTATTTTTTCCCCAGGAAAACATTATTTGCTAGCAATACTTCTTCCATCCCAATTAAAGAAATTGCCACAGCGACACAAAGAAAAGACAGATTTGGAGGTCTCCATTTCTTTAACCCCGTTCCCCTCATGAAGTTGTTAGAGGTAAAGTTAAAAATGACATTTTCTATATTACCACTTAAATAAAATTATGATATTTCTTAAGATATTTCTAACTATATATATCTCTTTAAAAGAAAAATATAGCCATTGGGCAAATGGGGAATAAGTCATGTTAAAGTCCAAGATGTCAGTAAGCTGCACCTTAAAGTGTTTTTGTCAGTTTACATTTTGTCACCCATGTTACTTCTGAATTATTTGAACAATGCAGTTATGTACTTTAAAGGTGATCAGAATTCCTGAGACAACAGATGCAACTTACAAATCTCTGGAAGCATTTGGTAAAGCCCTTGGAAAGACAACAGTTCAGTGCAAGGTACACATAGTGCACCCTTTAGGAGATGTAGTTATATTTAAAAAGATTTTTTAAAATGCAATCTAAATGAGCATGTATTCCATAATATAACCTCTTAATAATATTATTTTCCACCCTCAGAAAAATGCTTCTTAAAGACATTTGTTTATTTTGTGATAATCCTTATAGCAATAATGCATTTTCTGAACAGGACACACCAGGTTTCATTGTGAATCGACTCCTTGTTCCTTATATGGCTGAGGCCATTAGACTTGTTGAGAGAGGTGAATATGTTAGAGATTTATATTCTACCTTTCCATCTTATGTTTAAATATAAGTTTTAGGATTAGCTCAGCAGCTTGGATTTTAAAATCTTTCTACCTTTCCATCTTATGTTTAAATATAAGTTTTAGGATTAGTTCAGCAGCTTGGATTTTAAAATCTTGAGCAGTAATAACAATTGTACATTTATGTCTCTCATTTTCTAGGTTAAGTTTTTTTTCCCATAACTTCCTTGCAGGAGATGCATCACCTCGAGATGTGGATACAGCAATGAAACTGGGAGCTGGTTATCCAATGGGACCATTTGAACTTCTTGATTATGTGGGGCTTGATACAACCAAATTCATAATTGATGGTAAACTTTCTCTAATGGTTTTTAATTTTGCAATAAATACTCTTAATAATTCCTGGGGAATGCATTGCAAATTGTAACATTCTTTTGTAGCATCAAGCTTTCTGATAGTGGTAAAATTGGTGGTTGATTTATATTTGGAAACTTCAATTGGAACTTGTATTTTTACTTTCACAGGCTGGAGCAAAAAGGAGCCTGACAACCCTTTATTTCAACCATCCCCGATGCTCAATAAATTGGTGAAAGAAAACAAATTAGGCATGAAGAGTGGAGAAGGATTTTACAAATATGATAAGAAATAGTCACAATCATATCTAATATTGATGTTAAATTCATAAAATGTTGATTGTATATAATCATAAATTAAATAAAATGAAAAACTTTAATTTTAAGGAGTTGAAAGAAGGAAAAAAAAAAATACAAGTTAAAAGTTGTTCTCAGCCTCTCTTTACTACTTAACATTTTGATCAAAGAGCAAACAAAAATAATTTTTTATTTCAATATGGACAAAGTTGTTGGTACCCATATTAAAGAGACAAAAACATGATACATTTTTTTTTTGCAAGGTTTAGGAGCACTCAATTTATGAAGCTATCTGGACATTACATTTTTTTTTGCAAGGTTTAGGAGCACTCAATTTATGAAGCTATCTGGACATTACATTTTTTTTTTTGCAAGGTTTAGGAGCACTCAATTTATGAAGCTATCTGGACATTACATTTTTTTTTTTTAAAAACAATTATTTTTTCAATTTATTTTAAAAGTTGGCAAATAGTTTGTGTGATCCTGTCTCAGTTTCCCAAAAGTTATTTTATGTGTTTTTCACAAAATTAGGAAATTTGTTTTCAAATATTTTAATAATATTTATGTTTTTTTAAAAAAATTAAATGTAAAAAGATTATATAAATATGGTTCATTTTTTTGGTCCTTAAACTTTGATGAAATATAATTAGACTTCTGAAAAAACTGAGCTCTAATCCTGGGGAAAAAAAACCAACCTGGTTGTGCTCCAAAACCTTGTTTTTTTTTTTTTATGGTGATCATCCTCCATTTTTGAAATATGGAAAAAACCAAATGGAAAGCTGTGATTTTTATTAACGTGTCATTAAAATGTATCCTTAAAATCATATGCAATATTTCTCAATGTTTTTACAGAACAGTTAATATTTCTGATTGGTCAATCAAGTGACCAACTAGAGGGCACATTCTTTACTTAACTGAATTTTTAATGCCTTTATTAATTCATTATTCAAGCCTATGTAAGATCTTGGATAGGAATCCTTTCTGGAAAATTATTAAGGATTGGAATTAGAGTGAGTTTTTGCTTTTGGTGATATTTGTGGCATAATTTTATAATCTCTTTATTAATTAGAAAATTACTTATAAAGAATTAAATTTTTTTTATTTTGCCAGCTTTGTAGCAATGTTTATTATGCTATTTGGTATCATGCAGAAGAACAAAAGGGACACTATTAGCAACAATAGTTTTTTTCCCCTCCTTTTTTACAATTATAAAACTAAATTCTTTGTCTAATAATAAATAAGGCCATCACAATTTTAAATTCTGTCTATTGGTCAAGTTATAATATAAGATTTGATCCGTGCCAGAAACCAATCCAAATACAACTCTCTGGTGACCAGTCATTTCTGCTAATGATTAGTTTATAGTTAACAAATGATTTGCCAGGCATCGTTTTGATGTGAACAAATTTTGTGTTCAAAGAATATCATATATTCAAATATAACCTTGTGTTTTGTATGCACAGAGTCTAATGACCTTAAATGTGATTTGTATTAAACATGATTTTCTACTGTTCTTGGTGAGTTACCATTGATTGCTTGTAATCCTTATAACTTATTGGTATTGGAGAAATAAAACACAATTAAATGAGTTGATGTTTTAACGGTTTAAGTTGTCACAGGTACAGTTCTTGTTGTTAATGGTGTCAGATATTGTGATGATTTGTTCAACCATTTCTCACCTTACACGTAATTAGCATATTGTTTTGTTTCTTAACAATACAATTGAAGTATGTGTGAGATAAATGAATTCTAGTTATATAAAAAGTAGAGTGTCTTTTAATCGTTACAATAATTACTAAAGTTTTAAAAAAAATGGTATAGAGATAGATAGAGATGCACTGTTATTTTCAACAGAACCCCAATACCCTGCACCTGCACACACATTTTTCACCCCATTACCCTGCACACACATTTTTCACCCCATTACCCTGCACACACATTTTTCACCCAATTACCCTGCACACACATTTGTCACCCCATTACCCTGCACACACATTTTTCACCCCATTACCCTGCACACACATTTTTCACCCCATTACCTTGCACACACATTTTTCTCCCCATTACCCTGCACACACATTTTTCACCCCATTACCCTGGACACACATTTTTCACCCCATTACCCTGCACACACATTTATTACAACATTACCATTCACACTAATTTATTACAACATTACCATTCACACTAATTTATTAGTGTCAAATATCCCTTGCTTAAAATATTCTGATACAAATTATTTCCGTATAACCTTATGTCAGACTAATTTGTTTGTATTGTCTCTGACTTGGTCATACCACTGACTAGTGTATTTTATAATGTGCGTGTATACATTAACCCAAGCACTGACAGTACACTATGCTTGATTTCACTGTACTAAAAATCCACTTGGTACACACAACGAAATTGCTACATGATCACATACAGCAGGAAATTATTACCCGAGACTGTATCATCTCACGCTCACAAATCGTCATCTCCATTTTAACTGCAAAATCCACGCACTCCTACTTGACATGACAAGAGGTGACAGTCGTTCACTTAACCCAATTGTTACAAATCACATTGCCACCGTACCTCTGATTCCATGGCCGTGACAATTACCACATTACCGTACACACATTTATTACCGCATTCCCCTACACATGCATTTATTACCACACTACCCTACACACATTTATTACCACATTACCATACACACATTTATTACCACATTACCCTACAAACATTTATTACAACACTACCCTACACACATTTATTACCACATTACCCTACACACATTCATTTCCACATTACAGTACACACATTTATTACCACATTACCCTACACACATTTATTGCCCCATTACCCTACACACATTTATTACCCAAGTTCTAATAGTTTTTTTATATATATTTTTTAATTAGTTAAAATAAGTTTTTTTTACAAAAATATTTGACATAAAATTCTGTTAACACACATGGCATGCAGTTAAATTTAATTAAGGACATTTCAGGAATTATTTTTGCTATAAATTATGAAGAATCGCCCAAACATCTAATTAATTGTACACTTCTTTTCGTTTAACTTGTTAATGTTACCCAGATTGTCTATGATGATCAGAGCTGTCCAAAAAAAAAATTAAAAAATGCCCATTAATTTTTATGATTGGAAGTTATCTCAATCGAACACTACCTTTAAGAACACTACATCAGACGGCACGGTGGGTGTACAAAGATGTCTGTGCACGTCAAGTGTTGGTCATCCTCAGTTGTGTTAGGTTGATCTCTTGGTCAACCAGTTATCTCAGTTTCAAGTGTAAATCGGTGAGTCTCAGTTTATCGAGCCGGGGGGACGACGAGGGGGTAATTAATTTTATCCCACACAGACACTCCTACACTCGGGCAGTTTTCTCTGATAATATCCAACACTACCACGTTGGTTTAATGCTAAGGATCCTAGTGTCGATCGTGGGGTGAGGGCCATCGTTTACCGGATTGAGAGGTTGATGTGGTGCAGGAATTAAAGGATTTCCAGACAACGTAAGCCTCATCTCGTGGCTGCTCGATCTATTATATGTGGAAACTCATAACGTGCGTTACAATAATGGTGGGGCTTTATGCGTAGGTACACTAAAGAGGCAAATAAATATTAATAATATTATTTCGAAAGAATATATTGAAGCCTGCGTATCTCCTCGATACACAGACTTTTAGTGAACGAAACAGGACAGAGAAAAATGTGCCCTCCTGCCCCCCATACACACGTTCAGTCAATTAAACAATATTTTTTATAAAGGTATGGTACCTCTCTCTCTCCCTCTTTCTATATATTTATAAATATATATATATATATATGTAAATTAAATATCATCATCATCGCCTGTCGTCCCGTCTTGGGCATATGCCACAAACAAAGGCTCTCCAGGCATCCCGGTCTTGGGCCAGTCTCTCCAGCTGTCCCCAGTTCTGCCCACTCTTTTTGGTGTCTGCCTCCAGCTCCCTTCTCCAAATCGTTTTGTGTCGACCTCTTTGTCTCTTCACTGGGGGTTCCAAGTGAGGGCTTGTCTCGTGATACTTGATGTGGACTTTCTGAGGGTGTGACCAATCCATCTCCATCTGCGCTGGCAGACTAACTCTTCAACTGGTTCTTGTTGTGTGCGCCGCCAGAAATCCTCGTTGGTGATGACGTTGGACCAGCGTAATCGTATTAAATATACACTACCATTCAGGGCCGGCCTTAGCCCACTGCAACCTATGCGGCCGCAGTGGGCCCCGCACTTTCATAGGCCCCGCCCCGAATTTATTTTCTAATACAAAATCTTAATTTTCACTTATTATCCTTATCCCTACCCAGACTGGGCCCCGCGCAATCCGTTTCGCTTAGGGCCCCGCAATTTTTAGGGCCGGCCCTGCTATCATTAATCCCCATATTTAAAAAAAAAATCAATGCCCTTTCTTATTTATCGTAACCGCCACGTAAACTTTCCGTGTGAGTGTTCGGTTGCCCCCAAGCATCTCTACCTATGGGCGTCTGTTCCCCAACTCCGCTTAGACCCAACGCACCTTGACCTTGCACTTGGTAAATTCTGCGTGTGGGTCATGCCAATCATAGTATTGGTGTTCAACGCGAAAAGCCAATAGAATTTTTGATACATTTAAATTTTATAATGCATATTGGTGCACACTCGAATTCGGTATTTCTTAAAGGTTTTTTTCTTTTTTTCACAGACTCTCGGATGAGAAGCACCAAAATTAGCAATAATAACGTTTCAGAACATTTCTAACTCCGCCCCAGACTATTCTGCACTAAATGGGAGAGAAACGGGAGAGATGCTAGTTTAACATTTACATGTCGCTTGATCCCAGAGCCATCATGTTGGCCCTGCAATCCTTACGGTTTCAAAGGGGCCTCTGATATTGTAGAGGCTTAAATAAAGTTGTGATGCGCTAATTATCAACTTTGAATGCAAGTTGGTGGGAGGACAAACCCGAAAAAGTGGTTGGGGAGAGGGGGAAGGGGGGGCTCGATGCGGTAAACTTATGGTGTCATCCCATCCCCCTTTTTTTCTTTTCCGACTTCCACGATGGATTTCTTCTTGATAATATGTCCACAGTATAACGATGACAAAAATAACCAATTAATTAAAGGCTAGGAGGTAAATGTATTTAGAACTATAAGAACGTTAAGTTATAGTTATTTTTATATCAAATTTACTTTATTTAAAATTTTCTTTTCCTGTGGTCCTTAACACTTTCATTACGGCTCCCCCAACCCCTTTTTTTTTTTTTTTTTTTTTTTTTTTTTTGGGCCCCCCCCCCCCCCCATCGATTTTTGCTGACTCAGCAATAAGAAAGAAGAAACTTCGGTATTTTTCATCCTCTGTTCCATTTGCTTTTTAACTTCCCTATAGATTAACGCAACGTGACGCCCTTGGTATTTCATAAAAGTTCTTTGCCCCATTGCTATGATGACAATGTGACGTCCATGGTAATTGAAAGTGGGTGATCGTGACGTCGCGTCAATTTCATCGGTAGTGAAAGGGTTAAAGCTGCCAATCTTGACCTTGAGAAATTCAATATCAGCTGCCTTTATGTGTCTTCTAAGCCTTGGTATTTCTTTTAAAAGTTCATCTTTTGATAACTCATCATAGAAAGGGGTTAATTTTGGAACGGACACCCACAAATTATTCTTCACTTGCTAACACTAAACTATTGGGGTTGAACAGCGCCAAACTTATCTGCTACTTTCTTGATCGCTGATGATCTGATTTGGAGTTAAGAATGGAAGCCATCAATACACTCCAACTGTTTGCCGTGTATGTGTGTGTGTGAGAGAGAGAGAGAGAGATATATAAATAGAGAGAGAGAGAAATATAGAGAAATAGAGAGATATATAGATAGAGAGAGAGATAGAAAGAGAGAGAGAGAGAGTGCAGCATTTATTAATTGTTCGCTTGTCATTCTCTTCTTAAACCTTAATCTTCTATTTACCGAAATGACACATTGGTCTGATTTTAAAACGGCCTTCCAGTAGCATGTTCCACTAAGTGGAGGTGCTTCTCTTGCAGAAACAATCTTAAGGCCTCTCGGTTGATCGCCACTTTGTCAAGAGTAAAGCCTTTAGTCTTCAGATACTGCTGTGTAGGATTAACTTTCTCAAGTAGATCAGCCCGAAGGTAGCAGATAAACGTGAAATCATAGACAGCATGTAAAAGACTTTGTACTGTATATCTTGTATCCAAATTTTTAAGAGGATCTTATAGAGCTTCAATGGCCGCAACACATTCATCAAACTTATCTGTCACCGCGTCAACAGAAGCATGATGAGCACTCTAACGTGATGTTGACAGTCTTTTCACCGATATTCCATTGTGTTTAATTAAAATATCCCATTGATGAGTGGGTGTAGCAAAGAAAAAAAATTCGCTCAAGAGTACCGAAAAATGTAATGCATGAAGCATTTTGGGAAAATAGTGTTGCCAAACAAAAGTTAAGCGAATGGCCCACAGATCCATTAAAATCGCTTTCTTATTATTTCTTTTCAGAATGGCCTGAACACCTCCATGGATCCAGACATTGTGGCAGCATTATCATAACCTTTAGCTCTGCACATCATTATGTCTAGTCCATCACGTTTTAAATTGGTAAGAATGTCACAACTGAGGTCATCATCTGTTTTCCCATTAAAGAGACTAATTCAAGAAACACATCTCTCTCTTCAGCGTTCCCATTGTGGATTTTTCCATATCTGACCACTTCAGACATCTGGTCAGTGTGTGATATATCAGGTGCACTGTCACATATCTGACCCCTTCAGACATCTGGTCAGTGTGTGATATATTAGGTGCACTGTCACATATCTGACCCCTTCAGACATCTGATCAGTGTGGGATATATCAGGTGCACCGACGAACATTATTCCGAAAAACTTCGCAACCTTTATATCCATGATACAAATCTCCTTCACATTGAGTCACATGATTTGCATGGACATTTATACATTTACTTTGGGTTTCTGATGAAAGTTAAGATGCGGATGATTTTTAGTGTAGATGCACTCCTGTTTAGTCTCAATAGGTGCTCTTTTAGCTCTGGGTCATATTTAGATAGCATCTCAACCATTTCAAGAAAGTTTCCTCTATTTCAATGAAAATGTATCTTCGTTGTGACCACGAAATGCCAGATTTTGCTTTGAAAGAAACAATGTGATATCGAGCAATCTGTACAGGATATAGCTCTTCTTTTTCTTCTCCCTGCACATCACAGCAACGCTTTCGGCATCAATAGTTTTTTGCAGCCTAATGGACTACGATTAGTCGATTGTTTTGTCACGTGATACGTGTAAAAACAAGTAATACTTCCGGTAGGCTGTCTGCAACACACTAGTCGCTCACAAATTTTTCTTCAAACAACTTTCTTCCTTTAATCATAACTGAATTATAATTATTGTCACATTTATTGAATGTCATTTAAAGAAACGCGTGTATTCAAGAATATTTTGAAAAGTAAAAGTTTTAATTAACACTGGGGAAGCGCTGATGGAGACAAACATTTTGCTTTAGAATTAATGATAATGGCAATGGCTGATCAGCTGTTTATCTGTTGTTATGTGTTGTTATGTGTAGCAGAAAGCCTACTAATGGCTGGTACGTATCACGTGACAAAACAAGGAAGTGACTAATCGTAGTCCATTAACGTCGGTTCACACGATCAAATTTCGCGTCAAATTGTTGTATGAACGCACTATTTTATTTGTGGTTTCTTTTTTCGGGAATTTGATCAAATAGTAATTTGAAAGTTGTGACAAGGCTTCATACACGAATTGCATCAAATTTTCCTTCAAGCATTTGATGCAATTCGTGTATGAAGCCTTGTCACAACTTTCAAATTACTATTTGATCGAATTCTCCCAAAAAAGAAACCACGCACAAAATGGTGCGTTCATACAACAATTTGACGCGAAATTTGACCGTGTGAAATAGGGTCGGTTCACACGGTCAAATTTCGCGTCAAGCATTTGATGCAATTCGTGTATGAAGCCTTGTCACAACTTTCAAATTACTTTAGTATTATTACGCAACCTCCATATCACGTGAACAAACCCTAAATAGAAGTTCGTCAATCGATGGCGTGTTTACATTGACTACCGTGTTACTTTTTATATTACTGGTTACCAAGGCAATATGAAATCACGTGACCAAGCACCACCATACTATGATGGCTAACTATTGTAAAAGCGGTTATATGAGTGAAACTCCAGAAATGGAAATTTTGAGTACTGCATTAATTACAGTTGTCACGACAGCTTATGCAATAGAAGATGACAAAATTAAACGTAAAAATAGAAAGAAAAGATTATGGTGTAGACAACATCTTCTAGAAAGAAACAAGCTATGTGCCTGCAATACAGTGGCAAGAAAATTAAGATATACAGATTCTGAAAACTATAAAAGGTTTATGAAGATGAATGAAAATACATTTATAGATCTACTACGGCGAGTAACACCTTACATACAAAAAAGTGAGACTAACATGAGACAACCTATTTCTCCTGAACTTAGACTTGTTGTAACTCTTCGATATCTTACATCAGGTGAGTACTGATAGCTACTACTTAGTACTGAAATTAAATTTAATGAAATTATTAATTATTATTCTTTTAATATAAACAATTTTCATTCAATCATTGATATGTAGGCTTTTAAATGTTATAACTATGTTAATTTATTTACACTGTTATAATTAATAACATTGTTATTGTAACTGATCCATTGTGAATTAAATTCGTGAATTCACAAAGTTCAGCTGAGCCTGCGACTATGACTCTGACTATGATGAGTTCTATTATTAATTATAAAGTAAAATGTAACTATATGTAATAAGAGTAAGAGTATTAATGTAAAGTAAGACCTATATAAAGTAAATAATATATATATATATATATAAATATATATATATAAATATATATATATAAATATATATTTTATAAAACTATGACATTTAATTTGAAAAAAAAAAAAAAACATGTTAATTACGATTGAAATTATGTTATTGCCAATTTAAATATTATAATGTATACTTAACCAAATTTAAGCAGAAAAGAAAGACAATTATAATTTGTAATATGCAATAGTATTAGGCCTATTTTTAAATTATTATAATTTCTAATGATTTGTTTTTCAAATAGGAATGACTTTCCAGGATTTGGGATTGTACCATAAAATTGGTAAAAGTACCCTTACCAAGATTATCCCAGAAACATGCATAGCCATATCATCTGCACTTGAAAGTTTTATGGAGGTGAGTGATGTGTTTTAATAACAGTATACAGACATTCATTAAAAAATGACAAAATAGTAAAATAAATTGATCAACAATTTTTATTAATAAGTGTATTGAAAAGTATTAATAAATAAGATATTATTTAATAATATTGTTAATAAATATAAATGTAATCACAGTTTAAGGCAAAATGGTGTAATCAATTTAAATAACTAATTAAATAAATAAAACTCAATTTTATGTATTGAAAACAACATTGAAAATTTAAATTTTAATTAATAACATTTAATATCTTACGTTTATTCATTAAGTAGGTGAACCCACATAAGTTATTTTACAACCATATTTGTGGCAACATGATAATGTAAACATATTATCATGATAATATTTTTGTGTACCGAAGTACATTTATATTAAATAGTGTATAATTATTGTTTTACTTGCTAAAGCAGCTTATAATAATACATATAGATGAATTAAAATTTAAATTTCTGATAATGAACAAACACATTGCAATAAATATGTGCTTTTAACATAAATATTTGATGACAAATTTTAAATTATAAAGTGATATATGTCAAAAATGCAAAACTGATAGGATGGGTACATTTTTTTCTGCAGGCTTTTCATTAACAAGCATAATATTATATTGTTATATTTTACTATGACTAGTAAAGGGAATATGAACAAGAAGTAGAAAGTAACCAACCTCTCAACTAATAACTTTTTTGAGTAATTCAATATATAAACTTTTTTAAAAATTAATTATTTAAACCCACTGATATGTATTTTAAATTGATTTACAATATGTAAAAGTAACATTTGATTGTTACGATGAATTTATGTTTCCCTCCCTTTTTTTCCTCAAAACATGTATTATAGTTGTATGGATTTCATACTTTGCTTCATTAACTAAGTCTACATCTGCTATTTGATCTAATGATCTCTCTACAAATTGGCAAAAAATTTGGTTGTCCGTAACTTTCCTCTCCTTACTATTTGACCCTTCTACTCTTTCAACTAAACAGTCTATGGCTTTAGAACACTTTAAAAGTGTGTCAGAAGGGGTATGGTCACTGATTTTTCTTTTACTACACATATTTTTCATTGATTTTGGCGTGCTATTTAATGTTGAACTACCTGAATTATTTTTACTTCCTGAATTATTTTTAGCTATTGTCTGCAAAAGCAAAACATTCTCTTTATCATGAAACGGAATATCTTGCTCCAATAAGTCGAGAAAGGAGCCACTGTTTCTTGAATCAGTTTCAAACATGCTGTCATCATCAAATTCACAGCTAGTGCTAGTTGACGGACCATTTCCTTTCTGAAATAATAAAATGTAAAATTTTTAAATTATCAATAACAGATTGTTCAAATATAAAATAAACATGATAATATGTATTATAAATAGGAACATGTGAATTTATATTTTCCAGGTACCAAATACTCCAGATAAATGGGAAAATGTTGCAAAAAAATTTCAAGATAGATGGAACTTTCCACACTGTATTGGAGCCTTAGATGGAAAACACATTGCCATTAGAAAGCCTCATCATACAGGATCACAATATTATAATTATAAAAATTTTTTTAGCATTATTCTGTTGGCTCTTGTTGATGCAGAGTATAAGTTTCTTTTCGTGGATGTAGGATGTAATGGTAGGGTGCCTGATGGTTCATTGTATCAAAGTTCAGGATTAGCTGAAGCCCTGAGAATCAATCAACTGAATATTCCACCAGACAAGCCAATTGAAGGAATTGAAGGGGATGTACCATTTGTTATAGTTGCAGATGAGGCTTTTCCTATAAAAAAATATTTAATGAAACCTTATGCAAAAAATAACCTAACTTTAAAGAAAAGGGTTTTTAATTACAGGTGCTCTAGAGCTAGAAGAATTGTTGAGAATGCTTTTGGTATTCTTGCCAATAGATTTCAGATATTTCAGAAACCCATTCTTCTGAATCCTGAAAAAGCAAAGCAAATTGTGTATTGCTGTGCGACTTTACACAATTATTTGACAGAGCGATGTGACATACAGTACTGCCCGCCAGGTCAGGATGACATAGACAGTTACAATTGTGACAAACAGTACTATCCTCCAGGTCAGGATGACACAGAATGTACAAATTATAATATTACACATGGTGTATGTAGGGATGGGGGAACAGGGATTCTTGGGGCTATGCCCAAACAGGGAAGACAACATCCAGTACAAGAAGCACAAGCTGTAAGGGATAAATTAGCCCTATATTTTTGTACAAAAGGTGCTGTTAGTTGGCAGTGGAATAAAGTGTTAGAGGGAAATCAATAAAATATTTCACATTTAATGAAACATAAAATTCCTTCATTTTGACATATATCACCTGTATGCTTAAATTACTATGTATGAATACTAGAAAAAATTTTTTTTTTAAATTTTGTATGTATTGGAATTTATAGCATTTTAAATTAAAATTAATTTATTTGAGATTTTTCATTAAGTTAATTATAAAAATTGATCTAAGTTTTCAAATGATTTTTTTTTAAAAATGCATTACCTATAAAATAAATATGTGTTATTGCTAGAATGGAGTGCTCCAATTATTAATAATGTTAACATGGTCATACATTTAAATTTGTTGTATATAATAAATTTAAAAAAATTTGATGAAATTTTGTGTTATTCTTTAATTTAATCATGCTTTAATTCAATTTAAATTAGTTTATTTTTTATATATTTACCATGTTATTTACACCCTGTTTTGCAACTACATGTGGTGCCAAAAATCCATCTATCAAATTATACAACCACCACTTTGAAATGAAGACATCCTCAGTGCCTGCACCACTTTTATTTGACATTTCCTGTTTCCTCCTTTCTCTAGAGTATGATGTTTTGATGCTGTTCCATTTTGACTTTACTTTTTCTTCTGAAATAAAACAAACACAAAACATACTAGCACATATTTATTATATTTTGAAATTCTTCTCTACAACTTATCATTTTTATGGAATTGAATACATTAAAATTTATATTCAAAGTCCTATCCAATTGCCATCTTATTTATTAATTCATCTTTAAATCAGCCAATTTAATACAACCAAACTGCATCTACTTCGCCCTAAACTGGATATTTTCAAACACCAAATTATACCTAATAAAATGGTTAAAATTTGGATTCGGCTATCACTTCATTTTAAAATCATCAATTCATATGTTTTCAAAATATAATTGAGTTTTACATTTTCATCTTAACCATAGCATCATTTGAATGTTCAAATTTACAAATGTAGACCTATGAATATTCCAGTATGATTTAAAATAATGTCTTTTATTATTAATAATATTAGCCCAATTAATAACTATTATTTTTAATTACTATTATTATGTTAATCTATTATTAATTTCATTTAAGTAAATTAAATGCGAATTTCTTCAATTTTTATTGAATGAAATAAATAAATAAAACACTTAATTATATAATTCTGACCACAGTCAGGTGAAATTAAAAAAATTATTATAATGCAGCACATGATTGATAATCATAAAGTCATAAAGTAAAAATATGTTCATATCAACAGGCTGTATATTATAATTATTATAATGTAGGCATACATTATAAATTATACAAATTAATGCTTTGTAGAATTTATTATTACAAAAAAAATTTATAAAATCTTTCTTATTTAATACTTTTATATGGGTAATAAGCCTTATTAATTGAATTCATGATCAGATAATGTTTTAAAGTCATATTACTCATACTCATATTCATATCAATATGATGATTTTTTTACAGTTAGACTAATTTACAGCTACTACAAATATATATATATATTAATATATATATATGCCTATGCCTATATATATATATATATATATATATATATATATATACTATACAATAATAACTTCTCAAAAAATGACATAACATAATGACAAATGAATGAGTCACTGATAGTGATAGTAAATAGTGAGAGTCTATCAGACTCGATGGGCTCAAATGACATTTTTTTTTTCTGTTTTAATTTAATAAATTAATGATTATTTACCTATGTTCTGAGAGGCGTAGCTAGAGTATTTGGCGCACGGGGACAAGATTCATTTTAAAGCGCCCTCTTTTACTTTTTTCAACTGTCACACCCATTATGATTATTTTCATCAATAAAATAATACCAAAGCACATTTTGGCTAACTAGCTAGCGCCCGGGTATATCTGTACCCTCTGCCCCCCCCCCTTACGCTACGCCACTGTATGTTCTAATAGTCAAATATACCATTTTTTTAAAGTAAATAACCTACAATTAACATATCATAACTGATAAATTAAATGATAGGCTGATGATAGTGATAGGTTTAACGGTTTAATTATGATAAACAACATACAAATAAAATAAGTAAACTTACCAGTCCAATCGGGCCCCATGGCCTTTGCAATTCTATTTAAAGCCAGACGCCTGGCATTAACATTGTGGTACAATTTATGTTGAGTGTTCCACAAACATTCTTCTTCTCTATACATATTTACGAACGTTTCTATTTCTGCATTTTTTTTAATCGTTTGCTCAAACGCCATTTTGAGAAATCAGCTGTAAAGTCACGTGAACGAAAAAATTGTCTTCGATTGGTTATTGCATCATACTTTAGCTAGAAAGTGAAAAAAAAAGTATCTATTTTTGTCCATAGATCCGCACACAAAATAGTGCCTTCATACACGAATTGCATCAAATGCTTGACGCGAAATTTGACCGTGTGAACCGACCCTTAGGGTCGGTTCACACGATCAAATTTTCCTTAAAGCATTTGATGCAATTCGTGTATGAAGCCTTGTCACAACTTTCAAATTACTATTTGATCAAATTCATCAAAATAGAAAACCACGCACAAAATAGTGCGTTCATACAACAATTTGACGCGAAATTTGATCGTGTGAACCGACCCTTAGGGTCATGCTGTCAATGTTTTTCACTTTTCGAGACAACACAGTTGCCTCGTGATTTTGCAATTTTGGGCTCAGTTTCTCCCACTTATCAAACCCAGTAACACAACTGGATATTCTTTCTGTAACATTAACAGCAAACAATGCTGCAAAAACAGTACAATGCCTGACTGACGAATGACTAAACCACCCAAGACTGCACTATATTCTCGCAATTTGGCACCAGTCTGTAAAACATTTTTTTATTAGCTGGCGCACACCTCCTTTAGATTTTGCATCTTGCCTTGTCACTACGCTGAATGGTCCGTCCCTGTTCTGAAACAAATAAATTAATAATTTAAGACCGAAAATGAAAAGCATCTGATAAAATATTCCAGGAAAGTCCTTTGCTGAACGCTGGCCATTTGCTTTCTTGACATATCGAAGCATTGATCCTGGTAGTGAATTTATTAGTGAGTCACATCTTTTCTTTTTTGCTTTTCCCGCTGGCAACCACTAGGCTTTTTAGATATGCACGCCGTATGATAGCATAATCTTGAAAAAATAAAAAAGCTTTAATTGCGTTGTGTTACGACATTTAAAAAAAACAGCCGAGCATTATCCAAAATACAACACGCATAGGTTTTAGGTAAACTTCAGCAGTCGAACTATGACAATCGTGCTCAAATGTTAAGGGGCGATGCTAGTGTCGAATCTGCTAAAATATTAATTTTTTAGTATTTTGGGGTTTTGATATATTTGTTTTCAAAACCTTTTTTTTTTAAAATAAATTTTAATTAATTATTACAAGATATTAGAAAATTGTGTAAACTATTCTTTTGATAACCCTATAAATGGGTAAAAAGAAATGTTTTAAATGTTATAATTTTTACTGATGCGACTCACGTACAAAGAATTGCCCGACCACATCTTATTTTGTATATTTGGAAAGGTTTATTTCTCAGAATTTAAAAAAATATAGATTCCTATCACTTGCAAAAGTTACCAAACACTTCATTCAGTGTTGAATCGTGGTCAAAACAATGTTTTTCTGACCTAATTATAGGGTCACCTCATTTCTGACACATCAACCTTTTAACTTTTAATAAAGCAAGCATTTGGATTGGTTACATGCGTGGAAAATTTATATGTGATTGGTTATCCTTTTATGAAATTCGGTCTGACCGAGTAGTGTGTACTTTGCGCTGGTCTTCTGGCAATTTTCTTTTACTTCTTGTCAAACGTCACACACAGTGACACGCACAAACAAATACACCAGAAATCGTGTAAAGGTATAAGCTGGATATCCCCAAATTCTTGAAAAAAGTGATAATTTGGTTAATGTCTAACCTTTCTTAGTGGCCTACCTTCATTCAGGGGCTTAGCTAGGGTTGGTGCCACCCGGTGCGGGTCAAAAATTTTGCCGTCCTCTTTCCATTAAAAAAAAAATCAGCAGTTGTACTGAAAATGCCAACCATCTTTTTAATGAAAAGAAAATGACATGGGTTGAGTGGGGCGGCACCGTTCCCCCAGGCGCCCCTCCTATGTCACTACTTTGACTTAATGTCGCCCGGTGCAAACTCCCAAAAGTGCGCCCCAAACATACTCGTAATTTATATAATGTTATAAATAAAACCACAATAGCATCACATAGTCAATTTATGAGTTCATGGAGGAGGAAAACACCAGATTAAAAACAACAGCAACATAATATTGAATTGACGATATTCATGTTTATTATTAATCCACCTAATTAAGTACAAGAATATCAGGTATTATAAACTTGCCTCAGAATATATTTTCAGTTCGCTATAAAAGAAGAGGATGGGTTTTGTAATAGGCAAGCTAACCGAATTGCGCATTACATTTATGCATTGACGTTGAAAGAAATAACAAACTGCGTTGCACCTGCTGGCTGTTTTACAGCCCGAATGAAAGTGTCAATGTTTCCATGAGATAGCTCTTCATTATTCTATGCTATAGCTGGTCAGTAATAACTCTATGCTATAGCTCACCATTAATAATTCTATGACATAGCTTGTCATTAATAATTCTAAGATATAGGTCATCATTAGTGATTCCCTGCTGTATCTCATCTTTAACTAAAATAATTGCATATATATATATATATCTGTCACCGCGTCAACAGAACCATGATGAGCACTCTAACGTGATGTTGACAGTCTTTTCACCGACATTCCATTTATTTATTTATCTATTAATAATTCCACGTTTAGCTCGTCAAGGGATGTTCTTGTCAGCGTCTTCCAGCCTGGCCACTCCAACAAAACAACTTGAGCCATTCCCAAGCGGGCACTGAACGCCTACATGCCTCTTTGAGTATATCAGTCGTTATTTTAATATGTGGTGGCCGAAATGAACCTAAAAATTATAGGAAAAACATATTTATGAAATTTTGGCAATTTTCATTTTTATTTACAAGTGTACATTCACTTAAATAAAGAAAAAAAATATATTGTGCTTATTACCCCCGCTGAAACAATAAAGAAACAGAAACAACGAAGACATACTTTTACGACTGCTAAAACTCTTTTAAAATAGAATTCAATGACGTGTAATGATTTAGATTTCATTAACCAAAGATGATGAACATAACAAAAAAATAATTAAAGAATAATTATATCGATTTTCAGTCTTTTTTCTAATCATCATAAGGAGGAAAAGGGAATTCTCGCGGCACTCATATCATTTTTCTTTTTAAGTATATTCTGCCTGCAAGCTAGGGTCAAACACAGACTTAGATGATACAGAAGATGTGAAACTCTTAACTTGCAGAGAGCGAGGCCATCAGAAATGCCACGAAAAAAATCCTTTTTATCCAACTGCTGAAAGCGCACCAGAGACTGCCACTCTAAGATCAGACTCTCTGGGTATTCCTGTAGGAGCAGACATAAAGCTATGATATGGCCTAACAAAGAAGTTCTATGGATTCCAAATATTTATTAAGGGGGCCATACATATAGTACGTACACACTGAAGTGGAGAGGGGGGTGTAGATTTTTGCGTATGCGTGCGTATGGCAAGGTTGGTGGGAGAAGGTCTCGCCAGAAAGTACGTACGTTATTCAAATATTCTTCAATATTCAACTGAAACTCTGAAAGTCTAACAATTAGCCTTTTTACATTTGTAATTCCGTAAAAATATCACGCAATATTTTGGAGTAATTATTTTCATAATATTGCCATCTATTTTTACAAATGAACTCGCTAGATATGCTTAGATAATACTCAGTATAGTAGTGTATTACAGTAATATTTAGTCCACCTTATGTTCAACGAGCATGTGACGTATATTTTTTTTGGCCAACGCCAGCGTTTCTTAATGTTCATTTCCCTGCGCCTATGACAAACTCAGGGTTTTAACAGGCTGTCCGTGTTATAGTCAAACAAGTACACTTGAAATAGGGAATATAAAAACAAAATAAAATAAAGGGTTGTGTAAAAATAAAAAGAACACATATGTAGGTCACTAAGAATAATCTAGTAACTGCACCCCCCCCCCCCGGGGCTCTAGTCGGCATGCCCGTCCCATAAATGGCATGTCGATAAAGAGGCGTGTGCCACGAACCCCCTGAAACGTTACCCGGGGGACATGATCACCGTGTAGGGGACCCGCGCCGAAAGGCAAAGGTAACGCACGGAAACTGCGTTAGAAAGAGCACGGCTACATGGTTTCCTACCAAGTGCAGTCGAAAATAACGTAGAAACAGGTCGGGATATGATTACAGTTGCCGCATGGATATGAGGCGAAGGCGTGTGGCGACCCTAGCCGATGATTCCAAATATGCAGACTTGAGGGTACTGCTCCTAGGCAACCTCTCTTTTTGTCATTTCCCAACTGCGGTGTGAATTAGTCATGCCGCAGAAAACCACGTAAACCCTATTAGAGGGCGTCTGTTAACACCTACGAGTCCCCCCGGGGTGGGAAGGGGGGCTTTAGAGACGTAAATTATATCCACCCCAGCCCAAGGAAGTCCGGCCCGGTTGCTGTGTAAGCATCACCCCGGCTGGCCAGGCGTCCCTTCTCTGATGCGGCCTCACTCGCATAGTCAATCGAGTGGAAGGGTGGGTGGGGCCATCTCAGGGGCGGGGAGCCCTCGGCATGCCGCTTCGCGGCCTGACTGGAATAGAGACCACTGGGGGAGTGGTTGAATGCCAGTTGGGGGCGGTGGAGGTGTGCTGGGGAAGACCTTATGAGCCTTGGCTCGATGGTCTGCTGATTTTCTTAAGTTAGTTAGTTAGTTAGTAACTGCAAACAGTTGGCACACGACGCTAGGTGTCACATTGGATAAAAAAAAAAGAAATAAAATTATGAACATTTTGTAATATTTCGCAACGCCCATGTGAGAAAGCCGCATCAACCCAAAAAGAAAAATGTGCACCCATCGCCCCGGGCGTACCAGTAAAAGGATTATTTTTAGCGCCCCTTGTGTTACGTGTGAAGTAAATGGGATTGTATAGCTTCATTTATTATTAAGGTCCTTTCTAAAGTCGATTTTAGCACCCCTTGATTTTGGCGCCTGTTACTCTTCGCCCCATTCTCATTGCTCTGTCCGAGGGCAACGAACTCGCTGGGCGGTGCCGCGTATATTCTGGGAGCCACTGTCCTTACTAAACAGCCAGCGGGAAAACCCAGGACACATTTTGTTAACTGCTACGTCATAATTGTATCTCTTATATATATTACGCTTCTTGTTTGACTCGTGGACTGCTTCCTAATGGACTGCTTCCTAATGGACTGCTTCCTAATAAGCGAATAAGGTATTGAGAGTATGTTACAACAAATCTAAATGTTTGAAAGAAAGTATGGTTTAATAATGAGTTCAATAGCGCACAAAATATAATTCCCGATAACTACGCTAAATGATAATTTTTTTTTTAATATAACACAAATGCGTTCGGCGCGTAATATTTTCTTTTCGGAAAATGAAATCGTCTCAATTTAAGTATGGTGTAACAAATATTCGGTAAAAGTGGTTGGGACATCAGAATATTTAATATAATCCATGGGCGTGTAATAAAAAGTGTGCAGTGACGTATCATGGGGGAAGGTGTGTAGCAAAAATTTGGATTCTTAAATTTGCGTTACTTGAGTTCATGTTTGTCAAGTAACTTTAGTAGATGGGAAGTTCACGCATAGCTATCGCCAATGTTTGGCGTGCTATATCTAGTAAATGTTATTGGATTTTAAGATATTTTTTGTTGGGATGCATGTGGGGTGGGGGGTTGACAGTTCAATGTGCTTACGCAAGGGGGGGGGTCGTCAAAAAGGTATGCGTGCAACAGGGGAGAGAGGGGAGGATTTGAATTTTTTTGCGTATGTGATACATGGATGGGCCAAGCGTACATTTCAATTCATTTTTTGTGCGAATTTTTTTTAAATTTAAAAATCTTTAAAACTAATATTTAAGTTTTAGGATAAATTCAGATAGTATTTTTTTAAATTTTGGCTGAGCACTTCAACTCAAAGTTAAGAATTATTTCGCGGCATCACTACGAACACGTTGTGACACCCCTACCGGTACGTTGTGGCACACCTACGAACAGATTGTGGCAGCCCCCGTTGAAAAACACCTAGTGACTTTTTATCGCCTATTTCGTTGTTCCCTTATACCAATAGATCGATCTGCTCTCGGAATAACAGACACGTTGCTATATACTCGTTAATAATACAGTGAGCTAAACATGTTTCCTGAAAGCAAGACGTAGACTGAAAGTAAGATGTAGACTGAAAGTAAGATGTAGACTGAAAGTATGATGTAGACTGAAAGTAAGATGTAGACTGAAAGTAAGATGTAGACTAAAAGTAGGATGTAGACTGAAAGTAAGATGTAGACTGAAAGTAAGATGTTTACTTAAAGAAAGATGTTTACTGAAAGCAAGATGTAGACTGAAAGTAAGATGTTTATTAAAGTAAGATATAGACTGAAAATACGATGTTTAGCTAAAGTAAGATGTTTATTTAAAGAAAGATGTTTACTGAAAGCAAGACGTAGACTGAAAGTAAGATGTAGACTGAAAGTAAGATGTAGACTGAAAGTAAGATGTAGACGAAGCTAAAAAACCCCGGCCAAACGCATGACTCCCAACGCAACGGGAGCTGCCACTAACATGATTACTAGTTGCTGTTAATGGATATGAAACTTGGGTGGTCACTAAAACCCATGTTGATGATTTAAGCTACGCGGCCGTGAGAAAGCCGCTCCTAGGCAACCGTTTCGTCCCGCCACTACCAACGTCCCGACCGAAAGAATCCCTGGGTGGTGGGGAGTGGTAACGCAACACCAACACCCGGAGTGGAAGCAAAGCCGTTCTGACCCACAGAGAGTTAACTGCGGACGCTTTAAACGCAGCGTCCTCGGTCGACCGGGCCTCCCCTAGGTCAAGGGGGAGGTTCCCGGCGCCCTCCCGCACGGGCTGGAGTCGGGTTAAGTCCTTCAGTGCTCTGGTTTGTGTGGGGGAGCGCCGGGGGGGGGCATTAAGAGCTCGCGCTCGACGGCCCACCGACTCCATCTCTTATGCGACATTTCAGTAAGATGTAGACTGAAAGTAAAATGTAGACTGAAAGTAAGATGTAGACTGAAAGTAAGATGTAGACTGAAAGTATGATGTAGACTGAAAGTAAGATGTAGACTGAAAGCAAGACGTAGACTGAAAGTAAGATGTAGACTGAAATTAAGATGTAGACTGAAAGTAAGATGTAGACTGAAAGTAAGATGTAGACTGAAAGCAAGATGTAGACTGAAAGTAAGATGTTTATTAAAGTAAGATATAGACTAAAATACGATGTTTAGCTAAAGTAAGATGTTTACTTAAAGAACGATGTTTACTGAAAGTAATATGTAGACCGAATGTACTTTGTGGACTATATAAAAATATATGGGAATAAGATCTGGAACAACGTTAAAACTATTCTATAGCAGGCAAGTAAAGTACGTATAAAAATGTTACTTGAAAGCGACTGGTATAAGTTGAATAATCCAAGTAGCGATACGATGGTATCTTAAGAAGTGTTATATAGATGTGTTTACATTTATATAAACATACGTTATTTCAATGATACCACAAGACGTATGAAAACGTTATCTGATTGCTAATGTACAGCAGACAGTTCACTCATGAAATACCTTTTTAATAACAAAAAAAAAAGAGTTACAGAAAATCCACAGTACCTGGCCTTGGAATCCCCACAGACAACGCCAACAACATGGTTACTAATAATATCCTTAGTGCAAAACACTTGTATGATGACATGTTGGTTCTAGAGGGACAAAGCATTAGTTCATAACATATAGCTTACATAACAGTAATGCACTTGTATGATGACATTTTGGTTCTAGAGGGACAAAACATTAGTTCATAGCATACAGCTGACATAACAGTAATGTACTTTAGAACTTTTAACTAAATATACGCAATAAGTTCGTAATTTAAATTGCGGTGGACTGAAATAATGTAGAACACCCACAACTGTAAAAATGGCTTTCGTCCACCAAGTATATTAAGAAATTTTTAAATAATTAATTTATTTCAATCGACAAGTTTACCCATTGCTATTTTGTGCAACGTGATAATGTGATTAAAAGCAAAATTGTAATTAGTTGTGATAAACGTGAACGTGTCAGTTACTATTTAAGTTATGCCGAGTTGCATAAAAATTAGTGTTTAAAAAAAATCGTATACCTTTTCATACACACCCTTAATAGTTTATTACACGTGACGTCTCAGGGATGTATCCACATTCGATTTGAAACAAAATCTGTCAAACTTTGTGGGCTGCACGGAGAACAAGATCTTTCAGAATAATTCTTTAAAATAGGAGCACTGCTATTTATGTCTATCCTTAGCGTCACGTGACAGTAGTTGGCGTTTAAGATATCGGTTTTCTACTTTTTCCTTTCTTTGTTCACGGGAAGAACTGAAAATTCTGAGATCTGCAAATTAATTTGTTTTAATTTGCTTTACTATATTTTATAACAGGTTTTTGTTGAGGATAAAAAAAAGGAACTAATTAAATAAAAAACAAACAAACAAATAATTGTAAGGAATAGAAATACATTTAAAACTACATTTAAATAAAGTTATAAATAAAAATAAACTCTCTTGATGAAAAATGTATGCACCAAGTATAAACTACTCACAATATTAATTTGAAAAGAAATAAGTGCATTTATTGATGTCCCATACACCAGTTTGAGAGTCAGGGAGGTATAATTAACGTCGTTTTTTAAAAGAAAGAAACACAAATACCTGGCGTGTGTATAATTTTTCCGAATCCCCCCTACATCCTGGTGCTACCAGACTCTACCACCACGTCCATGAATTAGTGGTTTCCCCACTTTTTCCATTCTTGGTATCCTTGCTAAATATAATTGTTTCTAAGCGCACTCTGTCAAATTCTAAAAGGTAAACTACGAAATAGCGCTATTTGTAGACGCTTCTGGGAATAGCTACCGATTTGCATCCTGTGTGCTGAATCAGAGTATCCCAAACATTTAAATTTGGTGGTGCGGTAAATAAGTCTCCAACGGCACTAGGGCCGTTGCCAGATTTATTATTATTATCAAACTTTTATTAGACCCAAAATATATCTTAATAATTTTTGTCCAAGTCCGCAACCAACTTTATTTAACTTTTATCCAGTTTCGGCCACGTAGGGGGTGACCAGAAATACGCGCACATGACAACTGTCCGTGTGCGGAATTTTCGGTGTCCGCATTTGTCGATGTGCGCTGTTTTCTGTATGCACAACTGTCGGTGTGCGCAGTTTTCCTGTGCGCAGATATGTCTTTGCGGAATTTTCTGTGCGCGTTTATCGTGTGCGCATTTGTCATGTGCGCGTTTTTCACGGAACCCACGTAGGGCTCAAGGATGGGTGTCGGCTTGTTGACCGGTGTCGTGCTGTGGACCACCACCTTTGGGAAACACACTGCTAAATGACATATCCTGCCCTGTTGAATTGAAAATATGAAACAACATTTTGTAACATTTGGCAGCGCCCCTGTGAGAAATCAAACTTTGAGAGCCACCGGGCTAAGAAAAGAACATTGGATTTCAGAATGACCTCCAAAACACAATGTTTAAAATCTTTCATACATGATCAACTGTTGAACCCATGAAATATAAAACGTGTAGCAACGAATGTATTCTGGACAGTACACGGAGCTTTATCCCTTTTGTAGTTTTTTCTGAGAAAAAAATAGCAACTCGAGTAATATTTTTTATGGGCTGGATCCATTTTTTATTTAATTTCTGAGTAGAATAGGACATCTAGGTGTTTTTTCGGAGACAGCGCCTCAAATCAGAGTCATATCTGAAGTAAGAATATTAAATTTGATTTCAAACAAACCTGTGGTTAAGATTGTCTGATTGTGTAGACGGTGTCAGATTAACATAAAGGCAAATAATGCATTTGCCTATGTCAGTGGTCGGAAAACTCATTAGTCAAGAGCGCCAAAAATAAGCAGCAGGACGATTAAAAAAAATTGAGAGCCACATGTCTTTTCAAGAATCGATCAAGAATCATGTTTTTTCGGAGAAAAAAACCTGATTTGTGGCCGGCTGGCTGAGCCACAATCAGGTCGCTAAAGAGCCCGCGATTTTCCGACCACTGTCCTAGGTACTCCGTTACAAAAGTTCAGATTTTTTGTGGGTTGGTTGGGGTGGGGGGGTGTTTACTTGATGTGATCATCTTGACCGTAGTTTTATAAACGTAACGTAAAGTGATACGCATCTCGGACACGCCGCTACATAGCATATATATGTCGCTATTATGGTCTTCATCAAAGGAAGGAATAGGTGAGACTGACGTCTTTTGATGACAGCAGGGATGACAATGGATGTCATGCTAGTGGGTCAGTTCACTCATAAACAAAAATGTAAAAGAAACCAAACCAAATTCTATAAATGATGGATCTAGTTAAAATTAGGGAGGCGGGACATTGGGACCCAGTGGGCTTCTGAATGACTTAATCCGCTACTGGGATAACAAGGGAACAAATTCCTCTTTCAGCCATCTGGTAAGTCGTCACAATAAACACACGACGTAAATAATGTGGCCCCTGTCGATGTGAGACCCGGTTAAAAAACTTGACAGACTGTTAGTGGTCTGAGCCACCAGGACGTAATTATATGAAGACTGTGTCATTAGTAATCGCCTGTGTATTTATATTGACATTATGAGAAGTTTGTCATTGTCAAAACTCTGTTCGTTATTTATACTACTAGAATAAATAACCCGATGCTATCGGGATAATAATGGCAGGTCCTTCGCGATATTGCAAAAATTCACCGCAATCCTCACTTTAAAAAGAATGATCTGTACAATGATATTTACGTTTCTAACATCATTAAGTTTTGAGAAGTATTTATCTGCTATATATTATACGTTTACCTTACTCCCTTTTCACGCCCCTAGACTTCTTTTCTACCATCTTAACATGACCTTAAATTACCCAATCTAAATTATCACTAATTATATCACGTTTGTCACTAAAGAAGTTAATCGAGGGACGATTTCTACGCTTTAGAGAAATACGTTAACTATTTTTCTCTAAAAATTGTGAAAACAAAATCTTACATTTACAACAAAAACTCTATGTATGATATAAATATATTTTATATTAAAGGAATTTGATATATTAATATCTTCATCAAAAATTTAAACAAACTTTTGCCTTGTTCTTTTAATTATATATCATCAAAAAATCGTTACAAAATTCTTTTATCTTATATAAAGTGATCATGGGGCTAATGCCGGCCATCCCAGCAAACAATTATCTCACCCCACAGAAGCCAGGTCGATTAATTAGAGCCAAACAGTCACTTAACACTGACTTAACCTCTGACAACCCCATGAGAAATTACACCCGGAACAATAGCAAATGCTTCACTGTGCCTCGGAGTAACACAGTGCAACATAAGCAGTCATTCTTTCCACGCACAATAATCGCTTGGAACCACCTGGACAATACCGCCGTGAACTCGACAACGATCGAAAGCTTCAAGGGCTTCCCTGGCATCTGCTAGGAGTCGTTATATTGGCAACATCGCCTCCCCAACCGTTGCACATATGCCAGTTTATGGATGCAGCAACGTACCGAACCAGAACCAGAACCAGAAGAATCTCGCAGCCGTTTTTCACGTCTATAACAGAGTTCAGTTTCTTTTTTAAAATTGTTAATCTCATAAAAATACACACCCACTTTACTTTTCACAAAGGAACGACAAATATGTTTTCTTTTGAAAGAAAAGTTTAACCCATCTCCAGTTGTCAAAATTAAATTTTCAAATGTGTAATAATGATTGGGTTCTGATATTCATGAGCAGGGCCGACCCTAACAATTGCGGAGCCCTATGCGAAACGGATTGCGCTGGGCCCATTCTGGGTAGAGGTTAAGGATAATAAGTGAAAATTGCGATTTTTTATTAGAAAATAAATTCGGGGCGGGGCTTATGAAAGTGCGGGGCCCATTGCGGCCGCATAGGTTGCAGTGGCCTAAGGCCGGCCCTGTTCATGAGTATACTTATATTGTAACCACGTTTTGTTAACGCCATTGATTTTCTTTATTGGTAAACATATGTTTATTTGTAAAAAGAGAATGTAACATCTCTTTTTTCACAAATGTCATCCCATAGGATTTAAATATATTGTCATCCACATAAAAATATACATATCCTATTTCCTACCTCCGATTTTCGGTTCTTCCGCGTTACGGTCAGCATAGCTCATTCTTATATAAATGTGTCATTATAAGACGTCAGAGTCATTATAACAAGTCTAAATCAATATAAAAAGCCTGTGTCGTATTTAATAAAATGTGTCGTTATAAGTAGCATGAATCATTATAAGTAGTCCGTGTCAATATAAGAAGTGTGTGTCTTTATAAGTAGTTTGAGACGTTATATTTGAGTCTGTATATTTAAGTTTTCTTTGTCATCATAAGTAATATGTGTCATTATTAGAAGTCTGTGTCATTATAAGAAGTGTGTGTCATTATAAGTAGTTTGTGTCATTATAAAAGACATCAAAATCCTTTATTGAATAAGCAGAAACATCACTACAAGCAGGGCTTGTAGAATCTATATCAGGATCCCACGATAGAAGAAGAAATAAAATAAGGATTGCCTTTACTGGGCATGACACTTAAAGAGAATGCCAAATGACAGATACGTGAAGAGGGTGTAGGGTTTCTTTCAGCTATATCTCCGGAGGGGGGGGGGGAAGGGGCAGTGCATGCTCTCCTAGCCCCTCAACCGATAAGATTCATCGGGACCATAGATTTCCTCCCGACTTCTCGGTGAAAATGATTGCAGATTTATGAGCGGCCAAATATTTTTACCGTCCTCCCTTTCACGATTCAAACTTTGCCGTTGTCCAAAAATACCACACCAGCATATAAAGAAAAAGTGACACCTGGGTGGACCACTCCATCGACCCTATTTCGATGCCACTAACAGGGGCGCATCTACAGTGTTTGACGTCAGGGGACACGATTCATTTTTACATCCCCCTCTAACTCTGAAACCCATTATGTTCAACCAATTATTTCCACCAAAGCACATTTTTGCCCCTCCCCCGCAAGTCTGGCGCCCCGGGACGTATGCCCAATCTCTGACTCATTAGCTACGCCTTTGGCCACTGGCAACTGGCATAGACCCCCCCCCCCCCAACGAAAATCTGAAATGCCCCCTCCCGGGGGGAAATTTCTGCAAGAAACACCGAGAGGGTGCATCACCAAAACCCCAGAGGAAAGCAGCGCAAAGGTAGACCCAGGCTTAGATGGCAGACCCAGTCTTACATGGCAGACCCAGGCTTAGATGGCAGACCCAGGCTTAGATGGCAGACCCAGGCTTAGATGGCAGACCCAGGCTTAGATGGCAGACCCAGGCTTAGATGGCAGACCCAGGCTTAGATGGCAGACCCAGGCTTAGATGACAGACCCAGGCTTAGATGGCAGACCCAGGCTTAGATGGCAGACCCAGGCTTAGATGGATGGATGATGTGGCAAAATATCTATAACTGGGAATCCAACCATGGAAAAGAAAAGCACCAGTTAGGTCTGAGTGGAAGGATGTGGTGAGGCAGGCTTACATAGGCTGTGGGGCCACAGGGATGGATGGATGTCATTATAAGTAGTAATTTTAGTGTATAGATTTTTTTACTTTTACTTGCTGGCTACAAAATAAACATTTTGCGAAATACCACTACATTCCCTTTCCCCGTCACCATTACGGTGTAAGTCTCGAACAAAAAGCCATCGTTTTTTAAATCACTAATGTCACTGTAATAATTAACGGTTTGGTGAGCACTGTCCGCGTCAACTCTACCTTCATCGTTTGGAAAGTTACCCGCGACTTGACCGTTCATTCTCATGTTTCTGTTTCACCCTTGCCACTCGTGGCATCCGCCAAACAAACTTAGAAACGTTGCAAGACACACACGTGCCGCAAGTTCTGAAAACACATGTCTACAAAACAAATGGTTCTGATCATGTTGAAATAGTCTTTGTTTATTCAACGTGTAGACATGTCAGCTATAAATAACACGCATGGCGTCCCCTTTTTTTCAACCCGCGGGACTGTTTAGAGTTGGTTTGATAACATGGAAAAGCAGAACGGCTCAATAGACAGCAGTCCTCCGTTTTGGAGAAGTCTTGCACAATACTCTTTAAGCAGCTGTAGCCTTACATTTAGTGATGCTTTAATTTGCGACCCTGTACTTTTTGCTAATGCTGGGAATAATAGGAAAAGAAAAAAAAAATTTCAAGCAATGTATTCAAAAATTAATGTAGACTGAAGTTTTGAAAACAGCAAAAAAAAAAAAAAAAAAAAAAAAAAAAAAAAAAAAAAAAACCATGTTTTCAAAAGGTCCGTTTATGGTTTTTAATCTTATAAATTTATCGGATGAAATGGACTGATAGATCAACCAAGTATTTGATTATTTATTGTCACCCTACGAACTATTTTATGACTGATATGTTCACATTTAAAAATAATTACCTGGATTACAAGATGAGGGAACATAGTTAAACATGAGCAGTAGCATTATAACGAAAGGTAGCATTTCGCAGACTGTATCTGAAATAACAAATAAAAAAAATATCATAAAATGTGGCTTAGATGGCATTTTAAAAATAAAGTCAGAAAATAGTTATTTTAAAACCCTTTATATTAACTTCGCCTTTGTTCGCGTGTTCATGTGCTTGTGGCAAAATGTTCGGAAGGATAAATGACCCACTTTTCGTCATCCTATCTAGCTGAAACTTGGCATAAACATTCGTTGTCGATGACAACACCTTCTTTCTAATTTTTAGCCCCACCCTCCAAACCCTAAAAATCAGTTTTAAAACTACCAGATACCCTTAATTTCACGAAATAAAATTCCCGATGACTGCGATAAATAAGATTCTTGATAATATCGCAAGTGCGTTTGGTGTGTAATATTTTCTTTGGGTTTTCTGAAATAGTTGGTTAATAAATATCCGCTGTAGAAGCAGGTGGGACATTAGAATATTAATTTAGTTCAGGGGCTTGAAAAAATGAGCGGTTGTGAGCCTTGTGGTTTTTGGGGGGGGGGGGGGGGGAAGGGGCACTAACTGGTATTCTTATAAAGTACGTTACCCGAATGCATGTTTGGTCAAATTTTTAGCCCCACCCATAACCACCAAATAATACGATTAACTTTGCTTTTCTTCGTGTGTTCCTTTCTGACAATATCTTGGGACGGCTCACTGACCCACTTCCCGTCATCCTATTGAACTGGACTTTGACATACAGACTCGTTGCCGATGACTACACATTCTTTCTTATTTTCAACCCAAAACCCCAAATCCTACCCCAAATATGTTTTTTTTCAACGGGAAGACGAAGTAAATATGATGCAATGGTTTTATAGAACTGTAGCCTTAGACGAGTCGCACAAATATTTGATTTACACAAATATTTACATAATATATATAGAGAGAGATAAATCCTACCAAAAAAAACATTGTTCTTATGGACTGTTTACATTAAAAAAATTATAATATGAGAAATCCTGTTGTATGTGAAGAATCAAGTGCCACTTTCTGCCATAAAATGTTGTAGTACCTTACATGTCTGTTTTTAAAAAAAAAAGCTACTTATAAAAGTGTTGGACTGCGATAAAATTTAAAAACAGATTAAATAGACACGAACAATCTGTGTCTATATAACAATATGTATTACGTTTTAATAATAATTTTACATTGCAAATAGTTAAACGTTTCGGCACATGCCTTCATCAGTACAACAAGACATACAAATAAGTATTAATCAAATTTACCTAACATTTATATTATTATTATTTGTTGTCTTATATAGAAAACCAGACAGAAACAAAGTAAAAAAAAAAAGAAGAATGAAAAGGAAGTAACTTGAAGTAAAATGTAAAAGCCCAATCAGGAAACAAAGACATCGCAGTTACGTAAAATTGTGGATTTGGTTTATCCCGTATGGAGTTAACGTGCCAAATCTTGATATAGCTGCATGCTTGAAAGTAATAAAAGGGGCACAGCGGTCCCAACGCTATTTCACCCGAATTTCTCTCCATTGTTGACACGAGTCTATAGAAAAAGACTGACGATGTAAACAAACTTTTGACCAGAATTAATTATTCCATAACCCAAAAAGAGACAATTTTCCTATTGATTTTAAAGAAACGTGGTAAAATTCCGATATAATATAATAATCTTATCCTCATTTAAATATTCTCGCCACACACAGACACCCACCCCACACACCCGCACCAAATGTTTTTGACGTTTTAAAAACAAAATCAAGAAGAACGAACAAACAATTCAAAATCAATAAGGATTACTTTTTTTAAAAAAATCAATAAATGATTGAAAGTATGTGGATGGATTGAAGGACTGTAACATTATATTAAAAAATACTACGTAAAAGCCTAATTTTTCGATTACCTTCTCAATAGACTTGATTAACTCTGAGTCGAAGTGAATACAGAGAACAATTGTTTCTGACTGTTTAACTAAGGATCAGGGACTCACATTGACGTTAACACACAAAGACCCCATAGTTTCATCTTTGATATGTCACCCAGCCATTACCACAGATGAATCTAGGAGTCGACACACAGCCACGCCCCCACCGCTCAGAAAGTCATGTAGGAGTTGACGCACAGCTACGCCCCCAGAGACTCAATGACGAGTTGAAACAGCCATCCGCGTGCATTAATCTCGGAGTTGACACAAAGCCACTCTCATAAAGTAATGAAGGCGTTGATAAAAAAGCCACCATCAGAAAGTCACAAAGGAATTGACACAAAGCCACCCCAAGAAAGTCACAAAGGCGTTGATAAAAAAGCCATTATCAGAAAGTCATGAAGTCGTTGACACAAATCCACCCTCAGAAAGTCATGTAGGTGTTGGCACAAAGCCACACTTATAAAGTCATGAAGTAGTTAACAGAAAGCCACCCCCGATATTATTCTAAGAGTTAACATGCAAACACCCATTTATATTGTGGTCGAAACGTTGACAAACAGCCGCCCCCACATCCTATACCATTAAACACATTGCGTAAAATGTTGACAAAAGGTAAGATCTAGTTCTACCTTTACAGACCTACTCTCTACACAGAAGCGTTTAGATAAGTGGCCCATGTCCACCCAAGTAGGCCCAACACTTTTCACAATCCCTAATCTAGTAGTTGACACAAAATTACTATTGATGAACTGAACATACAACATTCAGTACTGAACAATTTAACAACGGTACTCAATCTTTTCACGGGTTTAAAAACAAAATATCTTGTAACTTGTATCTTGTATCTTTAATTAAAATAATAAATATTTAAGGCTTTAAGCCTTAAAATAGGTCTTCACCACAGGCCTTGTTCGCTCAAGCGCATCGAATTCAATTTTATGGTGCTCAACGTAAAGTTTGAAAACATCCTGCACAGATAATCCATCCAGCCAGTGTTGAAAGGTGTAGTGTGCTGTACCCACCAGACGGATCATTTTTTCGTTGTTTCTCTATATTGAGGTGTGACATCTTCTGTCTACTGCAGAGTTTTTTTTATCATCGAAGAGTAATGTATTCAGTATATAACGAATAAAACACCGTTTCCCAACGTGAGGCCCACGCCCCACATGGGGGCAATTTGATTTTTAAGAGGGGCAATAAAAAAATGAGCTGTCTATATTTGAAAAACCGTCTACTATGATTTAACTTGTAGTTTGAAAGGAGAAATGTTAGAGTCTCAATATAAATAACGGTTCGTTAAAAATGTTGTAAAAATCCGTTTATTTTTTTTTTAAAAAGTCAATAATCCCAGTTGGCAAATACATATAATTAGAAAGCGTGCGTTTTTTGTGTTTACTTTGTGGAAATATGCTTTTATAAATATTTAGTAGCAACAATAAAAAGTATGTATAATTATGAAAAATATGTCTTTTTTTTAATAAATATTTTTTCCTCATTAATTTTATTTTATTGGTAATGTTCATTTAGCCTCACAATAAAATGAATAGTGCAAGCACCAAAAAAAAGGTCAGTATTCGGGGGAATATTTAAAATTTCGATTCATACCCGCTGTCCACGTTGAAGGGTCACCTTTTTGTCTTTTATGCCAACAATGTTTGTCCAACGAATCAATGAATCGAGGTCGTCTTGAGGCGTATTTGAAGGCCAAACATAGTGCTCATATTAATTTAGATTTAAAAAAAAACCCTTGAAATTGTGAAAGAAAGAACAACTTAAAGTCTCTTGTAACACAACGAGTTAACCGTACTCAGTCACATGACAGTATTATTTATTTCTATTCACGATTGCGTAGGAATATTGTAATCATATAATATCACGAGAAAAAAGCAGGAACTTTTTTGTGTAGAGGAGGGAGAACTCATGAGTTTCTGAGTATGAGTCCACAGTAGTCGGTTGGCGAAGGAGGACGCCAGTTTCCAGATTTGTTGGCTATGATGTGAATTTAATTTAATGTTATAAAAAGTGTGTGATATTCTTTACACTGTAACTTTATCAGTTACAGGGATGTTACAATGTCAAGGAATCATTTCATCATTATCATGTAATAAAGTACCGGGTGAATTATTCAGTGGATTTATTCAGTTCTTCAATTAACACAAGTTAGAAGTTATAAGTTACAAGTGTCTATGGACAGGTCATCCGGTATTAATTAACATACATAGAGCACAATTACTTTATGTATTGTTACATCTCTGTTTACTGCACATAATGATTCCCAGTTTCTTGAATCGTTGTTCGTACCAGCATCGTAAGAATCGCGGACTACCAATATTTGGAATACAGCCTTACACTTTGCACATACAATAAAAATGTAGCTTAGTGAAGAAGCTTTTTTTTGTTTAGCGTGTCACTGTAACGCAATTAAGCTTATTGTAACGATGCATAAACCTTAGCAATGGATGGAAAGCAAACTTATTTATAACTAAATAAATAATAGTAGACAATCAAAAACGCTACAAAAAAAAAAGGGGGGGGGGGAGATATACACAAGTAAATACAAGAATTCTAATCCACCAGACACTTTGAAAATTTCCGAAATAAGATTATTACACATACTGCAACTGACCTTTCCTCATTTTAAACAATCATTATCAGGGTCTGTTTATGTATATATATATATATATATATATATATATATATATATATATATATATATATACATACTAAATCGAAGCTTTTAAACGCTCTAAAAAGTACAACATTCGTTTGTTTGAAAACACTTATTCCTTCTTTTAATAATGATCACGAACCTCGTACTGACCTAATTACAGTGCCTCGTATGTGTCTCAGCGATCTCTCCCGCCACCCCCACCCCCCCTTTCCCCCCACCAAAAACTGCGTTTACACATGAACACGTTTCAACACCATCGATATTTGTTAATTAGCAACACAGTTAAACGATGTGACAACACAAACTTCACAATACAATATGGAGTACGGATTTGTGTGTGTGTTGGGCGGAGGTGGTGGTGGTGGTGACGATTAGAATAATTGAAGAATATCTTTTTATAATGTGATAAATGGAAATTTTGGATATAAACACTTATGCTGTTGATTCAACTTTCTTATTTGAAGCTTAACGTGCCATGCAGAGGCGTAACAACGGCTTGGCATTGGGGCAGTTGCCAAGGGCGCCGGCCTGAGCCAGTTCAAAAGGGCGCCGCTAAATCTCTAATTTTTAAATTTTTATTTGAATATCAAGGGCGCCAAAAATACATTAGCCAAGGGCGTCAAAGACCCAGTTACGCCTTTGGTGCCATGGAGAAAGATTAGCTGAAGATCCATTACAATGAATATTTTCTATAAAGGTATTTATTGTAACCTAAGACACTGTATTAACACGCTGTGACCCCCGCCCTGCCCCGCCACCAAGAAAAAAAAAGAACACACCCACAGGTTACTGCCCTTCAGTAAAGAATCTTAAGATCACCAGAATTAAACCCATACACACTAACAATGAGAGCCGCTTGCACCGAGACACATACACCATGTCAGTCTCAAACACGGGAATTTCAATGATACAATTACAAATGGAAGTGCATTCTCTAACCCAGGGGTGGTGTAACTGCGACCCTCGGAGTCAATAGTAATTTTTAAGTCACAGAATAACTATCCTCTGTGCGCAGCATCAATGGGAGTGGGTGTGGGGAGTGGGGGCATTTTTAAAGAGGTACAAAAATAAATTCCTCAGAACCATTTAGTTAGAAGCATCAAGTATGTAACAACTTGCGCTCCCATTGCCTTAACCATCATCGTTTCCGCGAAAACGAAAACATAAGCAGGATATCCCGACATTCACCATCTCACGTCTGTCATATGCATTGGTTGTGCGAAGGTTTTGTTGTAGATCTTTTAAAATGATGGTTTGAGAATGAGGATTTTTTAGACTAAAGATATATTCAAACCCATGTACGTCACAAAATACAAAGCACAGAGCCGAGGCTACACAATTAATCGTCACACCAAAAACACGCGCACCCCATTTAACTAATAATTTTTGATTCATCACTCTCTTTGACCAAACAGGAAAACCCTGATTTTGGGAGGATTGGGGGCTGGTGCTGAAAATTTGAAAGAATGTGTTGTCATAAAAACGCGTTTATGTGCCCAAGTTTTCAGCTCGATTGAATGACAGGAAGTGGGTCAATTAGCCGTCCGAGGATTATGATTTTGCCACATACACACATAAACACACGAGCAAAGTGAATATAAAGGATTTAAAAAGGGAGACTGATAGACATTCTAAGGCGGCTCCCACGTGATCAATAGACTCATTTAAAAGCGATTTGCTTTACATACATTTGAATCTTTTGCACCATCTACTTGTGTTAGAAGACATTTAGCAAACAAACAACGAAACACGAGAACTAGAGTTGCAGAGCAGCCTTATCGGATCAGCACCTGAAATACATTTTGATGATAGTGAGTATACGAACTTTGAGCCTCATCTATATTTAAATATTGTCTTCATTTCCACACCATTGCATTAAACGCATTGTTACGTTTTTATAAGCTAAATCGACAAAATTGGAATTTTTAAAGATTTGTTTCAGTTGTTTACGTGCACATTTAATTATATGTTAAACAAAAATATTTAAACAACTTATAAATATTTATAATACAACACTGAGACACATTCTGTTGCATCTCATTGATAGCGGTTTCGCATTTTTCTGCATGGCGTTATTAGAAAAAAAATGTGTCCAACAAAAGTTAACTAAAGAAAGATACACGTTTTCCGCAAACGAGTTTGAATGGGCTATTGAGGTTCGTTTATTGCTTTAGATTGTGAAAGTGTTCATGAAAGAAATACGCCTTGTTGGCAAACACCGTCTTACCCTAATCCCTAAACACACGATACTCCCTCCCCCCCCCCACGCATATCCTCTTCCTCATTCAGTTATATTCCAACATGACGGGCCATACCCCGTTGACGTCACCCGCCCCCCCCCCCCCCTTTTCTATTTTAACCTACTTACCTGAAGATAATAATTCTCACCTTGAACTACATCCGCTACACGATCTGTAACAAATCGCTACATTTAAAAAAAAGACTGGTACGTCCAGCCCAATGCGGCCTCATCATTTTATTAAGCTTTCATCTCGTTAAGCGTATCACATATTGCGTCAAAAAAGAGTATTATAAAGAAGATTGGCACTTCAGTTTCAAATCCGCGTGTATACAAAAGTCTTTGAAGATAGTTTCTTGTTTATTTTCCCAAAATAAATTAACAACCTAGTTTCCGTTTGAACTGAATGTATCCCTATTATATAAACCCACTCGCCCGGAGCAGAACTTACCAAGTCAACACAATAAAGCACATCGTTTTCACGTAAGTTGTGGTAGGTAGGAGGTAGATGAGGGCCTTCGTGACGTGGCCGTCTTTTGAACGTGTCACGTGATGTAGAATTTTATCTCTGAAAGACTTACCGTGTGAAACATTTTGTAACCATTTTCACAAGCGGTCACGACGAGTTCATTATTTTTTTTTTCATATTTTGCCATTTAGGATCACTATGGAAATCGAGAATTGCTTAAAAATTGTACAATGCATTTGTATGATTATTACCTCATCATTTGGGGTTCCTCTCTCTGGTAAGTCTTTAAAATTATTTTAAATTAAAAAAAAAAACAGGTTATTTTTATTAAGGGTAATCAACATGTCAGGAAAGAGCTGATTCTACTGCGTTGTTCATACCTAAAGAATTGGTACCAAAAGACAGACTGTACACAAGACATAGGCTGTACCAAAGACATAGACTTTAAAAAAGATATATCCTGAACCCAAACATAGACTTAACAAAGACATAGACTTACCAAGGACAGAGACTTAATAAATATATCCTGAACCCAAACATAATCTTACCAAAGGCAAAGACTTAACAAAGACATAGACTTACCAAGGACAGAGACTTAATAAATATATCCTGAACCCAAACATAGACTTAACAACGGCAAAGACTTAACAAAGACATATACTTACCAAGGACAGAGACTTAATAAATATATCCTGAACCCAAACATAGATTTAACAAAGGCAAAGACTTAACAAAGACATAGACTTACCAAGGACAGAGACTTAATAAATATATCCTGAACCCAAACATAGACTTAACAACGGCAAAGACTTAACAAAGACATAGACTTACCAAGGACAGAGACTTAATAAATATATCCTGAACCCAAACATAGACTTAACAAAGGCAAAGACTTAACAAAGACATAGACTTACCAAGGACAGAGACTTAATAAATATATCCTGAACCCAAACATAGACTTAACAACGGCAAAGACTTAACAAAGACATAGACTTAACAAAGACATAGACTTAACAAAGACATAGACTTAACAAAGACATAGACTTAACAAAGACATAGACTTAACAAAGACATAGACTTAACAAAAGCATACATTGGACCAAGAACAAAGACTGTAACAAGGACAACAAAGACATAGACTTAACAAATAGGTTGACTGTACCAAAGATATAGACTGCAACAAAGACATAGACTTAACAAATACATTGACTTATCAAATACATTGACTCTATCAAAGAAACAAACTGTACCAAAAGACATAGACTTACCAACCACAGAGATTTACTAAAGACATAGAATCATCAATGACAGAGACTTACCAAGGACATAGGAATAACAAAGATATAGACTTTAAAAGACATTAGTTGTAACAAAGACATAGACTATACTAAAGACATGAACTGTACCAATGGCATAGACTGTACCAATGCCAAGGACATAAGGGTACCCAAGACAGAGCCTTGCCAAAGACACAGACTGTACCAAGGGCATAGACTGTAACAATGATATAGGTATAACAAAGACATAGACTTAATAAACACATAGGTTGCACCAGAGCCATATACTGTACCGGTACGAAAGACAAAGAATTTACCAAAGATAACGATTCTTACCAAAGTGTTGACAGTTCAAGTCGGATACGATTACACCAGCTCGTCGCAAGTTGAAGTTTTATTTACTGTCGTGATTTGTGGTCCTGGATTATTGGGAGACTACTCCCAAGACTCTTATTCGAGGAAAAGAAAAATCAGGATCACAGTGAAGTCGTGTAGTGCAGTGGTTCTCAACGTTCCTAATGCCGCGACCCTTTAATACAGTTCATCATGTTGTGGCGACCCCCAAAACACAAAATTATTTTCGTTGCCACTTCATAACTGTACAGCATATGTGTTTTCCGATGGTCTTAATCGACCCATTTGAAAGGGTCATTCGACCTCCAAAGGGGTCGCGACCCACAGGTTGAGAACCGCTGGTGCCGCGGAATTTGATACACATTTCTTCGTGGTAACTTTTGTTCTGTGATCAGTGTGGGTATCGCTAGACATAGTATTGGTGTTTCATCCGTTAGTTTACAATTAATATTAATAATACAACAATTTAAACTAATTTTTTTTAGAGTATTGTTGAAAATTCAATAATAATATCGATAACAAACGAATTTCACGTTCTTCAACAAATTAAATTGTCAAATCACGTGATTATTCTAAAAAAAAAAAAAAAAAAATGAGAGGAGGCCTATATTTTTTATTTTGGTTTTATTTCTTAAAATTCGTTTAGCTCAAGTGGGCGGTTTAAAACACGTGTCGCTACAAACTAAAGGGTTGGAGTTTAAATCTCCGCCTCAACACGACTATTTAATATATATATATATATCTCCTTACAACCCCACTTTCAATTTAAAAAAAAAAGAAGAAAATATTGAGTAATTGTAATGTTTTCTTTCCCATATTCATTTTGTTACCTGGTAAAATTCAAAAAGGAAGGTACGGAAAAGGTGGAAGAGGAGATTTCATTTCGCCCACCCTAACTCAGACTGGAAACAACTGCTTCCTTACTCCCTGTGTAGACGCCCCTGAAGTCCACCATATAAGAACAACCCAAAAATTTCTACCCCATATATTTTATCTTGACAATGCATAACAAATACTTGAGATCTAGCACCTGTTTCTTGTAATGTTTCAGCTACAGGTCACAAAATAAATGAGATACAAATTACTCTTCCGGACGAACTCTTGCAGCGGGAGGTGCTGCAGCAAGTGCTCCAAGATCCCATATTTGCGGAAGAGCTAAAACGAGAGCCAGATGTCTTGGAATTCTTCAGGCCCAGCCGGAACGATACTGGACTCGGCAGAATTTTTGACGCCAAAACCGCCTCGGCGATAAAGAGCCCGGGTCTCAAGTCTCTGGTTCCGTCTTCTTCGACAAATCGCATTATCGTTGACATCCTTAGAGAATTTTGTCTGAGACTTTTACTGAGTGGCTCCCGGAATATTTCTGATTTCTGCTACCTAATCTTTAGTTCAGGGGGGCGTTAATTGGTTACGTCAACAAAAGTGGGAGGAGGGGGTTGGAAAAAAAGTTTGACGGACTTTTTTGGAGTTGGAGGAGGGGCAAGTCAAATAAATTGACGTCTCAAACTCTGTTTGTCTATGACTATGTTATAAAAGTAACTGTTTGTCTATGACTATGTTATAAAAGTAACTGTTTGTCTATGACTATGTTATAAAATAACTGTTTGTCTATGACTATGTTATAAAAGTAACTGTTTGTCTATGACTATGTTATAAAAGTAACTGTTTGTCTATGACTATGTTATAAAAGTAACTGTTTGTCTATGACTATGTTATAAAAGTAACTGTTTGTCTATGACTATGTTATAAAAGTAACTGTTTGTCTATGACTATGTTATAAAAGTAACTGTTTGTCTATGACTATGTTATAAAAGTAACTGTTTGTCTATGACTATGTTATAAAAGTAACTGTTTGTCTATGACTATGTTATAAAAGTAACTGTTTGTCTATGACTATGTTATAAAAGTAACTGTTTGTCTATGACTTTGTTATAAAAGTAACTGTTTGTCTATGACTATGTTATAAAAGTAACTGTTTGTCTATGACTATGTTATAAAAGTAAATACATAAATGCAAAATATTGCTTATTTTTATGGTTATGAATAGTCGTACAACTTCAGATATTTAGCACAGCAACAGCGATGTCGAGTTCTGGTCCAAAGAAATTATCATCTGCTCCTCAAGAAAAAATAAGATACGACTATTTCGAGTGGATGACGGCGATTATTGCACACAATTGAAAAATGCTGATACTGTAAGAGTTGAATGGTTGCACAAGACAAGTACGATTTTAGCCGTTCTATAAAAATGTGACAATGATAAATAAATTATTCAGTTACTATCAGCCAAGGGGAAAAAAAAAGATACGATTTGGCTGATTTATCAATGGGAAGATCAAAGTAGCTAGACAATAAAATAACAATAAATGTACTACAAATTAATTTTTATACCTTATCAATTACTTAATTTAAGTCTGCAAAATAAAATTTAATTAAGTGAAAGATTCGAATTTTTTTTACAAAGTTACAAATTGTTAAAGAAGTTTTTTATTTATAATGTTTATTTATTAACACATACATATTAATTCGTTTATTGGATTTTTTTTGGGGGGGATAGGGCTGAGATGGTGAATGTAGGAGTCTATGAAGGCGTACAGCATAGTGTACATAATGTAAAATCCATCTTTAATGAACTTGTATTCATTTTTAAAAGATTTACTTAGTAAAGATATTAGTTTAAAGAAAACAACAGCTTTCTATTAATTTAATATGATCAATGTGTGTCTCACTTTTAACCATCACCCCCCCCCCCCCAACCATTCTTCTCTTTTCTTCACTTACCGAAGGCGTATCTAAGCTGTTTGGTGACAGGGGATTCATTTTAACCCCTTACTTACAACTCTGAAACCCCTTATTTTAATCAATCAAATACCATTAAAACTCAGTTTGGCACTCCAAACTGACTTGGCGCTCCAAATTGACTTGACACTCCAAACTGAATTGGCGCTTCAAACTGACTTGGCGCTCCAAACTGAATTGCCGCTCCAAACTGACTTGGCGCTCCAAACTGACTTGGCGCTCCAAATTGACTTGACACTCCAAACTGACTTGGCGCTTCAAACTGACTTGGCGCTCCAAACTGAATTGCCGCTCCAAACTGACTTGGCGCTCCAAACTGACTTGACGCTCCAAACTGACTTGGCGCTCCAAACTGACTTGGCGCCCGGGGACATCTCTCACCTCAGCCGCTCTCTCTCTCTCTCTCTCTCTCTTCCCCTCTCTCTATCTCACTCCCCCTCAGTGCCTGTATGCGGCGGCGAATGTAGCCAAGAGACATGTATTATTATAAATAACTTTAATGTTTTGTGCTCTCCAAAGAAGACTTTCTGTATCAAGCAACAACAAATAAACTAAATGCATAAGATGTATATAAAAGTAACTTACATCTTATGTCGAGTATGTAAAATAATTTGTAGTTTACATTTTATTCATTAGAACTCTTATGTTTACGAGACAGTCTTATTTGAGATGTTGTTACTGTCCGGGAGAGCTGAAGAAATTCTAATACCAATCCAACAACCCCCACAACAAAAAAAAAAAAAAAAAAATAAAAAATGCCATATTTTATATTTACTATTAAATAAATTATTATAAATGGTTGTAATTAAACCACCACAAAATTTCATAAGGTTTGAATGTTTTAAATTTTATGATAAATATTATATTAAACATACTGATACTTATAAATCAGTGGTTCTCAAACTAATTTTTCGTTCATCGTCCCCCGGTGGAAACAAACTCAGTCTCAGCTGTACCCTCGAATATAAGAATTCCGTAATAATAACATGCAGAATCTTCCATAAAAAGTAGTTAGCCAATTAAATGGCAAACGTAACATTTAGCAGATTATTTAATTATTACAGGCTGCAAGGGAAAAATGTAAGTTTATCGATTCAGCAATAGACTGATTAGTTTTAACAAGTGAAGGCCTCAGCGTTGAAAGGAGTATAAAATCGATCATACGTTTTATAGGTTTGGCTCGGTGAAGTGCTAGCAGTTTCACACTGACGGATTTTCATGTGGGGTAGTTAACCACCTTCTAATATTATCGTGGTATTTTTGTTGAAAGTTGGATCAAACGGACTGTTTATCGCTTTTTATTGTATGTAAAAATAAGAACATTTTATTTTACAATCAGATGTCTATCCCACCCCTCCCCCAAACCTTTACCCCACACCCCCACAAGGCAGTCTTATTGTATCACTGCTTGCAAATAGAATTTTACCTTTCTTGAAAATATTTAATCATAATTTTAGCATATTCTTGAAATTATAGTCTTTATTGTTATTTTCTTTTTAAAATCTTAAATTTAATCGATAACTGACAACAGGAACTGTTAATTGTGTTTCTTTGTGTACAAAAAAGACTAAACATGATCTTTTTATTTTCTTTATATTCAATTAATTAACAGTTCAAGTCGTTGGTCTATTTATGTCAGGGTAAGATTATAATCCTATTGTGGGAGTTTCCAGACTTTCAATTCATACACATTTTAAGTTATTAAACAATATTTTTGTATGTTTTCTTATTAATTTTTTATTGTTTATAAAAATATTCATTAAAAATATCCCTTAGATTAACTTAGCTTGCGTTCGTGTTCCTTTCAGGCTGGGTGTGTGGAAAAATATTGTGACTGCTAATGGCCTACTGCCGGTCTAAATATCAAGCTAAAATTCGGAACAGACTCGTTGCCCATGACAACGCATTCCAGTAATTTTTCAACACCAACCCAATCCCTATAATCTATATCATAATTTAAGAGTCAACATCTCATCTGTTCTTAAATTACATTTCCTCGCACTCCCTGAAATGCCATCATTCAACTATTTGGGGTGCGAGAGCCCCAGATTTGGAAACCGCCATGGTAGTAGAAAATACAATATTTAGAAAAATGTTTACTTTTTATCACGTATGTTAATTGCCAGCGGCATGTCAAATTAAACATGATTCCACAGGTAATATTATTTGTAAAAGGACCTTATCGATTGTATAATCTAATCGTACATAATCGTAGCTGGGGGGGGGGGGTGCGGAACGCACCGGGTGACACCATCTCAGAGGGTGACACCAAATCGAGAAATTGCATGGTTACAGAGAACACACTGCTCGGTCTAACCGAATTTCTTAAAGTGATAAACGATCACACGCTAAATTCCCACGCATGTAACCTATATAAAGGCGTGCTTTATTAAAAGTTAAAGCGTCAGAAATGAGGCGAGACTATAATTAGATCAGAAAAACACCATTCTGACCACGATTAAGCGCCGATGGAAGTGTTCGGTAACTTTTGTAAGTGAAAGGCAGCTATATTTATATAAATTCTTGTCAATGTTTTACTGTGGACTCATTTTAACAAGAAAAAAATCCATCGATGAAGGCGGGGGGGGGGGGGGGAGTTAAGATGACACCATGAGTTTACCGCACCCGGTGACACCAACCTTAGCAACGCCCCTGTCTAGACATTATTGATTTCAATAACCAAATTCTAAAATTGTACTTGGAAGCGGGCTCACCCAACTACAAAAATGTATAGCTCAATTAATACATTATGTAATAAATTAAATTATATTGTAGTTAGCTTTTTGACTACAAAAAAACAACAACAAATATTTATGTTAATTAACACTAAAGTTAAAAGTTGCATGGGGGTAATTGTTAAAATAAAAGGATATAGGAAGTTTATTGCGTAACTTGTGTGCCGCAAGGTCATCATAGTTGATCGCGTCATCGTCATGGGTGGTCACCTGGTCAAAAAACTTGAAAATGGGGCCCGTAAGTATATACAAAAGCCCTACAGGGGTAAATCAGTACAAAGAAGATTTTGGTGCCTTGAAAAATCTGTTATTTTATTTTTTAATTTCACTATCAAGATCTTATCTAAAGACGCATTTGGCACCCGGGGCGAGTGCCCCTATACCCTCCCCCTTTTTTTCGCGTGGCCCTGCTAATGGACATGTAGGGCATCGCCAAACAAAACAAATGATAAAATGAGAGGTAGTGAAAAAAACATAAGGTTAACGAATCAAGTTGTAATCTTTTTTTAAAGAATGTAATCATCAAAGAGATGAATTTTAAAGACTGTCGTCACTAAATAACAGGAGGGATACATACAATAAAAAGTACAACATCAACAAGTAATTGGTTCAGTGAATAAAGGACACAAATTTGTATTTTTAAATATTTGTTTAGATACATAAATTTTTAAACATATTTCTTTGTCGTATTATTTAACAACAATTTGCCTAGAACTCAAGGGTAATGGTGTGGATAATGAGACCTAGAACTCAAGACAATGGTGTGGATAATGAGACCTAGAACTCAGGGTAATGGTGTGGATAATGAGACCTAGAACTCAGGGTAATGGTGTGGATAATAAGACCTAGAACTCAAGACAATGGTGTGGATAATGAGACCTAGAACTCAGGGTAATGGTGTGGATAATGAGACCTAGAACTCGAAGTAATGGTGTGGATAATGAGACCTAGAACTTAAGGTAAGGGTGTGGATAATGAGACCTAGAACTCAAGGTAATGGTGTGGATAATGAGACAGAACTCAAGGTAATGGTGTGGATAATGAGACAGAACTCAAGGCAATGGTGTGGATAATGAGACCTAGAATTCAAGGTAATGGTGTGGATAGTGAGACCTAGAACTCAAGGTAAGGGTGTGGATAATGAGACCTAGAAGCAAGGTAATGGTGTGTATAATGAGACCTAGAACTCAAGGTAATGGTGTGGATAATCAGACAGTTCGGGGCGGAGAGCAGTTATATTGAAAGGGGGCGAACTCACAAAAGTGCTCCCCCAAACAGACACATTGAATTATAAAATGTTAGGCCTATAAAGAAATACCGATGTGCCAAGCGCAGTTATCAACTCTCCTCTATAATTAATTATATTTATTTTTTGTCTACAACCCCTTAAGTAAGTAATAGTTTCAATTTAAAATACATATAAAAAAAAACAACAACAACTGATACTCTTTATCATGTATATCTCCGAATTCTTTTTAAAAACACTTGTGACAAGAGCAGTTGATAATGATCTCAAAGGCGATAAAGAATTAAACAATTTAGCCCCATTAATTTATTATAAAAAAGCATTTCATTGAATGACCAAATTGTATCTCATCTGCATAATCATCTAAAAGACTTAAAAAAATCATTTAGAATTTTTGAATTATAAAAATTAATACATAAGTGTAAGTCTCCGACATTTCACACACCAGTATGGGACAGACATTTCACACACCAGTATGGGACAGACATTTCACAGTCCCAGTATGGGACAGACATTTCACACACCTGTATGGGACAGACATTTGATGTATCCATTTAAACAATTTTTGAAAAGTGATCCAATGTTAAACAACTAACAACGATACTTGCCCAGACAAAAGTAATTACAAGTTTTTGACATTTAGAGCTATATGAACATAATATTATGAACTAACTTATAATGAGCAGGAAAATGTTTTTGAAAATACAGGAATATTTTTTTGCCCCAACACTTTCAAAACCATAATTGTTTTTGTTTGTTTATATGTTTTTCCAGATTTCAAAGAGGAATCAAAGGGTCTTGTCTTAGGTTGCAAGCCTTAGCCAAGAGTTAAAACACATCCTATTGATAGAAATGAATAATTTAACCATAAACGTATTTAGATATGGTTGTAAGTTTTCAAGATTTTTTAAATCCATAATTAAGCTGTTGAAAAAAAAAAACAAGAAATATAACAGAAAACAATTATCTTTGTCCAGACAAAAGTAAATAAAGGTTTTAAGATATCTAAAATGATGTGAACTCAATATTTTTCAATATTTTATTTAATATGACAATGAAAGCATAATGATAGATGGAAAAAGTATTTTTGAAATAATGTGAATTCTATGTGATATAGAATTCACATTATTATTATCCCAATAAATACTTTTTTTTTGAAAATGTTAGGTTCAAATTATTTCAGAATATTTTCCTGCTTTTAAACATAAAACAATCATTCTTTTATGAGAAATAAAACTATAACCAATATGAAAAGCAAATGTTTTCTTAAAAATAATAAATAACCAATAAACATAGTTTCACTCATCAGTTGAATCACGACTTTTTCTAGCCTTTACTTCTTTGATAATAAAGAATAATAGTATTATACTAATCAGGGAAACTACAATGCCAATTATCCAAGCGCCAGGGGTGGACTCTGATTCACCGTTCACTAAAATGAAAATAAATTGTAAATATATAATACTATCATGCGTAATATCTTTAATAAGCATTCCACATAAATCATATATATATATATAAAAGTGAAAATTTGTTTCTTTTAATGGATATGTTGTGTTTTTCTCTCGGGTCTTCAATTTCATAATAAAAAGCAGAATTTTTTGGCTAAAACATGATTCAAAATAGAAGTCCAGCCCTTACATTTTTTTTTAATAAACTTAATATATATTTTTTTCCTTAAATGTTTAACACTTTTTGTTGTTGTTGCAAACTCAATGAATATAGGCCTTGGGCCACAGTTAAAACATTCATCGATCATAAAATTAGATGTCCTTCTCGGGATTTCCCCCCCCCCCACCACCTTAAAGAATATAAATCGCAAACTCTTTTATATATTGCGCTTCTGGTGTGACTCGTTGACCGCTACTGCTTCCATTTCTGGCTGCTTCTTATTCAGCGTATCACAAAATATACTTCCCGATAACTACTCAAAATGATATATATATATATATATATATTTAATAATGCAACTGCCTTTGGAGCGTAATATATATTTTTTTCAGAAAATGAAGTCTTCTCAATTTAAGTATGGTTTAAAAAATATTCGGTCTAAAAGTGGTTGGGCATCAGAATATTTAATATAGTTCATGGGCGTGAAATAAAAATTGTGCAGTGGCGTATCATGGGGGCGGGGATGGGGTGTAGCAAAAATTTGGATTCTTAAATATGCGTTAAATGAGTTCATGTTTTGTAAAGTACTTTTAGTAGATGGGAAGTTCACGCATTGCCTTCGTCAATGTTTGGCGGGCTAAATCTAGTAATAATTATATTAAACTGATATTATCTTGATATTGCTTTATTAAGCTGATGTATAATCTTTTAATTTATATTATTATCCAAGTTTCAAGTACATTTTCAAACATTCTTCTAAAATGAGGATTTTAATTATTCTTTTAAGTGTTCATCCTTTTTTCTAACTTCAAATAAAATAGATTGCCAAGGCATAGGAATTGGATCAATTTGTCACAAACCACAGTCCGTACCCCAACAGTGTCTGAAAGAAAATGAACAAGTCCCCAAATGTCTAAGGCAACCCCTGATTTAAAAAAATAAATAAGGAGCCCTGCATTTAGAATGATTTTTGTTTGTTGTGATTTAGAATTAAAAATAAAATGTTATACATTATCATCGAGATTTATTATAAGGTAATAAACAAGAAAAGATTTTGGTTTAGACAATAAGAAAGATTCCTCAAAAAACAAAAACAAAATCAAATGTAGATCACATAGGAATGGTCAACCCGCGACAGAATCAGGACAGAATCAGGACAGATCCAGGACAGAATCAGGACAGATTCAGGACAGAATCAGGACAGATTCAGGACAGAATCAGGACAGAGTCAGGACAGAGTCAAGAATGTGCACTGACTGATTAAATATTGTGGGCCTCTGAATGCTTTATGTATCAAAAATGGAAATTTCCATTCTATATTGTAATTGTGTCTCTTTCCATTCCAAGAACACTTGAAGTGAACAGTTTGAAATACATAACAAAACGGCGTTATATCTCATTTTAAAACAAGCTAATTTTGGGTGAAACAGGTGTAGATGTGCTATTATCTGAGAATTATTTGCATTAATTAAGAATACATAAATAATTATAAACATTATTTCGTATTTAGCTGTAATGACATGCAACCCATGGAGAGGTAATTAATGATCAAAAAGGCACATGGAAGTTTGAAGCGACAACAAAGAAGCCAGCAATTTGTGGACTAAGAATCAATAGGATTTTGAGATTATTTGATAAATTATAAAAATGACCAGTGAAGACATTTAGGCTGACAACATCTATAAAAGATAATTATTAAAATAATAAATTTAAAGAATTAACAGCTAGGGGCAGGGCCGGATTAAGCCATTTTAGTGCCCAAGGCACAAACACACATGGGTGCCCCCTTCTGCCCGGGGCCCCTGATCTTTCACTGACCGTGACCGCTGGTATGTTCAATATTATACAAAGAAAACAGTTGTTAACAAATATGTTTGTAGTTTGTACTACTATCACTTATATAAAACCTACAATAAAGTATTTCTGTATTAAAAATTAATAGTTAATAAATTGTACCAAACTTGAATGTGAATTTTTATTATAATGTATTTCTTCATTTTCATAGCACTTGTTCGATTTTCAGTTGTTTCTGGACTTAAATTTGTTAAAAAAAAATTCTTGAGGACTTGTGGTGCCCCCCCAAGGGCTTGGTGCCCAAGGCACATGCCTTGTTTGCCTAATGGTTAATCCAGCCCTGGCTAAGGGGAAAGTACACATTTGAAAAGAAACCCGATTAGCTTTCACGTGGTAATCAACTTAATTTGTCGCAATTTTTTGGTTTCAAAATAAAGTTTGTTGTTTCTAAACGTGTTTTCATTAAGTTGAGTAGGGAAAATTTAAAAACAAGTTTAAAAAATACAATTTATACGTTTACTCTAGATATTTTTTCCCCTCTCAATTCACTGTATCGTCAACGAATCCATGTTTACTTAACCAAACCATGAAATTCACAAATGACATGAAAACGGATATGATTTGAATAATACATTTTGCTCTCGTTTTTCCAAGATATGATATTTACCTTCGTGACTTTAACAATTGAATGCAAAGCGTTATATCTTTATTGTTCAGAATATAATAATTTTAATGCATACTAAAATATATCCTAAAAGAGTGTAAATTTTATTAGTAGCACTTGTTTACATTTGTCAGGTAAACAAAGATATAAAAGGTATTATCGGGTCAGAGGAATGAGAGATTATGAAAATGTATTTGTTAGATATGGGCCATATTATGGCCATTTACCTGATTCACAAAACTCCCCACTATGTTGGGATTTACAGCCTTCCAAACATCTTCCTATTCGATCGCATGCTCCATGGAAACAATAATGCTCACAAGCTGAAATAACAAAGGAAAGGAACTTCAGTTAATGAAACTGAAAGAAATTTATAATGGGTGAAAAAACAATTGGCATTCGCAATGTAAAGAGAAACTGAATGAAACAACCCTTAAAAACACATTTTTTGGATATACATATTTTATTGGCTGCACCTATTGGTCCTATTTTATACTAAAGCTTTTGATCTTGTCAGCAGAAGCGGACTCTTCCGGATCCTAAAAAAAAAAAAAAAAAAGGCTGCCCTGCACGTCTGCTTAACATCATCGAGCAGTTCCAAAATAACATGCAGGGCACAGTGTGCTATGACGGTGCCACCTCAGAAGCTTTTCCAGTAAGTAGTGGAGCAAAGCAAGGCTGCGTGCTAGCTCCTAATTTATTTGCAATCTTCTTCTCCATCTTACTCCAGTATGCCTTCAAGAACAACAGCGAGGGGATACACATCCACACTAGAGCTGACGGGAGATTATTCAACATTGCGCGCCTTAAAGCTAAGACCAAAATAAGAAAAGTCTCTTATTTGCCGATGACGCCGCTTTAGTATCTCACTCAGCAGACGGCCTGCAGAGCCTTGTATCCAGTTTATCCGCTGCCTGCAAAGAGTTTGGCCTGACCATTAGCTTAAAGAAGACCAACATTATGGCTCAGGACGCTGACTCTCTCCCCACTATCTCCATCGACGACTGCGACTTGGATGCTTTTGACAGATTCACATATCTAGGGTCAAACATTTCGAGCACCCTCTCAATGGAGGATGAGATAAGTGGTAGGATAGATAAGGCCGCAACTATCATGGCGAGACTGAAGAAAAGAGTCTGGTCCAATGCCAAACTCACAACAAGAACTAAGCTGCAGGTATACCAGGCCTGCGTACTGAGCGCACTCATCTATGGATGCGAGTCTTGGACCACATACACCAGGCATGAAAAAAGGCTCAATGGCTTCCACCTCAGTTGCCTGCGCCGCATCCTTGACATCAAATGGCAAGAAAAAGTCCCCAACACGGATGTCCTGTCTCAAACAAATATGTACAGCGTCCCAGCCATTTTAATCTAAAGATGCCTCCTCTGGGTTGGGCACGTCAAGCGAATGCAACCTGGTCGCATACCTAAGGACGTGCTGAACAGCGAGCTGGCGACAGGGAAAGGGTCAGTTGGACGGCCTCCTCTCAGATACTTAGACATATGCAAAAGAGACATGAAGGCGGCCAACATCAACATCTCAAATTGGGAGGACCTGGCGGAGGATCGATCCACATGGCGGGGCATCGTGATGGAAGGATCACTACGTGCCGAGGAGCTCTACAGGGCGAAAACAGCTGTAAAGAGAGCGCAGAGAAAGGCCAGAAAACACTGCTCCACCGCATTCTTGTGTGGGACATGTAAAAGAGACCGCCACTCGAGGATCGGTCTCACTAGCCACACCAAGAGCTGCAATCAGAAAAGATAAATCTATCGTCTCTCGTAGACGGAAAGATGCCATACATACCTATTGGTACCCGGGTACCAGAAGTGAGAGGTTGGGATTAAAAAACGATTTAAAATATTATTTTTGGGTTTGTAAGAATAAATAAGGTATCAACTGAAAGATAATTGAATGTACTATACGTTTGTAATCTTAATTCTTCAGTTTTACTAAAAAAAATTACTACAAATGACATCCGAATAGCATTGAGTCTAATGGTACCCGGGTACGAATGGCGGCGCTGCGTGTCCTGGTCCATTTTGACTAATGCTATTCGGATGTTATTATCTTTCATTTGATTCCTCATTTGATCTTACAAACCCAACAATAATATTTTTAATCGTTTTTAATCCCAACCTCTCACATCTGGTACCAGGGTACCAATAGTCACTTCGTATTTTATTTGCATTTTTGTGCGACTGAGCGATGGCTGCAGTTTATACTTCCTTCATAGTCCTATTGACAAACAACAGATAATAAATAAATAGGATCCTAGTAAAAACTTGACATATCTAATAAATGATTTCCTTCCTATTTTATGAATCAGCAGGTAGTTCAAATTCGAAAATAGTTTTTTTCCTTTGTTAGACCTCTAAACTAAGGAAACACTTTTTTATGAGCACTAAGATGTACATGTATTGCATTCTACGCCGTGCCATCCTGTTTTGCATTCTGTACATTTCCCAGTTTCAAAGTCACAGTTGTTAGTCAAGCAGTTCTTTGAGCATCCTGTAAAAAAACCAGACAAATAAATAAAGTAGATAATAAAATAAAAGTGGCAACACAAGAACTATCGGTCATTAAAATATAATATATATATCATATCATATATATATATAAAAGTGAAAATTTGTTTGTGTGTTTGTCTGTTCCACAAAGGCTTTTACACGGATTGATGGATCTTGACCAAACTTGGCACATATATCCATGGTTATCCAGAAGGAACTCTTAAGGGGTCGAGAACTTTTAATAACATTTCGTGTGGGGCCGGGGGCCCCGAATTCGTTTTTTTCTTATATGAGCTATATAAAAATATTACAAACAAATACTCCTACGTGAATGGATGGATATCGATCAAACTTAGTACACGTACACTTGATTATCCATATTCAAATACCGAAGGGTACTGAACTCATAATATCCATTCTCCTGGGGCCGGGGGCCCCATTTCGTTTTTCCTTATATGAGATATATAAATATCGATAGGCTTAATACTCCTACATGAATGGATTGATCTTGACCAAACTTAGTATATATACATTTGATTATCCATATTTAAATACTAAAGGGTACTGAACTCATAATATCCATTCCTCTGGGGCCGGGGGCCCCATTTCATTTTTCCTTATATAAGCAATATAAATATCAATTGTCAATAGGCTTAGACAACACTATAGTTTCTATGTGAATTGATGGATATATGCCTAACGTGGTAGCAATACACTGTCCGTACTTAAATATCGGTGGATTTAAAACTAAGAATATCCAATCTAGAATTTTCCAGAAAGTTCGATAACTTTAAAACGCTATATCTATGGCATTATTCAATAGATTTAAATTGGACAAATTTAAATGTTAACGTCATAACTTACCTGAATGATTTTTAGAGGGTCCCCTCTGAGGCAAAACTAAGTCGGTACAATTATGGAATGGGCCACCGGGGCCACTATTTCAACTTAAATGTAATATAGTTATAGAAATGCATTTAGTTGTATAATTTTTCGTATTCGAAGAATAATTACTTAGAAAAGACAGTTTTTACACAGTTCGAGGAAAATAATACATTTAATCTAGAATGTTCCAGAAATAGCCTTAACACTCCTACATGGATGGATGGATCTTGATCAAATTTGGCACACATATCCATCATTATCCGGAAGGATCTTTTAAGGGGCTATGAAATTTTTATGACATTCCGTTTATGGCCGGGGGCCAAAAATGTCGTTTTTTCATTTATGAGCTATATTTGCTACAAATTTGCTGCCCTCTTGGACACTACTTATAAGGTAAGTGCAACATTATAATTTTTTTATACATTTTTTAATTTTATTCGTTTTTCTGTTTGTTCGCTGATGAAGGCTTCATGCCGACACGTTCGTTGTTTTGTTGCGTTCCTTTTATCGGGTTTAACCTTACTGTGTTTTACTAATTTCCTATTGTGCTAACCTGATTGCAGTCTCCCCCATTATTATACTAACGGGAGCGGGATACCGACGGGTTTGGGAGCCCACCGGGATCGGAATAATTACAAGGCTGTAAACTATTAAAGTTCCTTCGTTCCGAATGATAGTAGTGAGTTTAAAAGAATTGTATTATCAATTTCCTGTTTTCTGGACGTTTGACATGGGTAATAGCTTTTTAAATTTATAAATTGATGATTATCATTAATTATAATCAGTAATTGCAAAGTTATTGGGCTCAATGGCAAATAATTTTGTATTTACTTTTCGTGCACTCAGGGCCAAACCAGCCAGACTGGCAACCTTCTTTACAAATCCCAGAATCCCAGTCACAAAGTGCATCTTTGCAATTTTCCGGGCATTCTACAATAAATGAAAGCATTGAACAAGAATTATGATCAGTTTCAGTGACATCACTTTTGTACTAACAATAAAATATACCTGCAGACTTCATATATCAAAAACCCTGTACGAAGGCTTCTTAAAATTCTGTGCAAAAATAAAACCTTGTATGAATATTAGTTTTTCTTTTCAGTTTTTCATTTTTATATACACATATTCCCCCCCCCCCCCCCCAAATATTTTTTTCTGTGATGTCTGGACATGTTATGAGTTTGAAAAGCCAATGTCAATCTTGTTTTTAAAACTTTAAATGGATACGATTATATAGCCTTTAATTCTGTTTCCTTTATTTGTTTATGTTTTCTAACTATAGAGAATGATCTCTTACAGTCTTCATTTCTAAGAATTTCTGTGCGGTAAACATATCAAGTAAGAGAGAAGTAAAATGTAAGTATAGATCTCAAGAACCTGAAGATCACATTATCACTACAAGACACTTAACACTACACAAAACGGAAAACAAATACAATTCAATAATCACTCAATTTGACAGCCATAAAAAAATGTCTAAAGTATATGCAGAATTTTAGAGCTCCCTTCCAACAAACGTAGTCAAACGGCCGCAGAGCACAAAAGAAATCGTAATTGGCTATAACGTCTTATAATGAAGAGAAACCACTTCTAACAACAGAAAGAAGAAACGAGACCTAAATAGATATTACCAAAGTAAAATAAGGAAATGCTCGGATTGAGGCGGATATAAACTCTAATTCAAAGAATAGAAAAAGTGTAGAACCACACCAGTGATACAAGCAGCGGCAAATAAAACCTCAGCACTCTGGCGAGAGATCCACACATGGATCATAATTCAAAGGAATACAATAGTTGTTATTTTATCACCTATTTTAAAAATCAAATCTAATTGTAGTTGATTTTGATATAAAATAATTGTAGTTGATTTTGATATAAAATAATTGTAGTTGATTTTGATATAAAATAATTGTAGTTGATTTTGATATAAAATAATTGTAGTTGATTTTGATATAAAATAATTGTAGTTGATTTTGATATAAAATAATTGTAGTTGATTTTGATATAAAATAATTGTAGTTGATTTTGATATAAAATAATTGTAGTTGATTTTGATATAAAATAATTGTAGTTGATTTTGATATAAAATAATTGTAGTTGATTTTGATATAAAATAATTGTAGTTGATTTTGATATAAAATAATTGTAGTTGATTTTGATATAAAATAATTGTAGTTTACGAAAGCACACTTAAAAAAAAAAACTGAGGTAAGGATTTGATATTCATTTCATACCCATCACTGCAAATATTTCTAAGTGAATGTTAAGGTAAGAATTTGATATTCATTTCATACCCATCACTGCAAATATTTCTAAGTGAATGTTAAGGTAAGAATTTGATATTCATTTCATACCCTTCACTGCAAATATTTCTAAGTGAATGTTAATAGATGCAATTTTACCTAAATCGCAGACAGCACCATAAAAGCCTCGCATGCATCCCATTTTGCAAGCTCCTGTTTCTATAAAGCACTGAGCTTCTTCACATGTTAGTGGGCAGTCTGATATATTGATAATGTTGTTAATGTATGGTTTTTCGATAACTCAAGAGCCATATGTAAGCACATTTACATTCTTGATAAATTAAAAAGTAAATAAATCACCTGCAACTGCATTCTTCACAATTTTTATCACTGAGCATAACAATTGATTTGTATGCAATACAAAATATGTGATCTTATATATCAAAGTTATTCAATAGATTATGCAGATTAATACTAATGATGGGATGAAATATAATCAATAATAAAACTTATAAAACAATCAGTGAGAGTGACATTAATAGCAAATGTCTATCATGATCTTGTTACAATTAAAAAATTGTTAGAGTGCTTTAAAATAAAGTGGGCATTAGTTCAGGTTATGAAGAAGTTAGTATGGGAGGTCGTTAAACTTGAACATTTCCATTTGTTATTTAACAGCAAAGACGGTAATTTGTCTGTCATTATCCCACTAGGCTAAATAAAATTTTATGTGTTTAACATGGTCAAAATTTGGAGGATTAAAAAGTAAACGTCACATTTTATTTCAAAAGAGTTCTTGGTGGATTTTAAATTTGAACACTAGCAACTGTCTTACGGTCAGCTAAAGTACTTAAAATTATTAGTTATTTTGTTTACTGAATGAACATTTTTAAAGTCAAAGGTTTACAAAAAATCAACAGGTCAGATGAAGTGCAGTTGAAAATACATTTCTACTCCCAAGATACTTGAAAATATTTACTAATGCAAAATTTTGCTTAAAATATGTTTGCTTTAATGTTGAAGGGGAATGTTAAAGGCTATGTTTAAGTTGTGTTTACAAATATTATCGCAAGTATGCGATATTAAACATTCCGATTGATTTGTATTTGATCCCGTTGATAGAGATTAATGAGAGTACATAGACAACAGGAATAGATGTGAGGAAATACGTAATAGGGACAGATGTGAAGATATACAAACCAGGAATAAATAAGAGTACATACACAACAGTGATGAATGTGAGTGCATAGACAACAGGGATAGATGTGAGGATATACACAACAGGGATAGATTAGAGTACATACACAACAAGGATAGATGAGAGTACATACACAACAGGGATAGGTGAGAGTACATACACAACAGTGATGAATGTGAGTACTACACAAAATAGATAAATATGAGTACATAGACAACAGGGATAGATGAGAGTACATACACAACAGGGATATATTAAAGTAGATAAGGAACTATCATAAATCAGATAAAGGAAGAGTTGGCATCAGTTTGCAGCATGCATCAAACTACTTATGTCTATGACAAAACGGTTTAAAAAATAAATTATGTGAAGTCTACACATCGGATGAGAGGGATTGATGAACATTTGAAAACAATTATTTTAATTGAATACAGAAAATCCAAACCAAAGATTAATGATGTCTTGAAAGCCAAACGCCAGTTTCACAAATCTGCATAACCCTTTTTTGCTGCTTTGTTTATGATATTCGAATATGTGCGCACTAGGTTTGGTGTAACTTTCTTTTTTACTAACGTCGCCTTTTTTGCTAGCATTTTTAGTAATACATATGTTGATTGTCTCTCCTTTTTTGCACTGCACGCCACTCACCCATGATTCACATGGAATACTAGACTAAACGTAGTTTTTCATCTTTTTTATCCCCAGAGCTTTTGTTCTGGCTTGCAAGTATTGTACAGAATGATTATCCGGCCTGCGCGCGTCATTTTTTCCGTTATCCGGCCCGCCGTGAATAAAGTTTGGTGACCCCTGATTTAAAAGGACGTATGCTCAAAATCTCAAAAACACGAATCCGGATAGGTAAAATGTGCCTTTTTGGAATCAGCGTAACTATAAACAATTCTAAATTTGAAGGCATCAAAATTCGTTTCGCAGTGTGTATATATATATATATATATATATATATATATATATATATGAATGAGCTATAGGGACATAACGCCAAAGAGCCGAAAATATTTTGATACGTTCAGACTCTTAAAAAGAAACATAGTTATTTTCTATTATTTTACGGAAATCGAATACATGCGCAAAAAATACTATATTTCCGCTTTTATTTTAGCAAAAGTTTATGTATTATTATTATTATAAATTCCAAATACATTTAAAGAAACAACTAAGGAACTATCTTAAGCATTTTATATGAGTTTGAACGTTATGAAAAACCAATTAAATAGAAAAAATATGATCAAAGAAATACACAGTAATCACATTTATCGGGAAAACCTAAACACCAGTTGTTGTTAGTGCGTTCTTTAGCGCGTTGTCAATAAGGCGAAATAAAATTAAAATTAATTAGTTCGAAATAATCACGCAAATGACGTCATAGTGCGAATTGCCTATTTAGCCAAAGCTAAAAGTTATCTGATTTAATAAAAGAGCGTGACAAAACTGATGATGTACATTACCCTTCTTATAAGTAAAATCAATATATAACATTAATTGCTTTTTAAATTGCTAAACTTCCGGTTAACAAGATGGCTGAAATCAGAAATTGTTGTAGTCCCCTAATGCAAATTCAAACTGCAACATGCCTAGCAAGTGGGCAATGTTCATAAAAAGTACAAATAAGTAAAAGGGAAGAAAACGGATAAAATTATTCGGAAGACAGCCTAGAAGCGGAAAAGGTATTTCGAGATCGACTAACGAAAGTGGGAACATTTGTTCTTGAGATACAATGAACCGGAAATTGTGTAGTTTATGCCGCGACACAATATCTCGGAGTGCAAACACTTCGGTAAGAAAGGGAAACTACTAAAAATGATCTAGTCATGATAATAAAGAAAATTAATTAATTATAAATGGCATGGAGAGGGATGGGCGCCACCATGCGACAACTGCCCTAGTTACGCTACATGTACATGAGACCAGATTCACAATCCATACCAGCTCGGCCGTCGCCCGGGTTACCAAGGGCCGCGCCTACCGTCTTTGACCAGAAGGAGGTGGAAAATATGCTACTGATCAGGCCAAAAACAATATCAGTGCTAGGAATAACATTACGATAGGTACCTCGAACGTGAGATCGTTGAGAGAAACGGGCAAGGTGGAGGAATTAGTGCATGAAATGAACAGATACAGATGGGACATCCTAGGTCTGTGCGAAATGAGATGGAAAAACTTTGGAGAAACATCGACCCAAGAAGGCCACAGACTATATTTTAGTGGACTGGAGGACACACACTAACAAGTAGTTGGCTTCCTCGTCCATATAAACATAAAGAACAGTATTATGAGCTGTCGACCAATTTCGAGCCCACTCATCAATCTCCGTCTAAGGGCAACACCGTTCAACATCACCATCGTACAAGGGTATGCACCAACTTCAAATTATGATGACGCAGAAGTGGATGACTTCTACCATCAACTCCAGGATGTGCTGAACCAAAACAACAAGAAAGACATTCTTGTTGTTCAAGGTGATTGGAATGCCAAAGTAGGGGAAGATGCCTATGCAAACTGGAAAGGAACATGTGGACGCCACTGTAACGCAACTTCAAACGAGAGATGTCTGAGGCTATTGGAATTCGCCAGCTTCAATGAACTCATACTGGCCAACACACTGGGTGAACATAAAATATCCAGGAAAACCACATGGCATAGCCCCAGTGGGAAACATCACAATCAGATTGATTATATCATGTTGCAAACACTTTTCCGGTCTAGTATAAAAATTGCAAAGACCTGCAGCTTCCCAGGAGCTGACATTGGAAGTGACCACGATCTAGTCATGATGACCTTTAGGCTGCACTTAAAGAGGGTAAATAAACAAGGATATACCAGAATCAAATTCGATCTTGAAAAGCTGAAGGATCCATAAATAGCAGTAGCCTTCAAAGCAATGATAGGAGGAAAATTTGCAGCGCTTAACATTATAGATGCCGACTGTTCAGACATGGACACAATGATTGATAACTTCAACACAGCTGTGACGGACACAGCCCATGACATCCTTGGTAAACATCGACCAACACAAAAACCATGAGTGACAGCTGACATCCTCGATCTGTGTGACAAACGGAGGCAGTTAAAGAAAACAAAAATGGTGGATACAGAGGGGGCAAATAAATATAGAAAAATTAATCAAACCATCAAAAAGGGTATGAGAAGGGCTAAGAAGAACTGGATTTAAGAGCATCGCTACGACATTGAAAATTGCTTGAAGAAAAACAATAGCAAAAAGGCGTATCAGTTGGTAAAAGAACTAACCACTGCAAAGCAAGGGCGTAGTACTACCATACAAGATAAAAATGGTAAATGTTTGACCGAGGAAAATGATATCCTGAAAAGATGGATTGAATACTGCTCAGAGCTGTATAATGAAAATATAAAGATAGACCCAGAGATCCTTAATGTCCCCCCAGCAACGGACAATGAAAGCTTCCCTATTCTCCGCGCAGAAGTAGAAGCAGCAGTCCAAGCACTCCAAATAGGAAAGGCCGCAGGAGTAGATAATATCCCTGCCAAGTTAATGAAACAGGGAGGAGAAACAATGATAAATGCCCTAACCAATATTTGTAACAAAATATGGCTGACAGGGGAATGGCCAAAATCATGGACCCAATCGCTCATCATCACTCTCCCCAAGAAAGGTAACCTACAGCTATGCCAAAACTATCGCACCATTAGCCTAATAAGCCACCCAAGCAAGGTAACCTACAGCTATGCCAAAACTATCGAACCATTAGCCTAATAAGCCTCCCAAGCAAGGTCATGCTGAAGGTCATACTGAACAGACTAAGACCATATGCCGACAGAATCATTGCTGAAGAACAGGCGGGCTTTAGGCAAGGCCGTGGCACTACTGAGCAGATCCTAAACCTCCGGATACTATGTGAGAAATATGCTCAACACCAACAAAACCACGTCATTGTAGATTTCAAGAAGACATTCGACAGGGTTTGGCATGCTGCTTTATGGGCCACCATAAGGCACTACAACATCACCACAAACTTAACCAGAATGATAAGCAGCCTCTATGATAAGGCCACCAGTGCAGTCTTCTTCAACAATAACATCGGATAATGGTTCAAGACCACGGTTGGAGTACGACAAGGCTGCTTGCTCGTTAACAGCAGCACTTGAAAGGAAAATAAAGGCGATGGAGATGAGATGTTACAGAGGCATTCTTGGCATCTGCTATAGAGACCACATCACAAATGAGCAACTAAAAGAAATCATTCGTCAAGCTATTGGGCAATATGATGACCTCCTGTCGTCTGTTAAAAAGCGTAAACTTGAGTGGTATGGCCACGTGACCAGAAAACAAGGGCTCGCCAAAGAGATCTTGCAGGGCACTACTAGAGGAGGAAGAAGAAGAGGAAGACAAAGAAAAAGATGGGAAGATAATATCAAAGAATGGACGGGATTAAAACTAGGCGATGCTTTGCGTAGGGCAGAAGACCGAGAGGAATGGAGAAGAATAGTGTACATGTCATCTGTGGCGCCCCAACGGTCGAATGACTACGGGACCTGATGATGATGATGAAACTTAAATACTAATTTAGCTTTGTATTTTTAACATTTAATAAGTTTGCACTTTTTATTCATTCCGAAAATAAACTTTTATGAAATTTATAAAGTAGTAAAAACTCTACATTTAAAAATAATTTTAACAAGAATATGCCTTTTAATTAAATTGGTGTATAAAACTAAATAGCCAAATAGCATTTTTAATGCACTTATCACTGATCTAGATAAGAAATAAGCATATTAAATTCATGTAGATGGTAAATAGGTAGATAGGTAGATGATAGATAGGTAGATAGATAGATAAACAGACAGACAGACAAACAGACAGGCAGTCAGACAGACAGAGAGACAGAAGGAGAGACAGAAAGAGAGACAGTCAGAGAGACAAACAGACAGACAGAGATGTAGACAGAGAGACAGACAGAGAGACAGACAGAGAGATAGACAGATAAACAGACATAATGACAGAGAGATAGACAGATAGATAGACAGAGAGACAGAGACTGACAGTGAGACATACTGAGAGACAGCTTGAGAGACAAACATAGAGACAGAGAGACAGACACACAGAGAGACATATAGACCGGCAGAGAAACTGAGAGACAGACAGAGAGAAAGAGAGACAGACAGAGAGAAAGAGAGATAGACAGAGAGACAGACAGAGCGACAGAGAGACAGACAGAGAGACATAGAGACATGCAGAGACAGAGAGACAGACAGAGAGACAGACAGATATGGAGACAGACAGAATGACAGAGAGACAGACAGAGAAACAGACAGTCAGGCAGAAATACAGATCATCCTTGAATAATTGCAAAAAAGTTATCTTAATTCGGTAAACTATATCTATACATATGTAAGTATATCCCATATGTGCTTCTACATCATCAATCCAAAGTGATGAAAATTGTGTGAATTGTAAAAAAAATGCAAATGTTTCTGAATTATTACACACATTTTATAATATTCCGTTTTGGGACCGGTTACCTAAATTCTTTTTTCCGCTTTTAAGAGCTAAATATAATTTTCGTATGCGTTCCTACACCATTCATCCGATTGCGATAAAACTTTGGTACGTTGTTGTGCGCACCAATGGTTTCTGAATTATCTTATCCATTTGGAAATATTCCTTTTCTGGCCGGAGCCCCAAATAATTTTTTTCTTATATGAGCTATAAAAATATAATTTCAATCAGTGCTATTGCATGGGTGGCTAGAAATCAATCAAATACAAACAACATTTCAGTTTGTGTGTGACATAAGGGCAAGCATTTTAAAATTTTGCGTTTGGGGCCGGGGGCCTTATTTTAAAAATAATAAATATTTGTGCTATTTAAATATAATTTAAAACAGAGCTACTGCGAGTGTTGATCAATCGCTACAAGTGTGTGGACTAAATTTTGAAAATACATGCTTCTCACGTTGACAGCTATATGTTGCCTGCTCACGCGTTGAAAAAACTTCTAATTTTTTTGTGTACTTTAAAACTTAATTAAAACACAAAAACTTTTTTCATTGAGTGGCATGCAACGCATGCCGGGTTCTCGCTAGTAATTAATATTTTTATTTTTAGTACAAAATTGCTAATATTCAATATCTTAAACAAAATAGAGGTGTTAAGAGAAAACTTAAAGCCTTTCACTAACATGGCCATGCACTTTTGAAAGTTACACACATTTTACTAGGGAAATAAATCGTTTATGAAATAATTAATTTTTAAAATAAAGAGAACAAAGTGAACTTTTCAGAGCTCACCAAGACATCTTGGCCCATAATAATCTGGCACACAGCCATGGTTACAAATACCGGTCATTGCATCACAGGAATGATCTCCAGCACAACCTAAACTACACGCTGAATATGTTGAGACAAAGTCAAAAATGCATCAAGATACAAACATGCAAAGACAGGATAAACTGATAGCTCAATGCAACCATTAGCAATGTCAAATACAAATAGATTTTGACTTGTACTCTCATGTGAGATAAGTACTCTGTACTTCCCTCTGTGTCTATACTTATTTGAATGCTAACTCTGCACTTTTCAATCGAGTACTGCACTCGTTCTTTTTAAACTTTTTAATTCTTTATTTGATTTTTTTGTGTGTGTTAGTTTGAGGAAGGCTTTCTTCCGAGAATTACGAGACTTTCTTGGTGATTTTTTATGTTTATTCCAACATTAGCTTCATTTTTTTCTACAGCGAAACTTGATCGTACTATTCTCCCCAATACAATAAAGATTTTTATAGTTAAAATTGGCAAACACACATAAAATTTGCAAACTAATAATAATTATTATGAATTTAACAAATTAACATCACCCTTTAAAAAAAAATTTCACAATGTTGCATGCATGTAAATTTTTATTAATTGAAAACTAAAATTTAAGGAATTTTATTAAATTCAGACAGTTTAAAGCAAACATTTAGCAACATTTATGGTCCATCCATACTGGGGGAGTGGGGCGTTGTTTTAGATTTTTTGAGATTTTATGTTCGCATGCGTATGGCCGGATGCTGATTGTGCTTCGACAGAAAATACGCAAATTTATTAAACATTTTACAACGAGCGTCCTGAAATTTTGACAGTCGAAAAATAGGAAACATCATGAATGCTGTAAAATTATTATACAATGTTTTGTAGTTATCATCGCCATAATGTAACGAGGTATTTTGCAAAATGAACTAGCTAGATATCGCTCAGACGGTACTCATTACTAGAGGTATTACATCAACATTCAGTCCACCGTATATTAAACGTTTATGTGACGTATATTTTGTTGGGCTACGCCAGTTTTCGATTCCCGTCAAATTTAGGTTTTCACCAGGCGCCCTGAGTTAATTTCTTACAAGTACACTAAGAAATGGCGAATACCTAAAAACAGTAACATAAAGGGTTGGGTAAAAATAAATATAACACGTATGTAGGTCACTGAGCGCCATATAGTATCTGGTAAGAGAAATTACTCAAGTGAGTTTTGTTTTTGTTTTTGTTTGTCTTGTTTTTGCAAAGTGACTAAAAAAAGTGGATTAACATTATGAAAAATTGTGTAATATTTCGAAAATTCCACTTGAAGAAGCCGCAGCAAACCATATAGAAACATATGCCCCCTTCCTGGGCAGACCAGTAAAAATGAAAATTTTTAGCACCACTAGTATTTAGGAAGTGTAAGGAATTTTATATTTTAATTCGCTATTAACTTCTATCTACATTCGATTTTAGCGCCTGTTGCTATTCGAGCCTTTCTCATGGCCCTGCCCAAAATTAAAGTGGCACATAGGGTGATGAAGCGTATAATCTGAGAGCCAAACAGCCAGCTGTGAAAACACGTGACACATTTTGTTTACTGTGACGACGTAAGATATTTGGATTTTGTTTTTGTTAGTATTTTATATAGAGGAGCGTGGGGTCCAAAATTCATTGTGCGCGCATAAATGAAGGTCGTCAAAAAAGTACGCGTATGAAAGGGGGAAGGTCGAAAATGTAACTATTTTACTTACGTAATATATGTATGGAGCCTTGTGTAAGTAATTGAAAAAAATGGGAGATAACTTGTTTTATGTCGGTACAAAAACATCTGCACATATTTTTTTTTTAAATAACTTTTAGATTCACCTATTTATTTAGAGGTATGAAGATGTTTTTAATGAAAAGGAAAAAAATCACTTACATTCACAGTTGGTACCATAATAATCCGGCTTACACCCCATTTTGCAAGCTCCTGTTTTTTTGTCACACAATCCATTCCCTGCACATCCTACGCTACATTCTGAATATATTATAAATTAATATTTATTGCATTGAATTATGTTTATTAATATTAAGCATACTTTGAAATTTTCTACATTGCTTTTAGAAAATGTTGTTGCTTTTTTTTCTCCAAGAAACCGTATTGTTCAGATAGGACATATTAGGACATCATTTGCCAAGATAAATCATGTAATCGTTGCTTATGAAAACATTCAATGAATAAAATGGTTACCTTAACACAATTTCCAAGAAATTAATAATGTCGCCGGAGCGAACTTGACCTTTTCATTGACTTTGTAGGCTCCTTTCACCCCTCCATTAAATTCACATCTCTTATCTCTGAAACCTCAGTCAACTTCTTGGACATCACAGTCACCCTTCACACTGACAGCCTACTCACCTCCGCCTACTTTAAGCCTACTGACAGCCACAGCTATCTACTCTACTCCTCCTCCCACCCTAAATCATGTAAAGACTCTATTCCTTTTTCTCAATTACTTCGTCTTCGTCGACTTTGTCAGTCGGAGGAGGACTTTTGGGACAAAGCACTTGAGATGATAGACTATTTCCGGTGTAGGTCTTACCCGGAGACAGTACTTTCATCAGCCCTTCAAAGGGTTAAGAAGATAACCCGTGCTGATGCATTCAGGCCTCGTCTGAGCGACAATGTTGACAGGACCAAACTTATCATCACTTATCACCCACACAATCTGATAGCTAAACGTGTTTTCCTTAAAAACCGTTCTATATTACTCGCAGACAATGAGACACGAGACATCTTCTCCCCCCCGCCTCTCATTGTTTTTAGACGGGACAAAAATCTGAGAGACCTCCCTGTACACAGTCGTATCAATGCTGCCCCCTCCCACTTCGGGACCAAGCCATGTGGCCGCAGCCGATGCAACACTTGCCCTTTTGTCTTCCAGGCTCAAAACATACATTTCCCTAAGGGTAGTTTTCAGATACGCGGCAGTTTCCTTTGTACTAGCCGCAATGTTATCTACGCTATTGTTTGCACCCGCTGCCAGATGTCATACATTGGGGAGACAGGACGCAGACTTTCTGACCGATGTACTGAACACCTCCGTAATATTACACAAGATAAACAGTGTCCTGTCTCCAAACACTTCAATAGGGCCGACCACCAAGGCAAGGCGGACTTTTCAATTTGTGTGATTGTGGCCAGCACGAACACACCCAGGCGGGTGAATTTGGAGCACAAGCTTATTCTGACCTATAACACCTTGTACCCACATGGTTTGAATGTCATGTCTCTATTCACTGTTTGAACCTGGTTCCGCCCCTCCAAGTCACGACCTATCGCCGTGGACTTATTTCTCCTCTTTTCTTTCCCTCTTCCCTATTTAACCTTTCTCCCACTTACTCTCTGTCACTTATCTTTTGCTGCCCTCTTGGATACTATTTCTGAGCTAAGTGCTATATTATATATTTTTTGATACATTTTTAAATTTTATTCGTGTTTCTGTTTGTTCGCTGATGAAGGCTTCCTGTCGACACGTTCGTTGTTTTGTTGCGTTCCTTTTATCAGGTTTAACCTTACTGTGTTTTACTAATTTCCTACATTTAAAGTAGCAACTAAGGAACTATCTTAAGCATTTAATATGCTTTTGAAAGATATGAAAAAAATATTTTAAAAAATATGATAAAAGAATCACACAGTAATCACATTGATCGGGAAAACCTAAACATCAGTTGTTATTAGTGCGTTTTTAGTGCATTGTTAATATTGCGAAATAAAATTAAAATTAATTAGTTCTAAATGACTTCATTGTGCGAATTTCCTATTTAGCCAAAGCTAAAAGTTCTCTGATTTAAAAAAAGAGCGTGACAAAACTGATAATGTATTTCCCCCTTCTTAAAAGTAAAATTAATAAATAAAATTGATCGCTTTTTAAATTGCTAAAATTAAATACAAATTTAGCTTTGTATTTTAAACATTTAATAAGTTTTTACTTTTTATTCATTCCAAAAAAAAACTTTTATGAAATTTATAAAGTAGTAACAAATTAACCTTTAAAAATAATTTTAAGAAGAAAATGCCGTTTAATTCAATTGATGCAGCAAAGCAACTTAGACAAACAGCATTCACTGATGCACGTATCACTCATCTAAATAAGAACAAAGCATATGAAATGCTAAAAAATCGTTTTACGTAAGTACGGGGGTTAAATCCCGTGGATTATTTTATTATTAAAAAAAAAACAACTAAAAGTTGGGGGGGGGGGAGATACGATACATTCATTTTGACAAATAAAGTACCAGATACTCATCAGAGTGAATTTGATAAATAATTAACCTTCTTAGGTACATACATATCGGGGGTAGGTAATTGAGTTTATCCATTTTTACTTGGATGACAATATCTTTAAATCCAATGACATTACAGTTGTGAAAAATAGATGCTAAATTCTCATTTTACATTAGAACATATGATTACCACTTAAAAAAAGCCACGACGTTAACATAACGTAAGTAGACTTACATAATTATACCCATGAATATCCAAGAACCAACCATTTTGCACAAGTGAAAATTTAATTTTTTCAAAATAGAAATGGGTTAAGATTTTATTAGATAGAGAGATAGATAGATAGATAGATAGATAGATAGATAGATAGACAGACAGACATATAGAAAGACAGATAGACAGACAGCCATACATATATATAGACAAGCAGACAGAGAGACAGAAAGACTGATATACAGACAGATAGACAGACACAAAGGCAGTCAGAGAGACAGCTAGACTGCTTGATAGATAGATATAGATAGATAGATAGATAGATGGATAGATAGATATATAGATAGATGATAGATAGATAGATAGACAGATAGATAGATAGTTGGATATATAGATAGATGGATAGATGGATGTATGGATGTATGGATGTAGGGATGGATGGATGGGTGGGTGAGTGAGTGGGTGGGTGGTTAGGTAGGTATGTAGGTAGGTAGGTAGATAGGTCGATCGATAGATATATAGATCGATAGATAGATAGATAGATACATAGAAAGATAGACAGATAAGACAGATAGATATATAGATAGATAGATAGATATATAGATAGATAGATAGATAGCTGGATAGATAGAACGTTCCCGTGAATATTTGTGCAAAAGGTATCCGTTTATTCGGTTTACTATAATATCTATACAATTAAAAAATTAATGTATGTATGTATGTCCCGTATGCGCTTATATACCACTTATCTGATTGTTATAAAAAGTTTTTGGGTTGTTGTACACATGTCCGCACATTTTTTTGAATAAATACAAAAATTTACAATATAACGTTTTGGGCCCACGGCCAATATTCTTTTTTACCCTATTATAAGCTAAATATAATTTCCGTATGTGTTCCTATAACATTCAACCGATTGCGATACAACTTTCGTAAGTTGTTGTGCGCATGCCCGCAAGGTATTTGAATTCGGTTATCCATTTTGAAATTTTCTTTTGGTGCCGGGGGCCCTAAATTATTTTTGTCTTAGATGAGCTATATAAATATAATTTCGAACAGAGCTATTGCATGGGTGGATGGAATATAATCTATTACAAATAGCGACATTTCCGTGTGTGTGTGACAAAATAGAAGGTTTCTGAATTAGTACAGCCATTTCACAATTTTGCGTTTGGTGCCGGGGCCTTAATTAAAGAAAAAAATTATTATGAGAGCTATATAAGTATAATTTCATACACAGCTATTGCATGTATGGATCATTCGCTACAAGAGTGTGGAACTAATTTTGAAAATCCATGCTTCTCACGTGCACAGCTTTTTTGGTCTGCTCACGAGTCGTAAAACTTTCAAATTTATTTATGTACGCACCAGACGGAAAAAATTAAGTATATTTTCTATTTAAAAATTACTTTAAAAACGTAATTTAAACACAAACACTTTTTCTTTGTGTGGCATTACAGCGCATGCCGAGTTCTCTCGAATGTTACATAATGTCAAAAGTCTGTTTTTGGTGTAGGTGCATTTTCGTTTGGAAGTCGATGAGATAAATTTGTGGAGAAATGTTGTGCTATAATCTTTTATGTCTCATTATAGCGATCAGTGTTATACATTTGTTGATTCATTGTACAAACTGATATATATTATGCTTCTACGTTAAGGTTAATATATCTTTTGGGAAAGGAGGGACTTGTTTTCAATATGGGGTGTGTGCGACGTAATATAAAGTGTACAATAATTTGATGATGACAATTGACTTTATTAGAAATATTACAGAGGGTCAGAAGTTCATGATAAATGTTAACTGTCCACAATTTCAGCATACTACCCCCCCCCCCGCCCTACACACTAGTTCGTATAATCTAAAAAAAATAGCTTCCCCACTCCAACACAATGAATAGATCCATATCATGTGGGGGTGGGTTGGATAAAATGTGCATTCTGTACGGACGTCCTTTAAGGCAATCTCAAATTGGTCTATGAAGTGCGTTGTGGAACTGTAAGATAATGTGTCAAACAGATAAAGTACTGATTGAAGAAAAGTGTATTATCATTAACTGAACACCCTAGATTTGCATCTTTAGAGCGAATGAACCGGGTAATAAAAAACTAAATAAATGTGTATATTAAAACCAATATTTTTTTGCATAGAAACGATATATTTGACGAAAAGCTAATTATTAGATAAAATACAGAAACGAAATAAAATAAACAGCAACGTCTCTGAGATGAAAGTGAAACTTACTAAAACATTTAGGGCTGTAATGATTTAGTCGGCAGCCATATGTACATATTCCTGTTGTGTTCAGACAAGATCCATCTTGACTGCAACCATCACTGCAGGCTGAAGATACACAATTTAAAGATATTTACTTTATGGAAGTAAATGTTTCTTTGAAGATAAAAATGAATGAAATATAGAAAGAGAAGTCAGAAGACAATAAACTGGAATTAAGGTTGAAATTGATAACTTTTCCTTACAGAGACTTTGCTGTTCAAAGTAAAGATAACATTAAATAATCTTTAATTATTTACATTACATTGAAAAAAAATGTTCTCAAGTAGTTGCCCAAAATTAAATCCTTTTTAAATGATTAAGTTGCTCTAACAGTTTGTTAGTTGATGTTGGAATCTTGCATCTCTATTGTAACTCACTTCCTGAACGGACATTTTGTAAACTTACTCATCCTCATGACAATACAACGCGATCAGTAGGTCAACAGTGACATCCACTGACCTTTAAGTGACCTCTCCTCTTCATCGGGAACGGAAAGTTATAAGGACATCGGGTTCTCACTACAGCGTCTCATGACGTATAGTTACTCGTTTCCGATAACAATCAACAATGCCAATTACATTTTTAACACAGAAAACTCACCACAGACCTTTGGCTTGTTTATATTTCATAGGCACCCCTCAAAGGTTTAGTCATACGAATGTATCAACTCTCAAGTTTTTCAAAACATTTATTTTATAACTTTTAGTACAATTTTGGAGCAACACGATTTTAAAAATAAATATTTTATAGAGTATTCCCTTTCTTCCTATCTTAATTCACATTTGAGGACAGAAATCTATATATATAAAAATGAATGTATGTCTGTTTGTATGTATGTATGTATGTTTGTCTCGTATGCGCTCCCACACCATTCATGCGATTGCAACAAAACTTTGGTGGGTTGCTGGCCACCTACTTGGGCATTTAACTGCATCATTAAAAAACTTTTCAAGTATTTCGTTTTCGGCCGTTGGCCCTTCATTCGTTTTTTTTCTAAGACGAGCTTTGTAAAAAATAGTTCCGTCTGCGCTCCTACACCATTCGTCTTAATGCGCTAAATCTTTGGTAAAATGTTGCAAGCACGCCCACAAAGGTTTGGAAATAATTATAACCGTTTCAAAATATTTCGTTTTGAGCCAGGGGCCCCATGTTCGTTTTTTCTAATATGAGCTATATAAATATAGTTTCAAACCGTATGCGCTACTACACCATTCATGCGATTGCAACAAAACATTGGAGAGTTGTATTCCATAAGCTCGGGCATTTTACTGGGTCATTATAACACTTTTAAAATATTTCGTTTTGGCCGTTGGCCCCAAAATCATTTTTTTTTCTAATATGAGCTTTGTAAACAATAGGTTTTGTCTGCGCTCCTACACCATTTATTCCAATACGCTAAAACTTAGACGAGATGTCGCGAGCATGCCCACAAAGGTTTCTAAATTATTACAACCGTTTTAAAATATTCCGTTTTGAGCCAGGGGCCCCATGTTCGTTTTTTCTTATATGAGCTATATAAATATAATTTCAAACCTTATGTGCTCCTACACCATTCATGTGATTGCAACAAAACTTTTTTGAAAGGTTATCCATAAAGTCGCGCATGTTAATAAGTAATTACAATACTTTTAAAATATTCCGTTTTCAGCCATTGGCCCCAAATTCTTTTTTTTTCTAATATGAGCAGTGTACAAAATAATTTCGGTATGCGCTTCTATACCATTCATCTGAATGCGATAAAACTTTAGTTAGATGTTTCTCCCACGCCCGCAAAGCTTTTCCAATTATTACAACCGTTTAAAATATTCTGTTTTGAGCCAGGGGCCCCATGTTCTATTTTTCCAATATGAGCTATATAAATATAATTTCAAACCGTATGCACTCCTACACCATTCATGCGATTGCAACAAAACTTTGTTGAAAGGTTGTCCATAAGGTCGCCCATGTTAATGAGTAATTACAATACTTTTAAAATATTCCGTTTTCAGCCGTTGGTCCCAAATTCTTTTTTTTCTTATACGAGCTTTGTACAAAATAATTTCTGTATGCGCTCCCATACCATTTATCTGAATGCGATAAAACTTTAGTAAAATGTTTTACCCACGTCCGCAAAGCTTTTCAAATTATTACAACCGTTTAAAATATTCTGTTTTGAGCCAGGGTCCTATGTTCTATTTTTCCCATATGAGCTATAGAAATAAATTTTCAAACAGAGCTAATGTGTGGATGGATAGATTTTTAATCAAATACAAATAGCAACATTAAATTGTGCGTGTCACATAATAATTCGGTTTCTGAAGTAATTACAACACTTTTAAAATAATCCGTTTTTGGCCGTTGGCCCCAAAATCGTTATTTTTTTATATGAGCTTTGTAAAAAATAATATCCGTATGCACTCCTATACCATTTATCTGAATGCGATACAACTTCAGAAATATGTTTTCCTTTTTTTAATTTTGTGATATAATAAGTAGGTTTCTGAAGTAATACAACAATTCTACAATATTCCGTTTGTGGCCGGGGGCCTTAATTCGTTTTCCACCCTTATATTATCTATATAATTATCGTATGCATTCCTATACCATTCATCCGATTGCGATAAAAACTTTGGTGAATTGATATGCGCGCTCCCGCAAATGTTTCTAAATTAGAACAACATTTTACAATATTTCGCATGGGCCGATGTCCTTAAATTCGTTTTGTTTTCTTTAACAAACTTTATCAAAATAATTTCAATCGGATCTATCAACTGAACCGCCCTTGAACAAATGCCAACAGACATCAATTTGTAGCAAGAGCAGAGAAAAACATGTTTTTGCATGTTTAGTGTAGAGAGTATTTTTGTTGTTTTTATAAATAAGCTTGAATTTTGTGACGTATTTTAGAATCGGATATAGCTTTGTAAATGTGTTGTGATTTTGAATAGCAATGATGTAGTAATACATCTATTATATAAGAATGATATATGCTGATCGTAACTCACAAAGAACCGATACGACTTAAATACGTTCCCATTTTTTAAAACAATCATAGTTTTCTACTATTATTTTAATGGTAATGCGAAAAATATATTGTATATTCGCTATAATTTTAATAAAATTTTAAGTATTAATAATATAAATTACAAATAAATCTGGAGTAACAACTAAGGAACTATTTTAAACATTTTATATGTGGTTGAAAGTTATGAAAATTAGTTAAACAAATTATAATCAAAGAATTACACTGTAATCACATTTATCGGGGAAACCAAAACATCTGTTGATTTTAGTGCATTTTTTAAGTACGTTCCAAATATTGCGTAATAAAAGTAAAACTAATTTGTTCTAAATAATAACGCAAATGACGTCAGAACTCAAATTGTCTATTTATTCAATGCAAAAATTTATCTGATTTAATAACCGCGCCTAATAAAATTGATAATGTATTTCCCCCTTCCTAAAAGTAAAATTAATAAATATAATAGATTGCTTTTTAAATTGCTACAATTTAAAAAATGAAATAAAATTTTTGCTTTTTATTTTTAACGTTTAATAAATTTTTACTTGTATTCTTTCCAAAAATATACATTTATAAAATTTATAAATTAATAAAAAAAAATTAAAAAAACGCTAACCTTTAAATATACTTTTAATACGAAAATGCCGTTTAATGCAATCAGTGCAGCGAAACTACATATCCAAATAGCATCCACTAATGCACTTATCACTCATTTAAATAAGAACAAAGCATTTGAAATGCACAAAAATTGTTTTTGCGTAAGTAAGTGGATTACAATCCCGTGGATGATTTTATTAATTTCTTTAAAACTCTGTTTGGGGTATGGGGAAGTTGACAAAATGAATTTGACAAATAATTTGCCTTCTTAGGTACATATATATGGGGGTTAGGAAATAGGGTGTGTACAATTTTATATCTTTAAATCCAATGATATTACTGTTGTAAAAAATAGATGCTATATTCTCATTTTACGAATTAAGAAAATCAATGACGTTAACACAATGTAAGTACATTTACAAAAGTATATCCATGAATATCAAAACCCATTCATTTTACAAAGAATTACCAGTTTTGGACCGGGGCCATATAGTAGTTTTTCTTTCTAATATGAGCTATTTAAATATAATTTCCGTATGAGTTCCTATACTATTCATCTGAATGCGATACACTTTCAGTGAGTTGTTGTGTGCAGGCCGCATTAGGTTTCTAAAGAAGTGCACATATTTTACAATATTCCGCTTTGGGCCGGGGGCCTTAAATCCTTTTTTTTTCTTATATGAGCTATGTAAATATAACGTCAAGCAGAGCTATTGCATAAGTGGGTGGAATTACATTAAATATAAACTGTGACATTTCATTTTGTATATGTGACTTAATAAATAGGTTTCTGATTTAGTACAAATATTTCACAATATTACTTTTGGGGCCGGGGGCCCTAAATTTGTTTATACGTAATAAATTAGCCATATTGCATGGGGGGATCAATCGCTATAAGTTTTGGGACTAAATTTGGAAAATCCATGCTTCCCACACGGACAGCTGCGTGTGGTCTGCTGACACTTCTTAAAACCTTCTAATTAATTCGAATACGCACCAGACGGTTAAAAAAAGGTGGTTATTAGAAGAACTTACAAAAAAATTATTAAAACACGGACACTTTATTTCGATGAGTGGCATTGCAACGCATGCCGGGTAATCGCTAGTCATAAATAAAATTTATGTTTTGCTTTATACGTTTACGTTGAATATCTCTTTTCCACTAACTAACATACTTAACATACTTAAGAAAATCAGGCTCATAAAGTCTTCCCCAACACACCTCCACCGCCCCCAACTGGCATTCAACCACTCCCCCAGTGGTCTCTATTCCAGTCAGGCCGCGAAGCGTCATGCCGATGGCTCCCCGCCCCTGAGACAGCCCCACCCACCCTTCCACTCGACTGACTATGCGAGTGAGGCCGCATCAGAGAAGGGACGCCTGGCCAGCCGGGGTGATGCTTACACAGCAACCGGGCCGGACTTCCTTGGGCTAGGGTGGATACAATTTACGTCTCTAAAGCCCCCCTTCCCACCCCGGGGGGACTCGTAGGTGTTAACGGACGCCCTCTAATAGGGTTTACGTGGTTTTCTGCGGCATGACTAATTCACACCGCAGCTGGGAGATGATAAAAAAAAGAGAGGTTGCCTAGGAGCAGTACCCTCAAGTCTGCATATTTGGAATCATCGGCTAGGGTCGCCACGCTCATTCGCCTCATATCCCTGCGGCAACTGTAATCATGTCCTGACCTGTTTCTACGTTATTTTCGGCTGCACTTGGTAGGAAACCATGCAGTCGTGCTCTTTCTAACGCAGTTTCCGTGCGTTACCTTTGCCTTTCAGCGCGGGTCCACTACACGGTCTCTTTCCCACTAAAATAAACAACATAAGAAAACCAAACAAAGAAGCCAAGTAACTAAAAAAGTCAAATGTTAGAAACTAAAACTAACGAGACAAATATAGCAACAATAGAAGTAAAATTAAACTTTCCTGTACACCATCGGCCATAATGGTGCGGCCTACAGCCACGGTTACATATGCCTGTCAGCTGATGACACAACCCGTCCACACCACATCCTGTGCTGCAATCTGAATGTAGTAGGAACAGAAAATCAGCTTTGCTTACATACATTTTAAAATATTTAGATGTACAAACATTTATAATCTGTCATACATTCAATTCTCATGCACTGACTGGTGTTTGAGACTTTTGCAACAAACACCATCTGTTAATCAGCTTCTTTCCTGTGAGCTTTCTACAGGGATCATGCTTGTATTACGAAGATCCTCCACCATTAATAAAAACCAGGTGCCATAGTGTTTTTAGAAGTATGTTTTGCCTGGTCTGTCCATCATTGTGCTTTTTTGAAAGTGAGCTAGGACCTTTGTCCCAATTCGCCAATCTGGTCATATCAAAGTGAGCTAGGACCTCTGTCCCAATTCGCCAATCTGGTCATATCAAAGTGAGCTAGGACCTCTCTCCCAATTCGCCTATCTGGTCATATCAAAGTGAGCTAGGACCTCTCTCCCAATTCGCCTATCTGGTCATATCAACGTGAGCTAGGACCTCTCTCCCAATTCGCCAATCTGGTCATATCGAAGTGAGCTAGGACCTTTCTCCCAATTCGCCAATCTGCTCACATCAAAGTGAGCTAGGACCACTCTCACAATTCACGAATCTGGTCATATCAAAGTGAACAATGACCTCTCTCCCAATTCGCCAATCCGGTCAAATCAAAGTGAGCTAGGACCTCTCTCCCAATTCACCAATCTGGTCATATCAAAGTGAGCTAGGACCTCTCTCCCAAATTCACCAATCTGGTCATATCAAAGTGAGCTAGGACCTCTCTCCTAATTCACCAATCTGCTCATATCAAAGTGAGCTAGGACCTCTCTCCCAATTCACCAATCTGCTCATATCAAAGTGAGCTAGGACCTCGCTCCCAATTCACCAATATGGTCATATCAAAGTGAGCTAGGACCTCTCTCCCAATTCACCAATCTGGTCATATCAAAGTGAGCAAGGACCTGTCTCCGAATTCACCAATCTGGTGATATCAAAGTAATTTTGCAAATTTCCTTGTGGGCAAACAAACTGCCTCCGTTGATAATGTTATTTATTCGCCGATCAGACTTTTCCCATTGATGGTTGTAACCTTTGGCTGATACATGATATGCTCTGCCAGAGTGACTTTAAGCTTCATTGCCTCTTAGTCTTATCCATTACATAAACATGCCCTGAAATTAGTATTCTAGACAATATATATTCAAAACACATCTCTTTAAACTCTACTATCCTGACTGATTCCCCCCTCTGACCGATAAACGATGTAAATAGTTATGGTATGGTTGGAGCTAATACACATTTGTTTTGTTTTATTTAATTAATGTATGCTAATTTTTAAGTTCATGATTATGTTTGTTAAGTTGAATGTACAGCGTGGTGAACCGGCCCTAGGCTGGGGTACCACGCATTATAAAACTACTAATAATAATAATTAAAAAAATAATAATATAAACGTTTCAGTGTAAAGAGAAATATCCAAGCATAATAAGCACTTCACACTTTTGTGTGTTAAACCAGGAACAACTAATGAGGATAAAGGTTAGATAAATTGGATAGTGTAAATAAAATAAATGTACAGTCTTATAAACAATATTGCTTACAATAGGCAATATTAAAATATAAATACATTTGTAAAACTTAACACCGAATTCTATTTAATATATATGTGATATTTTCATCATTATCTTAAATGTATGTGTGATATTTTCATCATTATCTTAAATGTATATGAGATATCTCCATCATTATCTTAAATGTATATGAGATATCTTCATCATTATATGTGATATCTTCATCATTATTTTAAATGTAGCTTTTGCCACATTGAAATTGTTTGCAATATATTCATTGTTATTCACTTGTCATTTTAGCACTGAAAATTATTAAATGTTTGATTTTTTATAAATAAAAAACTAACATATGTTTTATAGTGACACATTTATATGTTCGTTAAAGTAAAATAATAATATATCGGGGACTGCATTCAAGATGTATGATGTAAGAAAAAACAGTTAATAAAGATATGTATAGGCTGGAAAAACGCAACCCCATGCAGACAAGGGAATAGCCAACTTTTAGTAGCCAAACAGCTTGCAGACAAGGGAATAGCCAACTTTTGGTAGCCAAACAGCTTTCAGACAAGGGAATATCCAACTTTTAGTAGCCAAACAGCTTGCAGACAACGGAATAGCCAACTTTTGGTAGCCAAACAGCTTGCAGACAAGGGAATAGCCAACTTTTGATAGCCAAATAACTTCAAATCTTCCTCTGTCTGATTACAAAATTTCTCAAATTTTTAAGAGATTAAATTAAATTAATTCATCTTAAATGTTCAATTGAACGTTTTCAATTTATGTCTGACTCTCGTCACTATTATCGCTCTTTGCGACAACAGCACCACTTTTATGGTACAGACATCACCCAAAAAGAGGATGACATTTTCCCTTTTCAGAGACAAGAAAAGTCCACGTGGACACCCCTTCCAGTTAATCCAGTGCCTTGGATCTATACATTGTAGTATAGTGCATAATATATATATATATTTATATATATATAATTTTTTAACTGAAACAAACCTTCGCCACTCTAACCACTCCAAAATAGCAATCACATACACATTCTAAATTACGCAAATTATAATTGAACGTGCAGATAACGATCATACTCTATTTGTTTGCGATATAAACTGTAATATTAAAAATGCCCAGGGACTAATTAGAAGATACAAAATATTATATACGTCTATCAATAACAAGCCAATTGTTCACAGCAATGAAATTGTGCGACAAACAAACAATTTATTCTGCTCTGCACATATTCAACGGCGACCAGGGAAAATGTAATTTCTATTTTCTGCATGAAATTCACAAAGCAGTTGATTCTGGGCGAGCTACTGTCTTAGGGCTGCCCTTAACCCACAGAACACTAAGAATGAACAAGAAAATATACATAGCACTTCTCAGAATTTATTGATGGGATCTTTCAGCCTTTTGTCATTTCTTTTCCCATTTAGGACACCACTTGGCGGCCCGCGAAGTAACGAAATATTCTTTATTATTATTATTTTTTTAATAGCTTTCCCCCTGTCCTATTATATTTCGGCCCGCACAAGTTATTCATAAAGTATTACGACCCGCCTTACATTTTGAGTTGTGCAGGCCTGGTCTTAAGGATTGGCAATATTTCCTCGAACACAGACCACATCTATTAATTCACAACGACATCTTTATGCCACTGGCCGATGTGGTGTTCACCCCAACTATTTTAAATTCAATGGTCATTTGGTTGACCATATCAGGGGTGTGGCCATGGGTATTAACATAGGTTATATTTATAGCTGACTTTTTATGGGTCAGCTTTCATACATGGTACAGAAGGCATACACTGGTCGTAACCAATGTACAGAAGGCATATACTGGCCGTAACCAAGGTACACAAGGCAAATATTTGCGTATCCCAGATTTCAAAAAAACATCCATCGATGATGGAATCGTCATCACTACCATGGAATCAAGTGATACACCGACGACGTCATTGGCATCACCACCATGGAAACGCGTGATACATTAATGACGTCGTTGGCATCACTACCATGGAAAAAATGTGATACATTGATGAAGTCATTGACATCACTATCATTAAAACAAGGGACGCACTGATGACGTCATTGACATCACTACCATGGAAACAGCGACGAACTCAAACAATTTTATTAACTTTTAAAACTCATTCCACCCATTTTTAACTTTAATTCCCAAATTATTATTATTATTTTTATTATTATTAGTTGTCTTAAATAGTGCGGTACCCCAGCCTAGGGCTGGGCTCACCGCGCTGTACATAAAAATAATAGAAAAAGAGACATAATCGTGACAATAACATAAAATACATTTATGTAATAAAGAACAGATGTATAGAGACAAAACAAAAACTAATGCATATTCACCTCATCCACGCCAGAACTTTTACATGACAAGCCATGGACAGCGGCCAGCAGCATCGTTTATCGGTCAGATGTGGGGAATCAGTCGGAGTAGTTGAGTTTAAAGAGATGTGTTTTGAGTGCAGTTTTTAAGGCTATGATGGTTGATATATTGCGGATGTGTAGTGGAAGAGAATTACATTGTTTGGGGGCACAGTAAGAGAAAGATCTTTCACCGTATTGTAACTATTTTAACTCGGTAAACATTCTGGACGTTACCTTTATTTAAACGGATTATTCACTTCTGCTTACCAGAATCAAGCGACGGCCACAGTTAATTGTTGCATTTACCCTCCCACTTAAAATCGTGCAAAGAATTCAAACTTTTGTCCCAACCTCTTAGACTAAGACTCCTTTGCCAGACGTATGTCGACATTTTCTCAATAGTCTAGGCAAAATCACAGGAAATGATACTGCCATGTCTCATAAACACAATGAGGGTAAAAAAAAGCTAATTCCAAACTACCACCCCTCAAAATGTAACTGCCAAAACAAAAATCTTAAAAATCTTCGTATACTTCTTGCTGACATTAAATGTTTAATCTCAACACCCCCCCCCCCCCCCACATAATATCTTCAGACGGGATAAAAATCTATGTGATCTTCAGATTGACAATGCCATCGAGATGATACTCCTCGCGTAGGAAGTAAGTTTGAATGAAAGGTTGCAAACAAATACAATTTGTGTAATGGAGATGTTCGTTAATACGAATGTTTTGTAAGAGAGAGTGTCAGTGATAAATTGAGAATTTTAGTTTCCTCTTAAGCTTTAAAACACGACTTTTTATTTTGACTTGTTGTCATTTCTTCTTACCCACAGCATAAACACGACCTACAATTAGTATTCTAGACATTTATATTTGTTACAAATATGAAATCTTTAAAGAAAAATAATATGATTTTATGTGAAATAACTCTAATAATAATTCATTTATTTTTAAAATAATGTTTGAAAGTTTTTCCAGCTTGCCAGAATGTTTATGAATGTAAAAACAATAAACAAATGTTTATTACTTTTTGTGTCAAGTGGAACAAGAAACCTACTTACGCAAACATTTTGTCCCAAAGTAATTGTCTCTACAACCATGGACACAAGAAGCTGAGCTTTGTCTACATGAACCATCCTCAGCACATCCAGGGCTGCAGACTGAAATGTTTGTAAACGGAATGTTCTCAAGTCATTCATGTACAAAATACCTCCATTATTGAACTTTTACTTTAAAAATTGGCTACAACGTAAAAATTTTTAAAAAGATTTTTAAAAAAATAAATTGTTTTGCTTAAAAATTTCAGTCCAAAACAAGCCCATACAAAGTAAGGGGCTTTTATCTGTAGGGTCTTAGGTGAACATTTTTATTCCAGTTGTGTGGGTGGGAGAGGCGGGCTTTTCTCGTGTATCCGCCTTCAAGTAATATCAATATAAAAAGAGCATGTTTACTCATTATCCATAACTCCATGTACGCTCTTATGTGAAGCCATATTAATTAGACACAACCAATATTCTGAATAAATAAGGCAGGCTGAAATGTTTCCTGAGATTTTTATTTTAAAAATTTTTTAAAAATTCTTTTGAACCTCCAAAGTCTCCAAATGCTGGCTTTGAACACTTCTATAAATTTTCTACTATTCAATATAACACTGGCATTGGAACAAAGACTACCCTTTGTTATTGGTAAGCTAAACTCTGAAAAGCAAAATATAACGCCCTATTTGTGTCTGTTTGATAGTACACTGGTTAAAAAGCAGATTACCTGTATCACAAACTGTACCAAAAAGTCCAGGTTCACATCCGTTGTGGCAAAAACCTGTTATAGGGGAACAACTTTCTTTGCAACCGGCTGGACATACTTACAAAAAGTTGGATAGATCAATTGCATTAAAATACTATTATAATAAACAATGAACGTTTATTACATTTCAATTATAACGTTTTTTACTGACTTCAATTTTTCAAATACGTAAACCTTCACTCACACCAGTTATTATCTCAATTATAATCAACCACACCATCTTTAAAATTTTGAATGAAAAATGTTTGTTTTCCAAATTTGGGTTACAGTTTCTCATTAAAGTACGTACTTGGACTCTTTTGTAAAATTATATTTATCGTTCCTTTTATTTACAAATAGCTTTAATTCATTTAATTGTGCAAGGTAAATTATTCTTGCTCTATTGTTAATTTTGTTTTTGACAGCATGCATACACAATTTAATAGCACTTTGAAGAGGGTTGTAGGAAGATTGATAGAGTTTTATGACTTAGAATGTCTGTGATAACAAAAATCCTGTTCTTTTTTTTTTATTTTTTATTTCTGACAATGTTTTCTTTAAGCTAATTTTAAAAGTGAAAGTACAGTTGTTACAAAAGCAACATCAGTCCTGCTGAAGGAATCCCTTGGACAATGACTAAAAATTATGTAACAAAAAAAACAAGGCTAATGAGAATGTGCAACAAATTAGTTTTAAAAAAGTAGACAAAGTTTGATTTAGTCAGGTCCACAAATTCATATTCTTATAGTTAGACCTTCAGACCTCGGTCCAGGTAGAACTTGAGTACTCTAGATCAAATTAAATAAGAAAAAGTGTAACCTTACAATTGCACATATCTCCGAAGTATTTTGGCTTGCAGCCGTGGACACAGTTTCCAGTAATTTGCTGACATGAACCATCCTGACCACAACCGATGCTGCAAGCTAAGTTGAAAATATCATGTTATATGACATTTACCATGAAGACAATTTTTTGGAAAAAGTCGATCTGGGAATAAGGATTACACCGTTATTCTTTTCTTTTCAATAGAATAAGCTAATTTGGTTTAGATGGTTTGTTTTTTGTGCACTATTCTTTTTAAAGACATCTGTGTACATTTTAGCTACACTTTAGTGCAATACTGACATTCACAACGTTCCCTCTAACCTTTTCTAGTCTTTCTGCACAATTTAAGAAGAAAAATGTAATTGTAGACAATGTTTGCATGAACATGAACGTTTGACATAAAACACATTTTACATTTTAGAAACTATTTATTTTTTAGCAAAACTTATATTTAAGGTTTTTATACTGAAAACAAAGGGGAAATTTTAATTAAAAAATTATTGAAGTACAGTTACACCTACGTCTGGGTCGTAAGGAAAGATATCGCACGGCACATTTTGAACAGGATCATAAGAGTTTGGTGTTGACCATATAACTATTTCTGTCAGCAAATCATCTTTAAAATAATCAATTCGATCCACACGTTATGTGGAAGCTTGAAATAAAAAAGACAGGACAATAAAATAAAAAAATATTTCGGCGAAGAGCCTTCCTTATCAGACAGGACAAATCAAGAAAGACCTAGAGAAAGAAACTTATTTAAACAGCTTATGTTTTCGCCATTAATGTTATTGTCCTGTCTTTCTATTTCAAGCTTCCACATAACTTGTTCAGTTCTTTCCTTTACACAGCTTGAACGCTGTCTTCCATTTTCTATCCTTAATACGAAGAGCTGTTGGCTTTCTCTTTTGTATCTTTGTTTTCCATAACAAGTAATAAGCATTAAAATTAACGAATAGTAATGGACTAAAAGTGGAATTATTAAAGGTTATGCGATATTTTTTTTTATTCTTGTGGACAGAAATAAAAACAAAATATTCCATCAATTAATATTGATTAAATCGAATTTATGAATTTTACTAAGCCTTACTTTGCCACGCTAAATGAATAGAAGTCTTACTTTGGCGTGCTAAATGAATTAGAAGTCTTACGTTGGTGCACTGAATGAATTAGAAGTAATACTTTGGAATACTGAATGAATTAGAAGTCTTACTTTGGCACGCTGAATGTAATATAAGTCTTACTTTTCCACGCTAAATGAATTAGAAATCTTACTTTGGCGAATTGAATGTATTAAAAGTCCAACGTTGCCACGCTGGATGAATAAGAAAACTTACTTTGACACGCTAAAACAAAAGATTAGCTGAACCCCATTCCTTAGAACATAGGCGCTGACCAGATTTTTGTTCTTCTGTTTACAACTATTTTTATTGCGTTTTTTTTTTTTTTTGTTTTTTTTTTGGTGTATGCATACTTTTTCAGCTGTGCACACCTATTCCTTCTTGAATTTCTTACCTAGAACATTGGATATTCACCAATTTTTAGATATAACCCCAACTTCCCTTTGAAAAGCAACACAATAGCAACAAATTAAAGATTTCCTTTTCAAAACAGTTTAATGTTAAACAATAAAATTTGACCACGGAGAAGGGGAGAGGTTAATATTAATACAAATATCAACATCAAATATTATTTTTTTAAAAGGCTCGGTAAAAAAGAAACATGAACTGTTTTTTAAAGACTACACTACTGATGGCAAGCAAATGTAACATTCCATTAAGTAAAAAATATTTCTTTTTTAATATGGTTGCAAAAAAATCGAATGATAAAGTAGCAAATATAAGTAAGTATTAATTATGAAATACTTAAGCTACAATCGTTTAAATATAAATGGATGCATATTCTGTTATAAATAGTTTTACCTTTGTCACAAAGGACACCAAAGTAACCACTTAAACAGCCAAGTTCGCAAATTCCCTTGTCCTCAGAACAAGAACTTTCTTTGCAGGTTTCGGGACACGCTTTTGTAGTTGATAAAAAAATAGAAAGAGCCAACATTAAAAAAGTTGTATGCATTCATTGGTAATGTTACTTTAGGCTTCATCCCACGAAACAATGGCGACTGCATTGCGCGAAAGTCTCATCTACTGAGGTTCCTTGACAAAACATACATTTATCTAACGCACTTTATAAGACTCCCAGTTTTTGCTATCCTTCACCAAATAAGGAACACTGGCCTAATTCAAATAGATCGTAACTCATTTCATTTGCGTGTTTATTTTGAGTCACTTGCCTTTATTTATTTTTTCAAAAATTGAGTTACATTTTCATTAACATGAATGTGGCTAATTTTTTATTGGTTGATTAATTATAATTTTAAAATTTTTATTGGTTGGCTTATTATAATATTATTATGTGTTACGCTATTTTCGCAATTTTGGAACGGCTTGAACAATGGCAGACCCTGTATTTTATTCAATTCCTAAGAGTTGCTCGCGAACTCGAGTCCGAAATTGTGCTACCCACCCACAGAGAAGAACTTGCGATCGTAGGAAATGCGAGCCCAGACGTGGCTCACGCCCGGCCAGTAATTGTGACAACCACAACAGGCAGCTGTGCTAAGACTCAGTCTACGGCACAGGTCACGACAGATGCGCAAGAAGTCATCGCAGCCTACCAGGCCGACAGTATCCACGTCTTCACTGTCGGACCCGGAAAAGCAGGCTTTGGCATATCTATGCGTCTACCTGACCGAGCACAGCGCGTAGAACTAAGTGGTCCTTGCGGTAAGTACGTTTCTTACGCCGAAGCCGAGATCGAAGCTATCCTTGTGGCGATACGAACACTGCTTGAGGGGTTCAAGGGAGGCAATATCCCACCTGCTAACGTAGTAGTGTTCACAGACTCAAGATCAAGCTTGAGGACACCTTACACGACATTGCCACGCTCAGGACGACTTACGGCAAGTCGGTGACAATGTAATGGATCCCATCCCACTCGAACCTGGAGGGTAACGATAGGGCTGACGAGCTTGCCAAGCATGGGTCTGACCAGCCACAGCCTGAGACACCGGTCTCACTAACCGCCATCAAGACCCTGTTGAGGGTACACTTTAGAGACAAGGGGATCAGACGATGGCGGGACGGTAACACGGGGAGAGTGGTCTGGGAGAAGTTAAAGGAGCCCACGAGGTCCGACGACTGGTGGAAACTCACACGTCCCGACCAGGCAACCCTTGCCCAGGTCAGAACAGGTCACTGTCCCACAAACGACTACCTATCCCGTATGAGTAGGCGAGAAAGTCCCACGTGCAGACACTGCGGATTCGACATTGAAACAGTAGAGCACCTTGTCTCGTGTCCGGCGCTGGAGGCGACCAGGGAGACGATATTCGGGGTCCCACCCACTATCGACCTTTATGGGGCCCAGGAGGAACTCCGAAAAGCCGCCAGGTATTTTAGACTGGCGCTCGAAGAGGCAGCGAGGACATAGTCAAACCTGTCCGACCGTAAAAAAGGGTTTGACCGAGCGTCAACACCCCACACCGAACTGACCGAAACAGTGGGTGCTAAGACCACGACCCACAGACCGATAGAACCGGCTAAGGACAGGTGAAACACCCGAGCGCGGCAAACCGAGTAGGGAGCCTGAGCACGGTGAAGACAAGACCCGCCACCATGAAGTTGGGTAACAAACCGCATAAGACTGGGGGTTACCCGCGAGGACTTCAAAGGGGACAATGTAAAAGGTGGTGGGCAATTAGCAATGGAATGATGACCTGCCTGTGTCGCGTTCAAAAGAAAAATGAGGTGGCAAGGCGGGAAGACACAGTGACAGGTACGACGAAGCCATCCGAGTGAGGCATGATACAGCGTGCTCGCTGTACCTCATGTAGACGATTCGAGATGGGGGACAAGGTGGAATGAGGTTTCGTCTTTGGAAAAGAAAGAGACTTAAAGTTCTTAGGTAAAAGTCAGGTGGGAGTCCAGAACCAACCCGAGGCGTTGCGGTGCAGGTGTCCGAGGGCGTCCCTGGAGGTCATTGCGCCGTCCGTTGCCGGCAGGTGGGGCCTGGGGCCACGTTCCTTTGTTCGCTTGCCCATTAGGAAGGTTGGGTATGACTGCGTGCAGAACACTAATATGCTGGCTGCCAACGGAGGGAGTCGAGGTCCCCCAGGAAGTAAGAGGCTGGCCGGTGGCTTATGCCCCGTAGTTCGACAATCTTTGATTGCGGCACTTTGGATCGAAACTGTTGGAGTTGGTCGCTCGTGCCGCGGAGGCGGGAGCATGTCGGTGGTTAGTCTTCGTATGCCCAGCTTGGTCGGTTTTTCAATTTTTCGTGGAGGGGGGGGGGTGTCGTTAGCCAAGCTATCCCGCGACCGCTGATTAGCAGCGGGGAGGCCCTCGGCCTCGGTTAGGCTTTAACGGAAACGAAGTGCCGGATCGGGGCTGGGGACGCCGCTCTTCGTGAGTGGCCGGCCAATAGTTTCGTGCTCAGTGCCGCTTCTGCCGATTACTTGTCAGGTTCCAATGCATGTAGAGGGGATTTGCAATGTTTCTGTGCTTGGTGTTGTGGAGGATATTTCCCTGGTTGCAAGGGCTACTTAGTGAGGGTATCATGCACTGGTGGTTGGAAGGTCCGAGGCAATAGACGTAAATGTGTCAAGTGTTGTCACCTCAACTGTTCCTTTTGGAAGCTGGTTCCAGTCCCTGATTGTCTTTAGCAGGAATGAGCTTTTCCTGTACTGGCTTCTTGCTCGTATGAGCCGGAACTGGCTGTCATGGCCCCGTCGCTATCTATGGGGAAGAGGGACGAATTTCTGTTTAATGCTGGAGCAGGGGACCAGCCATTTATTTATAATGTACATCGTGGAGAGCCTGGATAGTCGTCGTTGTTCCCCCAATCGTAACAAGCCCAGTGTTTCCAGGATGCTGCCAACACTAGAGGTATTCTTGTAGCGGTTCAGTACAAATCGTGTCGCCCGGCGCTGGACCACCTCCAACCTTTCGATGCACTTCCGGGTAAATGGGTCCCAAATTCAAGATGCGTAATATAAAAGTGGCTGGACAAAGGCTTGATAGGCTCTTACTTTCACAATGGAGTTGCCAATCTTTAAATTTCACCTTAAGAACCCTATTTTCTTGTTTGCTTGGTTGCACACATGTTTAATATGCTCGTCCCAGGGGACCTCATGTTGAATGGTACATTACGGAGGCAAATGGCTCCAGTATATGGTCATGCAGTTCGCAATGTATATGTAGAGGAGTACAACTTCTAGAGACTGACAGTGTCTGGCATTTGGCAGGAGGAAATTCCATGTCCCAGCTCATCTCCCACTAAGCTAACTGATTAAGGTCTTGTTGTAGCTGGTCCTAGTCAGACATGTTGGTTATCGTCCTATGCACCACCTTTCCATCTGCGAACAGTCTTGCTTAGGAGGTCAGTTTCTCGGGTAGGTCATTAAATGTATTCTAGGAACTAACAGGGGCGTAGCAGCACTGCGCAATGTAGGATCCCTGACACAACACAGACAAAGGAGGAGCTTGTACCGTCCACCCCTAATGCCTGGCATCGGTCTCTGAGGAAGCGAGAGATCCATGTTTTAGTTGTGCTTTCGATCCCATATTTCTGAGGTTTGTGTAAAAGAAAACTATGATTGACACGATCAAATGAGTTTGACAAGTTCAACACCAGCAAGTCAGTTTGCTTGCTGTTCTCCAGATTGGTCATCAAGTCTTCTACAAATTCAACGAGCTGATTTACTTTACTTTACTGTTACGCTTATAATTACTATTTACTCAGTTAACAATGATAAAATATTTCATTTTTAATAAAACAAGAAAATCAAGAAGACAGTATTCAAGGATAAAGCATGAGAAATTCCAATTTGATCTGCTGATTATCAGGAGAGATTGTATCTAATAGATTCCATCTAAAGCAGTAAAGCAGACTTACGCACACATCTGGACCCAAAATAGTCGGTCAAGCATCCTTGACTGCATGCTCCTGTTACGGGATTGCACGAGTCATTACCAGAGCACCCAATGCTGCAGGCTGTAAACATTTGAAACAAATATGTTACTCATAATACATTGTATTTCTTTAATCAAATATTTTCAGTAAAACCTCATTGATGGTGACCACAGTGGTGTAACTAAAGGGTTGCGGAGGTGCGGACCAAAGGATGACACCATCTAAGGGGTGACACCAAATAGAAAAATTATATATTTACAGAGCACACAATTCTCCTTTTTTCTGACATTGTGGAGAAGGACAAGAAATACAAATCTTCAAAAAAGCTTTTGTATGATTATGTTAACATTTAATGATCAATAGACGGTCTTTTAGACTTGCTTTCATCATCAACTGGTTTAGGTGGTTTTATGAATTAATTTTGATCAGATCTCTAGTTAGATCCTGGGTTTTATTAAGAATCATCTTACCAATGACTTAAATTCTTAACACAGACATAAAAACAATAACTTTTTGTTTTACTTCGTTTTGTAAAGATCTTTCAACTGTGTGCTGATTATAGAAAGTAGAAAAATGTTGCGAAATCATGTGCTAGCATACGGAGGGAAAGTGCTTAAATGAAAAATGACAATGATCATAAAAATCATTTAAACGAGTTAAATACAAAATATAATTAAATTTCCCTTATTAAAACAATAATGGTAAAAGAATAATGTATACCTTAATCCAAAGAATTTTTTTAGGTTTAACGCAAATTCAATTTCAAATAAACTTACGAGTGCACTTGGGACCATAGTAGTTTTCTTTGCAGGCAATATCACACAGCATTAGGTCTTCATTACATGAAACGTTCCAAGGGCACCCGTGACTGCAAACTAAATTAAATTTTATATTTTCAAAATAACATTTTTAAGTGCCAACTACAACTATGATGTCGGGACAGACAGGTACGTCGTCCACGGTAAGGACGGGTCAGGACAGACATGTACGTCGTCCACGGTAAGGACGGGTCAGGACAGACAGGTACGTCGTCCACGGTAAGGACGGGTCAGGACAGACAGGTACGTCGTCCAGGGTAAGAACGGGTCAGGACAGACATGTACGTCGTCCACGGTAAGGACGGGTCAGGACAGACAGGTACGTCGTCCAGGGTAAGGACGGGTCAGGACAGACAGGTATGTCGTCCACGGTAAAGATGGCAATGGAGCAGGTCTGAAACTGAATTTTTTAAAATTTACCCACATTTTCCCTGATGATAAAACTGGTTAAAATCATACAATTAACATTAAGCTGAAAAACCTACAGGTTCTGTTAAAGGCTAATGGAGGCAGATCTAGACTTACGGTGCCCACATCACAATGGTCGAAAAAATAAAATATTTTGTTTTTAAAACTAAAAATTACAGTGGAGCTTCATATGATGCAACTTCCATGACTCTGCTCTTAAATCGAAACTTTCGCTAACCAAAATATTTTTTTCAATGAAAATTCATTTAATTTTTAATTCTATCCATCTTGTAAATATGATATTTTGACATTTTTAAGTGCTAATAATTGATGAATAAATAGAACGAAATTAAAATATCCTTAATGATAGACATGCAACACTAAAATGAATGAAAACAGCAGACCTACTGCAATTATCAATGTTTTAATATAATTTCTTTCTTGAATGCCATACTAACACGATTCCTATCCATAACATTTTGCTTTTTAGGATCCATAATCAGGGCCAAAATAAACAAAGCTAGTGAATTTTAAACACAAGACCTTGACAAATAATGTTTTCACATGGCAAATTTTCTGGATCAGTTTGTTGTGAGATCAGGCAATGCATATGTTCGTAACCAAAAAAAGTCAAATAATAATAATAAAGTTTATTTAAAAAATCACGCTTCATCCACAAAGGCTAGAAGCGCTGTACAAAGAAAACCATACCAAAAGAGAAATGAAAAAATCTATACCTTACCACACCTAAACACAAAACGCAACACCACTACAACAACACACGAGCACACCCATTCAAAGTCCTTCATCCCCTCACAAGCACAAACAACACAAGTCAATGTACACCCAGTAGACAATAGCGTTCAATCTGGACTTGGACTGGACCACACTGTCATTCCTCCCCTCACAAGCACAAACAACACAAGCCAATGTACACACAGTAGACAATAGCGTTCAATCTGGACTTGGACTGGACCACACTGTCATTCCTCCCCTCACAAGCACAAACAAAACAAGCCAATGTACACACAGTAGACAATAGCGTTCAGTCTGGACTTGGACCTGACCACACTGTTATTCATCCCCTCACAAGCACAAACAACACAAGCCAATGTACACCCAGTAGACAATAGCGTTCAGTCTGGACTTGGACCTGACCACACTGTTATTCATCCCCTCACAAGCACAAACAACACAAGCCAATGTACACCCAGTAGACAATAGCGTTCAGCTTGGACTTGGACTGGACCACACTGTTATTCATCCCCTCACAAGCACAAACAACACAAGCCAATGTACACACAGTAGACAATAGCGTTCAGTCTGGACTTGGACCTGACCACACTGTTATTCCTCCCCTCACAAGCACAAACAAAACAAGCCAATGTACACCCAGTAGACAATAGCGTTCAGCTTGGACTTGGATTGGACCACACTGTCATTCATCCCCTCACAAGCACAAACAACACAAGCCAATGTACACCCAGTAGACAATAGCGTTCAGTCTGGACTTGGACCTGACCACACTGTTATTCATCCCCTCACAAGCACAAACAACACAAGCCAATGTACACACAGTAGACAATAGCGTTCAGTCTGGACTTGGACCTGACCACACTGTTATTCCTCCCCTCACAAGCACAAACAAAACAAGCAAATGTACACCCAGTAGACAATAGCGTTCAGTCTGGACTTGGACCTGACCACACTGTTTTTCCTCCCCTCACAAGCACAAACAATACAAGCCAATGTACACCCAGTAGACAATAGCGTTCAGTCTGGACTTGGACTGGACCACACTGTCATTCCTCCCCTCACAAGCACAAACAACACAAGCCAATGTACACCCAGTAGACAATAGCGTTCAGTCTGGACTTGCAGTGGACCACCCTATCAAAGTTTTTATGATTGCAACACATAGACGTGCATAGACATAAATAAATCTTGCATCTCAATTTTGTAACACTATTTTCAGATTTCTGATTGAGCTGAAACAATGAAAATTGAGTTCATTGTCATCCTACAATTAGTTTAGTCATATGACTTTTACAACTCTGAAGTTTTGGGGGACATTTAATTTAGACCTTTTGTATATCGTTTGCATAATTTAGTCTGAGAAGATGTAATAGTAATTCAGAAACATATGACAAAAAAGCGTGATGTACTCATGATATAAAAACACATGAAATATCGGTTGTGACTTTTCTGTGGCAAAGATTTTATTTTTCTCAAAACTGATTGATATCAGGAACAAGTGACCATGCAAATGGAAACGCTATTTTGAAAATGCGATGCCTCTATCATATTACCTCCCATAGATATCCGCAGAGGTCACTCAAGGGTCAGTGGAGGTCACTAATGACCTACTGGTTATGAATGTTTTTATTGTCATTGTGGGTGTTTACGGGTACACCATTTCAGTTAATTTTGAGATCAGGGATGTAGGGGTCAAATTTGAGATGGCAAACTGAGATCACTCAGAGATGGTAGAGGACGCTGATAACCAATGATCATGAAGGGTTTTTATTGTTATCGGATGCGGGTAAGTGTACAAAGTTTCAGCTCAATTTGACATCATGGATTGTCTCAGAATTGATACAAGGTAGAGGTCAATCGGGTTAAATGAATGTCCCTACTAATCATAAAGTGGGTCAAAATTGAGATGCAAACTTCGACTTCAAACTTAAAAACGAACAGAACAACTTTTAAAAGTGTATAACAAATCTTGAGTTATATTATTTTCCAAGCCCACATTAACTAGTTTAGAAAGATAAGACCCGTTTAGGCTTGTTATAATTTTGATCTGGTCACACATAAATCCTTTGGGGTATGAATACAGATAATAAATAATAAAAGAAGAGACTATATCTTCAGCTATGTTGGCGAGCATGTAAAATAAACATTGATGATAATTAAATCATCGAAGATCATTTTAAGGAGATTCGGAAAACAGTAATTACTCAAATAAGTTACTTCGTAGCAACATGCACCCTTTTTGTGTCCTGTCAAATATATTATTTTTAAAATAGTGGATGGGGTCGAAAGCTACTTTATACCTATGCAGGTGGGCAGGGCCGTCTTTAGGCCATTGCAACCTATGCGGCCGCAATGGGCCCCACACTTTCATAGGCCCGCCCCGAATTTATTTTCTAATACAAAATCTTAATTTTTACTTATTATCCTTATTCCTACCCAGAAAGGGCCCGGCGCAATCCGTTTCGCATAGGGCCCCGCAATTGTTAGGGTCGGCCCTGCAGGTGGGGTGTCCATAAAGTGCACACATGCAACAGAGGGAAAGAATTAATTTGTGTTTTTTTTAGTGCGTACTATATGGATAACTTTTAACCAAAGGTTACAATTCAAAAAAAAAAAAAAAAAAAAAGGAAGAGATAATTGAAACAATTTATCAAGGGCTATATTTGATTTTTCATTGATTTAATCTGATTTTTTGGTGTAAAAACAGGAGGTTTCAACCTACCGTAAGTGTTAGTTATATTCGACTACTTACCAAGACATCTGGGCACGAAATTTTCTATGATGCAGGTGCCAAAACACTGTCCATCATATCGTAAACAAATCTCATCATAGGCACAACCCGTACTGCAAGCTTAATTGAAATGGTTAATTTTTGATAAAAATGCTACAAAAAGCATACTCTTTTGTACATGTTTTCTTTTTTGCTGGTTGTTTCCTAATTTGGTTATGAGTGCATTTTTCCAACCCTTTCACTGTAAACATTTTCCAATTTGAAGGTTTATGGCACGAGATATAGATAAATATTTAAATTAACTTAGTGATTAATTTATTCAAGCAATTTTACAATATATACCTAATAGAAATATATACTCCCTCGTACAATTCATTTACGATTTATTTTAAACATTTAATTAATTAAGATATTAGTACGGATGGGTATCTATATTTTAATCAGCAATATGCCGATGTACTGAAATTAAAAGCTATTTATTTTTAATACTTATTTAAAAAAATAAACTGCTGTATAATTATTTTTGGTATTATTAACAGCAATTGATGCTGCAATTCAATGAGCTAAAAACATACTATACAAATTGAGTGGTAGCCTAATTGAGACCTAGTCTACAAAGTATTCCATAAAGAAACGAAATATTGTTGACCTACTATCGTTACAATTTTCTCCAAAAAACCCAGGTGTGCATCCATGGAAACAGTATCCAGTCTCAATAGAACAAGCTTTGTCTACACAATGGGATGAGCAGGCTGTAAAATAGAACACAGATTAGAATTGTCATCGATTTCCAAAAGCTAATTGTGCTTTGAAATTTCTTGCATATAACCTATTACGTACTAAATAACAAGTGTCGTTATGTCATAGGAGCCACTTGCCACTGCATCGTATTTTCAAAACAAACACGCTCTATTTCTTGGGACAAAAAGTATAATTATGACATAATTACAATTTCATTTACCTTTATTAACATTGAATCAGATTGGAAAAAGAAGTACAATATAAATTGCCATAGAAAAAATATAATATCAAAGAAACGTCAATTAATTAAGTTTCTTTGAAAAGTAAAAGAATCCTTCAAACAAATTTTTTATTTAGTAATATATATAATTTCGTTTCTTTAAAAATGTTGGTGGTAAATAACGTGTTTTACGAAACTGACAAAAATGTATTTTCCTTTGATTTGGTATTAATGGTTCAACCTAGGATGAAACGAAAAATGAAGCAAAAGAATTTAACAATCTGGAGCGTCACAACAAATGATTCAGGGATTGTTTTGTGATGGTAAGAGTAAGATATCCATCTGTACAGAGCTTGACACTTTCAAATCAAACGTCAAAGCTGTCCGTTAGTGATACTATACATTTTTAAGGAATTAACACATATCACGCAATCATTACTGCAAGGTATTTTCTTAAACACGCATCTAAGAAAAATAATAGGAAATCGTAGATATGTTAAGTTTTTCTGGTCATTCAATTATTTTTTTTAAAAATATCCAAATAAGTAAATGTGTTTAACTAAATCTTCAAATAAATTTAAGCCCACATTTTTTTAATGTTTGATTTTCTTGTTAATTTTCTGATAAACGGGTTCAGTTTTTAATTTTCTCCTTATTAATTTTTTGCGTCTTTGATGTTCTGTAAATTATTTAATTTAGATAAACATTGTGATGACAATAGGGAAACTTTGTACAGAGTCAGTGGCGTCATATACTAAAAATGTAAGCTGTTGCAGGGTTGTCTCTCTTAGCGTTATTTCTAGACATACAGCAATACTTGTTTTTATTTTAAACTAAACTTAATTACATTTGCTTTCATTTTTTTTCTAGTTTTTACTTGGTTTATTTTGAATTTTTCTTTGATTTTTAATTTTACCATGAACAGAAATTGAATAATCTAAAATTGAGACATGAGTATTCACGCTGTGTACTTTCTCACATTCTTCTCTTACAGACTATTGATTAGATAAGCCAGGGGTCACCAAACTACGGCCCACGGGCCGAAAACGCCCCTCGACGTCATTTCATCCGGCCCGCCGACGGTACTTGAATTTGCTGGATAAAGCGAATGGATACAATTTAAATTTAAATATTAATTTTAGGGTACTAGGATATCTTCACACATGCGGCGTTCTTCTGGCTGCTATGCGCTTTAAATTTACCATTTTCATTTTAATTAATGTATCTAGATTATATTGTTTATTGCAGACCTGTTTACCACCGAACTCCCAAAATCGTACAATATCGTCTCAAAACTGTTCAATACATTTTCTTAATAGTAAATAAATAAACATAGAGTATATATAATGAATACAATAACTACTCGCATCGAGAGTAACTAGTGGGATCCAGTTAAGCTGGTGTCAAAAAAGTTAACTTTTAAAAGTAGATGGCAGACGTATATAATACAATCTTCGGTCACTTTGTTTTTTGCAGACGTGTATATGCTAAAGATTTCATATTATATTGAGTGAACCTACAGATCAAATTATCAGAGTATATCACTGGTAAAAATAAAGTTACTGGTTAAATTTACGTTGTTCAAACTAGAACTCAGATCAGCATAAAAGTATTAAAAGAAGATGCATTTAAATAAGAAATAATTAACAAATGATGATATATTTTTTAAAAACCTACCAAGTAACCTGAGGTTGTTTTTAGGAAAATCTGGTTTAAAAAAAAAAAAGCAATATCCAATAGGCGTATTCACGCTAATATATTATAGTATGATAGCTACCACAAACTGGGTAGTAAATGGGTGAAAGGAAGAGAAGTGTTGAAAATACACGGGTACATTAAAAAATCATAGTTGCCGCGGTCGGAACTAACAGCCCTTCAGCAAGTTCAGTTGTGCGTAGATCAGAAGAATTTGGAGATAACATAGTGCTACAGATACGTGAGATGTGGTATTCTCTGGCACAGGGTAAGTCTTCTGATCTCTCACAACTTCTCATGTTTATTTGTGTTGTTAGTTTGTTCTTTCAGATAACGGAAGAGTTAGCATCCGTTTGCTGCATGCATGAAACAACTTATGTCTGTGAGCAAACATTTTCAAAAATAAATTATGTGAATTTAACACATCGATCGAGAGGGATTGATAAACATTTGAAAACAATTCTTTTGATTGGATGCAGCAATTCCAAACAAAACATTGATGATATCTTGAAAGCCAAAAGTCAGTTTCACAAATCTCACTAACCATTTTTAGTGCTTTGCTTCTGACATTGGGATATGTTACGCACGAGGTCTGATGTAAGTATCTTTTTTGCTTAAGTCGCCTTTTTAGTTAACTTTTTAAATTAATAAATATGTTTGTTGTCTTTGATTTTTTGCATATCATGCCAAGCACCCATGATTAACATGGAAGAATATTAAACTTAGTTTTTCGTCTTTTTCCCAGAGCCTTCGTGCTGGTTTGTATGTATTGTACAGAAGGATTATCCGGCATGCGCACATCAATTTTTCCTCTTTATCCAGTCCGTCATGAAAAAAGTTCGGTGACCCTTGAGATAAGCTAATAGTCACACTAGGGAACTAGAAATGAATACATTTGTGGTTATTTTAATTGTTAAAGCACATGCAAACAGCAATGAAATTGGATCACTGTACAAAATCATTTTCTTAAAATTCTGTTTTACTATACCATAAAGGAACAAACAAATTAATTGATTCTCTATCTATTTAGACTTATGAGATGCATATTCACACAGTTATTGACATGTGGACCTTGTCTTCCAAAAATAAAGCAATTAAAAAATTACCTTGGCAAAGTGGTCCAGAGTAACCTGATTTGCAGCCATTTACACACTGTCCTGTACTTTTATTGCAAGCACCAGGTATGTCACATCCATTACTACAAGCTGATTAACAATTAAGAAGAAACCACGTGATGAAAGAAACAAAACATCAGGCAAATAATATGGATTGTATACTGTAGGTATACAGAAAAGTCACATTATTTTACTATGAAAGTTTTCAGAATAATTAGACTCATTAGTATATCGAAAAAAATTCTTCAGACGTTTCAATAGTATGGAGAATGTCACACTGCACCGGGTCGAGGCTAATACGCCGGTAATATTATTTATAAATCAAGTCATTGGGATAAAGAGTCGGGTGGGTAGTTAATGATACATCTCCATGCACAGCGAGGTGTGGGCAACTTAGGTAGTGCAGACAGGCGAAAACTGAACACTACATTGTGTACCGTCGTCAAAGAGTAAGACTATCGGATTGCAAGGGACGCAGACTAGGGTTGGTAGTTAATGAGAAATGGCCATTAAGACGGAGGGAAGCTTTAAATTAAAAATATTACTATTACCAGGGTAAAGAATCATTTGGTAGCACATATGTGGAAATATATAGTCCAGGGAAGGAATCTCTAAAGGCGCCATGTCAAACACAGGAGCAATTAAAAGAGGAGGTTAGTGCAGATTAGGAAGAAAAGGAGTAAAGGATAGTCGGAAATAACACAATCGGAGTACAAGGACAGTACCGTTGGATCGTACCGCAGTATTGTTTAGGCTCGGCTTGGGTTTTAGAGAGAGATGAGCCTTGAGGGACAGAGCTGAATCCCAGTGAGGTGAAAGTGAAAATATAGTGGTATATAATTTGAGTTCAGAGGCCTTAATAATCGATGAGTTGTCTGTTAAATGATTGTTGCAACACCGAGGTTTGGGCAACTTAGGCAGTGCAGACAGGCGAAAACCATAACTACATTGTGTACCGTCGTCAAAGAGTAGGACTATCGGATTGCAAGGGACACAGACAATGGTTGGTAGTTAATGAGAAATGGATGGACATTTAGACGGAGGGAAGCTCTAGGATAATTATATTACCAGGGTGTAAAAACATTTGGTTGCACATATGTAGCAATAGATAGTCCAGGAAGGAATTGTTAGAGATGCCACGCCAAACTCAGGGACAAATAAAAGGGGAGGTTAGTGGGGTCTAGGTAGAACCTGTACAGAGGATAGTCGGAAATAACACAGTCGGAGTGAATGGACAGTACTATTGGATCGAACCGCAGTATTGTTAAGGTTTGGCTTGGGTGTTAGAGAGAGAGAGACGAGTCTTGAGAGTCACAGCTGAGTCCCAGTCAAGTGAAAGTGAACTATAGTGCCATATAAATTAAGATCAAATGCCTTAACAATCGACTAGTTGTCTGTTAACTGATTTTTGCAACACGAGTGAGCGAGGTAATGGTCCATATAAAGGTATTACAGATCAGAATGAAGATCTTAGATAGGAATTTTTTTTTACAATTTTCCATACGCCACCAATTTCTAATCACAACTATTTGCAGTTGATAGATGAAAAAAAGAATTAACTTGTTTTCCTCACATGGTTTTATCTAATTTGATATATATATTTTTTTCTATTTTAGAATCATGATTACTTATCAATAAACCTATTTCTACATTTTTGTATGTAAAATCAAACTGACTAGGAAAGGAATAATAATGACAACAGCCCATCCCTCTAACAAACGTCACAATATAAATTTTTTAACAAAGTGTGAAGAGCGTAACAAATGTAATTTACAAGTTGATAATTTACAGGCATTCGAATCTAGTGGCGTAACTGAAACATGTGGCGTCCACAGCAACAACAAAAACTACCCCTCTATCCAGCTGGAGAAACTATGTTTTAAACTTTGGTGTTAGTAGTATTATACATTTTTCAAGGACATGTTTAAGCAGCGTTTTAGTACAGTCAATATATCTAAATCAACAACTTAGAGAAAACTAATTGTTTTTTACATTTTAAAATGCATTGTCCTGCTTAGTAAGTTTATGTCCAAAATCCATCTGTGCACATGTTATTGATCAATGCTACATTAAAAAAAACTTTATTTGAATAAATAAGTGAGTTTTAAATTATTTTTCATATCTGCTTTCATCAATTTTTTTCGAATACATCAATATGGGAAGCCGTTAGTGGCCCATCAATTGTTTTTTTTTTTAAAAATCTCTCTAAACGATCTAGCTATATTACTGACCACAATTATATGGAGATCCAGCGAGTACACTTGTCAAAAGACTAGTTATTTTTAAAGGCCTCAGTTGGTACGCCAAATATACTACGCCAGTAATACTGGCATACATTAGTGCAGTAATTTTTTTTTAAGAGTTCTTCTTACCAGCAATGTACAGAAAATGAGTTTGCTAAACAGTAATATTATTTGCACGCTTTTATCCAGTAGGATGGAATGATCCAAACAAATAAAAACTATGCATTTTAATTAAACGTTTTTGTATGTTTCATAAGTATAGTAAGTTTATAAAAAAAACATACTATAATTACAATATAATCCATGGAGGCCCTTAATACAATCATCAATGCATTCTCCTGTCAGGTTTGAGCAGACTCCATCTTTACAACCGGGAGAGCAAGCTCAAATAAACAATGATATTTTAAAATTAATAAATGCATAATTAATAGTATATAAGACGTCATTACAAACATGATTTAATTAAACAATTGGCAATAAGTGAGTACAATTATTTGTCTGAAAATATGAACGAATACGTTGTCATTGGCATCAAGTCTATGTGACAAGTGTCAACTCGCTAGATTAACGTGATCATGGTCAATTAGCCATTCGAGTATTTTGCAAACGAGAAATACACAAACAAAGCGAAGTTATTAAAAAGTATTTTATTTAATATCACAGCCAAATTGTACTTGCCATGTGTACCTAACCGGCCAATGACCCAACTGGGGGCCCACGACTGGATTAAGGACCTCTGCCACAAGGAGTGGTTAAAAGAATGGGAACAGGGGAACACGGCCCGTAAGCTTTATCGGAACATGCCCAAAAACAACAGCAAATGCGATGAGTGGTGGAGTCTTAAGCGCCGCCACCAGAGTCTCATCACTCAGATGAGAACAGAGCATTGCCCTACCCGCAGCTATTTGAGTAGATTACACCCATTGCGGGACCCGAGCTGCCGCCACTGTGGTCAGGCACCGGAGACAATCGAGCACCTTCTAGCCGAGTGCTCAACGCTGGCGACTGGCGTGACTGGGGTCCTCCCAGCCAACCATGTCGATAGTCTGATTTACGGGACTGCCCACCAGATGAGGCAGGCCTGTACCTTACTTGCCGGGGCCATAAAAGAGCAATAGCTCGGTCCTTTCCAATGAATGTAATATATATAATATTGATATCATAGCCAAATGTTGACACTTGGGTTACAACTTTGTGTTTCTAAAATGTCCACAGTCCAATATAATAATTTAAAACGATAAAAATTATTATGATTTTAAGCGTCATTTTTTAAAATAATAACACATTCAACATCTCATTATCTAATAATGCGTACTGTCGGATTATGGAGAGGGGGCCAATCATCACACTATAGTAATTACAGGTCTACACGAAGATGTCTATATATATCAAAGAAGTTAATTGTGTAAATAATTTTTAAAAAAATTATGAATCATCGACTTGGTCAAGGACTGTATAATCTGACCGATATTTCAGTGACGTAAAAAACGTATTTACTTATTAAAAATTTGCATTTTTCTTTACTTTTATTTTAACAAATAGTAACTATTAATTTTCTAAATCATTATTTGACGAAGTAAGTGGTTTCAATTTTTGTAATGAACTTTTTTGTATACCATTCCTTGAATGGTATATTGTCTAAAAATAAACAATTCCTTTATTTATAAGGATTATCACTTGAAATTTAAATATTTGTTGTAGCATTGTATATATGCAAATAAAATATTTCTTTGTTGACATAATTCGAAACTACTTTTTAGTCTGTCTTAGAAAAAGTGTTATGTTTCCCTTTTTAATAATACTTGCTTTAATTATACTTTTAAAAATTCGCTTTTAACAATGAATATTTGATCATAAAACAAAATATCGATTCAAGTGCATTTAAATATCTTCGAGATGAAATTTAATATTTAAGGTAACTACATAATTAAAGCCACGAGACACTTTGCGTATTGATGATGTAAAAACGTAAAAAACCTTAAGTCTTTTGACTCTAATATTTTTTTTATAAAATTAGTTAAGTATTCACCTGCAATTTATTAGGTGAAGCGGCTAAAGTTTTCTTTAAAAATTTCCTTATGGAGCATTAAAAAATATAATTTTAAATTGTCATGTAAATTAATGCACGGTTAACATATCCATCACTCAAGACTTGTTAAGGCGCATACTCCAAAAAATCTGAAATTATTTATGTGATGTGTTGGTGATTATTACAAATGATAAAATTACATTTTGCTTCATGCATTAACATCTGCTCTGATCAATTTTAGTTTTTGTTTCCTGATACAAACGTGTTTCATTTAATACTTACACTTGTTACATCTATCAGCACATTTTTTGTCTCAGAGAGCAATACGCAGAACGTTCTTTTTCTCATTAAAAAAATTCCATTACAAGTAGATAAGTAAGTGTGTTCAACAAACATTTAAAATAAATTTTTTTCAAACTTTGTTTATGTTTGGTTTTCTCCTTAATTTCTTGATAATCAGCTAGTGTTTATTCCGCTTATTCAATTTAATTTAGTCCCCACAGTTGTAGCCATTAATCCACCCATGCAGTCGCTCTGTTTTAAATTATATTTATATAGCTCAAATATTTATTTTTCTTTTAAAAACGCAAAAGTTTAAAATGGTTGTAATGTAACACACAAACTGAAATTCGCTTGTATTTGATTCATTTCCATCTACCCATGCAATAGCAGTGATTGAAATTTAATTTTTTTATAGCTCATAAAAGAAAAAAATAACTTAGGGCCCCTGGCCCCAAAAGGAATATTTCAAAATGGATAAGCTAATTCAGAAACATTTGCTTTATCGTAATCGGATGAATGGTATAGAAACGCATAAGGGAATTATCTTTAGCTCATAAAAGGAGGAACAAAAGAATTTAGGGCCCCGGTCACAAAACGGAATATTGTAAAATGTGTGTAATAATTCAGATACATTTGCGGGCGTGTGTACAACAACTCAATACATTTTCATCTCTTTTCGACTAATGGTATAGAAGCGCATACGGAACATATTTACATATATTAATTTGTTAGATATAGTTTACCGAATAAAGATAACTTTTTCGCAATTATTAAGGGATGAATTCTATCTGTCTGTCTGTCTGTTCGTCTGTCTGTCTGTCTGTCTGTCCATCCGTCCATCGATCCATCCATCCATCAATCATCTACCAATCTACCATCTACCTTCCTACATGCCTGCCTACCTACCTACATACGTACGAACGAACCTACCTACCTACCTACCGTCTTACCTACCTACCTACTATTTATCTACCTACCAACCTACCTACCTACCTACCTACCTACCTACCTACCTACCTATCTACCTACCTACCTACCCACCTACCTACCTACCTACCCATCCACCCACCCACCCACTCACCCATAGACCCACCCGCCCGCCCTCGATGGGTAAAATTATGTAAATGTATATACGTTTTGTTAACGTCATGGATTTTCTTAATTGGTAAAAATGTGTTCATATGTAAAATGAGAATATAGCATCTATTTTGTACAACTGTGATGTCATTTGATTGAAAGATATTGTCATCGAGATAAAAATGTATAAACTCAATTTCCTACCCCCGCAGAAGTTTAATTATTTATCAAAGTCATTCTGAGGCTTATCTAGCGCTGCATTGCGCGAAATTTTTTGTACTACCTCCCACCAAGATAAACAACGTTAAAAAAACATCCACTGGATTGTAACTCCTTTACTTAAGCAAAAAGAATTTTATTGCATTTAATATACTTTGTTCTTACTACAATGAGTGATAAGGGCATTAAAAAATGATATTTGGCTACGTAGTTTTGCTGCACCAATTGAATTAAACGGCATATTCTTATTAAAATTAATTTGAAATGTAGAGTTTTTACTACTTAAAAAATTTCCTAAAAGTTTATTTTTGGAATGAATAAAGAGTAAAAAACTAAATAAATGTTAAAAATACAAAGCTAAATATGTATTTAAGTGTAGCAATTTAAAAAGCAATCAATTCTATTTCTTAATTTTACTTTTAAGAAGGAGAATATACATTACCAGTTTTGTCACGCTCTTTTATTAAATCAGAAAATTTTTAGCTTTGGCTATGACGTCATTAGCGTGATTATTTAGAACTAATTCATTTTAATTTTATTTCGCAGTATTGACAACGCAGTAAATAACGCACTAATAACAACTGATGTTTAGGTTTTACCGATAAATGTGATTACTTTGATCATATTTTTTTTTTTCATAACTTAATCATTTAATATAAAATGCTTAAGATATTTCCTTAGTTGTTTCATTAAATGTATTTGTAATTTATAATAATAATACTTAAACTTTTGCTAAAATAAAAGCGGAAATATAATTTTTTTTTTTGCGCATGTAAATTTATTTGATTTCCGTAAAATATAAGAAAAGAACTATGCATGTTTTTAAGAATCCGAACGTATCAAAATATCTTCGGTTATTTAGCGTTATGTCAGCATATTTCATTCTTATATATATATGATTATTTTTAACTATTTTTCTTTGAATTTTAAAGTTTATTATGAACTGCTATTTAACAATTTAAGTTTGAGTCTTTAGTCTTTCCGTTGTGTATTTTGTCACATTCTTCTCTTACATGCCATTGATTAGATAAGCCAATAAATTACACCACGGAACTAGTAATGAATACAATGGCAGTTAACTTAATTGCTCGAGAACCTGATATAATAGAAATGAAAATGTATCGCTGTATAAAAAGTATTAGTCATCCAGGAAAAGGCCTAACGCTGCCAGTATCTTACTTTTCTAAAATATTTTTTTGCGATTTGTTTTTTCTATGGCATAAAAGAACTCCCAATATAAATAAATTATTCGTCTCTTGGGCTACATTTTTAAGAGGTTACTGCGAACTTTGTCTCTCAATTAAAAAAAACAAGAAAAATTACCTTGGCAAAGTTCTCCATAGTAACCTGACTTGCAGCCATTTATACAATGACCTGTACTTTTATTGCAAGCTCCAGGTTTGTCACACCCATTACTACAAGCTGATTAACAATTAAAAAGTAACACTGCAATGAATGATATTAAAAACTCAACTAATGTGAATTGTATTCTGTAGATATAAAGAAAGTCATATTTTAAATTACCGTTTTCTTAACAATTGGACTTTTTAACTAATTTTGTTTTGGAAACGTTTTATTAAGAATTTTAAACAAGATGTTGATTTTAAAAAAACCACTCCAAGCGCGACTAAATGCCAAAAGCAACTATTTAAGATTTTTTTAATCAAAATAAACTTAAAACCGATTTTTCTAAAATATATTTTATGTAGTGTCATAATCATCTCGACATATTTAACAATTTCTCCATTATGTTTATGAACAAAAATAATCTGATTATAATGTTATTGATCTGCCAAACATGGTGAAATAAATTGTGTAATAAAAAGTTAGAATAGTTTAACCAACTGTTAGACGATGTTAAGTATTACAACAATTAGTATTGTACAATACAGTATTTTGGTAGGCCTAGAAAGTACCTTGAAAATTTCAGGGTTGTTCTATCGAGGTCTGTAAATTATTTAAATAATTCATCGCTTTTAATGCTCAAAAGGTTACTATCGTTCAATTAATTAAGGGTTGTTGTTTTCAAAATTTGACGCCACGCATCCCAACCACTTTCATTGGGTTGTTATTCTTGTTCATTTTGACGCGTTAAATTTTACTTTCACAAATTACTCTGCTTTAATCTCAGCTTTGCTTTTGTCAGCGACTTGTGCCCATTCTCATTTCTCGTTCTTTTTTTTTTTTTTTTTTTTTTTTTGGTACGATACATAAATGTATATATATATATATATACAAAGTAAATTAAATTTATACTTCTATAAATGCTTGTTTTGGTATAAATGAATGTATTTACCGAAACTTCTGCGGTTTTTTTTTTCAATTTAATAATTGTTAAAGCTTAACCTGTACTTTTTAATTTTAAACAAATTGTTTGCGCTCATTAATGGAATTGAAAGCTTCATCACAGCCAGACACTCGTGTAATTAGTCAACCGTAACGGGTACACGTTTCCTAAACAATTAGTATAAAATGGTTCATTGTGTGTAATTTATTAGATATTGGAAGAGTTATGTCACCCACGGCAAGAACTAAAACTAAATCTATCTGAAGCTCGAGAATCCGTTATTATAAAATTTATATATAGGCCTACCATAAACTATTCAAGGAAAATAGAGAATGCAGCATTTAAGTACAGTAAAAATACATAATTCTCTTACTTATTCACGAAAACTGATTAAAAAGTATAAAAGCTGTTTTTCCTGTTTGCTAGTATCGTGCCCAAAAAAATGTGTGCCCGTGGCATATACCATACACATATAAATAAAAGAGCATTGTTAAAGTTACTAATTTTTAGGTCAATAAATATTGTGTTTTATATTTTTATTTTTAAAAATTATCTGCCATCACACTTTGTTTTGGACAAATAGAGCAATAAGAGAGATTTTAAAGAGCCGTTCAAGTTTGGTAAGTTTTGTTTGAAATCTCCCTGCAATATTCAGCTGTCTTTCTGATCTCAAAACATTGGATAGCTAGCGAGTTCACATTTGACATCACCAGCTATTATTAAAGGCTTAAGTTTTTAACAAAATATACAACGCCATAAATACTAGCTTACATTAATATGGTACTAAATATTATATTTATATATATATATATATAAATATAAAGCTTCAGATAGATTCACTTTTAGTTCTTTCCGTGCATGGCATAACTCTTCCAATATCTAATAAATTACACACAATGTACCAGCAACTGGGTAGCACCATAACCTCCTGGCGTCTGTAAAAAAGCGCAAACGTAAATGGTATGGCCACGTGACCAGAAAACATGGGCTCGCCAAAGAGATCTTGCAGGGTACAACTAGAGGAGGAAGAAGAAGAGGAAGACAGAGAAAAAGATGGGAAGATAACATCAAAGAATGGACGGGATTACAACTAGGCGATGCTATACATAGGGCAGGAGACCGAGAGGGATGGAGAAGAATAGTTTTTATGTCATCTGTGGCACCCCAACGGTCGAAAGACTACGGGACATGATGATGATAATATATATATATATATTTACTAGTCAAGATCATGAGTGAATATTTTATTTTTAAATAGTGCAGGCAGCCACTGTAATTAAATAGAATATGGTATGTCTCAAGGATGTGTGTGCTCATTGGTCAAAAGTGTTAAGGCGATTCATAATTAAACGGTTAAATAAAATGTTTAAAGTACATGAAAGGAAAGTCCATGTGAAAGTACGTTTGTGTCTGTCACAATCACAATGTCTGATGAATTATAAGAGAGGTGCAATGGTTAAAATGAGTTATAATAGTGACTCACTATACTTTATTTATTACACACGGTGACGATCACAATAATAATAATAATATTTGATACTTGAAATAGGTCTACATCTCATGTGCCAATCATACTAAATCCAAAAGGTTTTGTAGTGTATCATAAGTATTTCAATACACTATAAATCTTCCTTTAAATACAAACGTTTCTGTTCAATTCAAACTGTCAAATTATTTAGACTCCATTCTTCTCTTCTTGCTCGCCTCTCATTGGCCCATTCTCTCTAAGTCCCAATACTCTATATATTCCAAAAGTAATAATTACCATATTACTTATCTCCCATATAAGTATATATGTGACAGCGTCTGTTGGTTGAAAGCTGTTTGAGTGTTTTAAAACGAGTCGGTAAACATACAGTGACTTACAGAGAGACGAAGGGAGAACGATTAGACATAAATCAAGAGCTCGATGTTACTGTGTCTCGTAGTACATTTCAAAAGAGAGAAATTCCTTTGAGCTGAGGACACTAATCGTTATTTATGTATAGTAAGGCCAAGTCTACTAATGCGACTCACGCTCTTAAGTATTATGTATTCTGCAATGCTGTCTGATGCGTTCAGGGACTCAACCACGGACTTGCCAATCCGTTTTCTTCAACCTAAAGAAGCTTCAAGCTAAAAAAAAGGTCAAACATACCACCATCAACGAGCTTCTGTTTGCGGACGATTGTGCCCTCAATGCTGACTCTGAAGCCGCCATGCAACAAAGCGTTGATATCTTTTCTGAGGCCTGCAACAACTTTGGACTAACAATCAACGCGAAGAAGACTGGGGTATTGTATCAGCCAGCTCCCAGTAGGCCCTACGCTGAACCCATCATCATCATCAGCGGACAGCGTCTTAACGCGGTTGATAAATTTACTTACTTGGGCAGCACCCTCTCCAGATCTGTCATCATTGATGATGAAATGAATGCCAGACTTGCAAAAGCTAGTGCCATATTTGGCAGGCTCCGCAGCACTGTTTGGGACAGGAGAGGTATCAGACGGGAAACGAAGATCAAGGTCTATAGCGCAGCAGTCCTCTCGACATTGCTCTACGGATGTGAAACGTGGACAGTCTACCAGCATCACGCCAAAAAACTGAACCATTTTCACACAACCAGCCTCAGGAAACTCCTCGGCATCAGGTGGCAAGACAAAGTTCCTGACACAGAGGTTCTCGCTAGAGCGAACCTACCTAGTATCTTCACCACCCTGTTGCAGTATCAACTCCGTTGGATAGGACACGTTGCCCATATGGAAGATCACCGGCTCCCTAAACAAATATTCTATGGTGAACTCACGACAGGCAAGCGCTCCCAAGGAGGTCCAAAAAAACGTTACAAAGACACTGAAAGTGGCACTAAAGGCCTTCAGCATCGACACTGCTAAATGGGAGCAGACATCTCAGGACAGAGTCAGGTGGAGATCAGTGGTCAAGATAGGCGCTAAATCTTATGAAGCCAGATAGGATGGCCACCATTGAGACACGCAGGCAAGCCCGAAAGAACATTTCTAAATCCACGACTGCACCAACTATCCCCTGCCCGCGGTGCCACAGACTATTCCGAGCACGTATAGGATTGGCAAGCCACCTTCGAACCCACCGTAACCCACCCTCCCTAACCGGATGACTGGATGGTCCGAGTCGATTTGACGGACGAACAACACACACTATTGCGAACACAATGTACAGTGTAAATAAACTCTTCAATAAGGTTTACTCGGCGTTGCCGCATTCATCGCCCGATCGCTTTAGCAATAACCAAACATCTGATAGCTTGATAAACTTCAAACCTCAAATATATGACAGGCAATAACGAACTTGAAACTGAACAGAAATATACAGAAAATGTGTTTGCTAAATATGAATAATTTTTGCAAGCTTTTATCCAGATGGCTAGAAAGATCCAAAACAAATAATAACTTTATATTTTTTTATACAACTTCTGCGATTGCTTCATATCTATGACTTTTTTTATAGAAAAGTTACATACTTGAGTTACAATATAATCCATGGAGGCCATTGATGCAACCCCCAATGCATTCTCCCGTCAGGTTTGAGCAGTCTCTATCTTTACAGCCTGGTGAGCAAACTAAGAAAAACAGTAATATTTTAAAATTAATATGTGCATTATTTGTAGTGAATAAGAGAGGACAGTGGCATTAAATCAACAGAAACATGTTATAATTTAAGAGTTGACAGTTGGTGATGTAAATAATTTCTTGCAAATTTTAAAGTTTAAAAAAAAATTATTTCTAGCACAATAAGCTATTACTGAGAAACTAGCTCTACAAGGGTGAATTTTAAGGGACAAAAACACGTTTTCAAGTAACTGGCAATATATTGCAAACTTTATCTTTGATATATTATTTTAAAACTGTTTTTTTTTTTTTGGTGCCACCAAAGATACTTACATAGATGTTATTTCGAATGTGAGAAAAGCTAACATTCTATGTTCCCCATCTATAGAAACATGGAATATTGTGATAAATAAATACTGGCCAAAAGGAGTGTATGATTTGGTCATGTGGGTAGTGACAATTTTGACTGGACAGCCATGATAAAAATTTTGAGTTGAGAAGACGTAAGATATATTTTGTGAAGATACAAGAGTTGAATGACTCTAGTGAATTGAGAATGAAATATTCCTGGATTGCATTGTGTATTCTCTATTTTCTGTTAAATCTTATGTATATATTTATTCCTTTTAATTTGGATATTGTCAATCTTCTGAGTTATAAATTTAAAGAAAACTAAATGAACCTGCGGATTGTCTCTTTCATTATTTCTTACAGTGACACATATATAAAAAAGAAAGTTCAATCAATTTTATTTATTTGGAAACATTTACTTTTGTGTGAAGATATGATAAAATATGTATCGTTGCAAGGTTTTTAGCGATTTTTAGTAACTATAGGCCAACAAGAAAATTTGTTTAAATTTTAAATTTTCATTACAACTATGCGGCATCCTGTACTCAATTATGATCATTGGCGTCATTCACGTTCCAGCATTAACATGTTTCTAAAAATAATTGTATGATGGATTGGTTTTAATTTATAATAAGTTGAATTTTCAAAAATATTGTTACGAAGTTACAATGTTTCAGTTGGACCAATGTTAATGTAAATGTATAACAATGCCATATGGTTTAACACCAAAACAATTTTGTTTTGTAAACAGTCTTGTATAAGGAATATGGGCAGAAATTGTATGACTGGGAGCAATTTCAAGGCATGTTATTTTCAGATACTGAAAATAAAGAAGACGAAACGTGCAAAGTTAGTGACACTCTATATGTATCACTCTATATGTATCACTCTATATGTATCACTCTATATGTATCACTCTATATGTATCACTCTATATGTATTACTCTATATGTATCACTCTATATGTATCACTCTATATGTATCACTCTATATGTATCACTCTATATGTATCACTCTATATGTATCACTCTATATGTATCACTCTATATGTATCACTCTATATGTATCACTCTATATGTATCACAATGCAAAGAAATAGATCATCATCAAGAGAATGTTTCCATTGATTAGAGGAACACATGACGCATGTGATGATGTACACGCTGCAGTAAAGCCGTTTTCAGGTCAGGCACTGCAGCCTAAGCGGGACATTCAACAAAGTAGTGTATATTGTGTTACAAAAGATGGTTACGAGACCAAGGCATATTTCATATGTGTTTTTTTGTCATAAATATTTCAAGAATTTCATAAAGTATTGACTTGTTCATTGACTTCATTATCTGATCGATACCCCAGTGACATAAACAAAAAGTAATTTACTTATTAAAAACTGCCAGTTTTCTTAACGTTTATTATAAATAACACTTAGTAATAATTTTCTACGTCGTTATTTGATGCAGTATGTGTTGTCCTGTTTTTAAAAATCGACTTTATTAGGCTATATTTTCTTGAATGGGATATTGTCTAAAAATAGCGAACATATTTTTACTTGAGTCTAATCACTTGAAATTCGATCATGTGTAAGTATAGAATATAATAATATTCTAATTAAAAAGTCAAATTGAGTGCAATAATTAGAAATATTTATTTTTGGACTTCTTCGTCAAGGTTTGATGATATGTTTTTGTCCACTTTAAAAAAAAAAATTCTTTAAAATAATAAAATGTCATTAAATAGTCGTAGGTATTTACGAAAGTACAACCACGAGGAAATAAGTAAATATTTGTGTATTCAGGGTTTTAAAAGATTGTTTATTCACTATTACAAAACATTGTGTATTTAGTATTATGTCACATTAGGAAACGGCATCATCGGGCCGTCGAGCTTATTGCTCCATATGCACTACCCAAAGCATCCCCCTCCCCCCCGAATATCGGGCCCCCAAAAGCGGCATGTTGTAGATGTTCTTTTCCCAGGACGAACCCCACCCGAGTCCGCTCGATCAGGATTTCTGCTGGAGGCCGCCCCGACCCAAGAACACCCGGTCGTTCCGACACTGCGATTACACACAGAGCACACGATCGACTTTCCTAGGATTTGGAATGGTAAATTTTTATCTTCCCCCACCCATCCCGGCGAAGTATCAAACGCCCTATAAGAAGGGTCCTACAGTGGGTTTCTACCTCGCAACTAGTTTGCGAAGTAGCTGGGACAAAACGGTTGCCTGGGAGCAGCTTTCTCAGGGCTGTATATCAGTGTTATAAAACATTGTGCATTTAAGTTAATAAAAGATTTTATATTCAGTGTTATAAAATATTATGAATTATAAGTTTATAAAAGATTGTGTATTCAGTGTTATCTTCCCACAATTTTAGATTTAACTAGCCAAGGAGGGAGAAGAAAAGGAAGACAGAGAAAACGTAGTGCAGAAAACAGAGAGGACTTGAGAAGGAAGGCTTTCATGTCATCTGTGGCGCCCCAACGGTCCAAGGACTTAAGGACATGATGATGAGCCAATATAACCGGCGTCCAAGGACTTAAGGACATGATGATGAGCCAATATAACCGGCGTCCAAGGACTTAAGGACATGATGATGAGCCAATATAACCGGCGTCCAAGGACTTAAGGACATGATGATGAGCCAATATAACCGGCGTCCAAGGACTTAAGGACATGATGATGAGCCAATATAACCGGCGTCCAAGGACTTAAGGACATGATGATGAGCCAATATAACCGGCGTCCAAGGACTTAAGGACATGATGATGAGCCAATATAACCGGCGTCCAAGGACTTAAGGACATGATGATGAGCCAATATAACCGGCGTCCAAGGACTTAAGGACATGATGATGAGCCAATATAACCGGCGTCGCTGGAAGATTGTATGTGAATAAAAAATATCGCTACAGCTCATAGCTAACGTCGAAATTAATATAATCTGTAAAAGACACATCGCTAAGATAAAAAAACAATATTATTGTATCCTCTTAAAAGCACATTTCTAATATACGCTTCTATCCAGTTTTAATTCCAACGTACATACAATTGGATGCTACAAAAACCCATTTGCATATAAGGAAACGTATGTGGTACCAAAGGACCACACCTTTATGATAAGAAAAAGTAACGTGTAACAAAAGTTCGTTTTACCGTTGTCTATTGAATTGGTTTCTTAAGCATTAAGTAGAGACTTATTGGACGAAATTGCTTAACTAAAACGACGATTTTCAGACACCAGCCATTGTTTAAATTTCCTTTTTTTACTAATTATTATATTACGGTTGATTGGCGAAAATCTAAAAAAACTTTGTCCTCATCTGAGTTGTATAAAAAACATTGCTATGTATATCGCATTTACGGGTTAAAAAAAAGGGATGTTAATAGAAATTTCAGTTAAAAAACTAAAAATAATATTACGTAGACATCTTGGGCCAATATGATTTTCTTTGCAACCCTGGTGACAACTCCCATCTAGTCGATTACATGCTCCATTTAGTGCACAACCGATGCTGCATTCTGAGAATTAAAAAAAAACATAATACAAAATTAAAGATTCATTTATAGATTTAAAAAAAGAAACACTTAAGTTGTAATACAACAGAAGTAAGCGAATTCTATTTATTTTTTTAAGTTTTGGGAAAAATACTTAAACTGGTTTCATCTCCCCTAATCGGGAGTTAATTCATAACAAATATGATGAATCACATGATGTGATATAATATAATCAGATGGAAAAAAAACTGAAATGAACGTTACTTTGACTTCAAATTCATATAAGTGCGACACTCATTTTTCAACAACAAATGGGAAAAAAGAATACTGCACTGCACACCTTTTTAATAAATTTGAATCGCGAACTTACACGGTGTTTTATTTGAGTACCAAAATAATATTACAATTCACTGCTATTTACCTTGCATAATAACAAGACAAATACTTTATTTTAAAATGTTAATAAGAGAACTTTAAATCTAAATTTTATTTTTCTATAAAATAGTCCACGGCGCCCTTTGAATGATGCGGCGGTGTCGACAGTAACATGCACAGAGTCAATATTTCACCTGTATAGCACCTCCACCCTCAAACACACACATGCATTTAAAAATAATAATGAAATGAAACCCAGAAATACAATGTCTTATATTTATTAACTCTCCACAATCACAAACTAGTTGCCTTCATTTACCATTATTACAAGTGTTTCCCCATCTTAAAGGTTGACATGTATGACAGAGTCCATTCATTGGGAAGCAAAAATTGTCCCGACAATATCTGGAGCAGTTGTTATTACATCTTGTTCCCCACGTTCCCTGCATGCATTCTTGGGAAAAATTACGTAGCAGAATAGCAATAACATTCATGACCTTTTTTAACATAGTGTTTCGTGAGTGTGGAGAAATAAGTTTATACGTGTGTTTAGAATCATTCATTTTCTAATGGCTTGCGGGAAGGTTGGCTCTCGGTACACAAACTTTTATTTTACCTTCAGTGAAAACAATTTTCAGATGGTGCCACATTTATGGTAGATTAACAATTACAGTGATAAAAAATTCAGATATGCTGTTATACATTGGCATCATGTAAGGTAGTTCTGTAGACATGCAGAGAGGCATGATATTATGTATGTCGGTAAGAAGCAGCATACAGGTCTATTAGGACAATAATTATAGACAGCAGCCTAGGAAGCAAGAAGTGATAACGCAAACATGGGGAAAACAGACAACAGATTTTCGACTTGGCAGCGGAAATAAAATTAAAGTTTATTCAATTCTGCACAGTTTTATTTCTTTTTTAGTTGAGTTTAAATAGTTATGAGATGTGACTTTTTAAAATAGAAGGGGTGAGCAAGCATTCAGAACCGAAAAAAAAATTTGATTTTTTTATGAATTAATCACTGTAAGACAGCGGTCTTCAACCTGTGGATTGTCCCATGGGTCACCTAATACCATCGAAAAACATATATATTCTGTCTGGTTTTCTATTTTTAGGTAGGATTCATCTCTCTCTGTATATTATTATGTAAATTTGATTAATACTTATTTGTATGTCTTGTTGTACTGATGAAGGCATGTGCCGTAACGTTTACGTATGTGTATTGTAAAATTACTATTAAAGCTTAATATATATTGTTATATTGACACGGATTGTTCGTGTCTATTTAATCTATAGTAATGAAGTAGCAACAAAAGTGAGTTGCTGGGGGTCGACAGAACATGAGAAACTGTATTAAAAGGTCATGTCGTTTGATAGGTTGAGAACCACTGCTGTAAGACCATGAAGGATTTCCAAATATTTTATTCGTACAATGATCAATCTCTTTTGCATATGGCAGCTTTCGTTGAAATCACAAAATATTTTTTTTTTAAATATTTGTGTGTGTGTAATTGTGATGTAATCTTGCTGGTCATTCAAATTCCAATACAGTGATATATTTAGAACACCTCGCTAGAGCGCCCCCTCCCTTTCATTACCTAGTTTGAGTTATCCCCCCCCCTGGTATTATCGTGCCAAAAATCTCTCTAAACGTTAAATTCTGTCATTAACTGCGAGGAAACCCCCCCCCCCTTTATGCTATGGGTGAGTTGTTAACTCGTGAAAAATTTTGACTACGCTTCTAAAGATTTACTTCATTGGTTCTATTCAGCACATAATTGAAATCAGCCACTGACCAATTTTATTAAATAAGCAATTTATGTACCACATCGTTACTTCGTGAGTGTGAAGCCTTCTCGGTTGATTCATCATTTCAATTTCAATCATTTCATTCTAACCTTTTTACACCACATATTTAAATGTTGTTTTAATCATGTCAATGTGTGCTTTTCCCATACAAAGGAATATGTATAATTCATTGGGCTTTTCCATTTTACTCTCTGCTCGTCATTCGTCTCCATACTTGGACACGTGACGGCCTTTTTTTGAGATTTAGCTATGTGAAGAATTTATACCATCTTAAGGATTTTAAAATTCAGTATGTGATTATGTTTGAGAAGATCCTGTACCCAACGTTGACGGTAGCCATACATGCTTGCGCAAAAAATGATAAAGACTGAAAAGGTTAGCAATAAACTGGATGTTTGTATTCAAAGATCATGTCCCTTTCAATGCCTCGATCTGAATTCGTTGTTGTTGGAAAGGTATCCGTCAGCTTATGACTATTAGAAAAGTTGCGCGACTACTTTTTCTTATATATCATTTCACAAACAACCCTGTTGCCATATTGCCGCAGTGGCAGAAATTTTGCAGCTGTATTGAGGATCATCTCACTGTGGCAGATTTCAAGAACTCCGCACAGTACTCATCCGGAAGAACAAGCCGTTGGCCGTATCGATCGGTCCGCGAGCTGATAGGACTCACCACTGAAATATATTACATTCACTGAAAAGGACCGAGCTTTTGCTCTTTAATGGCCCTGGCAATTATGGTACAGGCCTGCCTCATCTGGTGGGCAGTCCCGTAAATAAGGCTCTGGACATGGTTGACTGGGAGGACCCCAATCACGCCAGTCGCCAGCGTTGAGCACTCGCTAGTAGGTGCTCGACCGTCTCCGGCGCCAGCCCACAATGACGGCAGCTCGGGTCCCGCAGTGGTTGCAACCTATTCAGATAGCTGCGGGTAGGGCAATGCTCTGTTCTCATCTGGGTGATGAGACTCTGCTGGTGGCGTTTAAGACTCCACCACTGATCGCCTTTGCGATTGTTTCTAGGAGGACTCGCCACTGGAAAGTCCACATATCACAACGTACAAGGCAAAATCTGTTCAACTATTTCCTGCTCCGACGTTCACTTTCGTTTCAGTCCTGAGAAGCAATGAAGGAGAGGACTGGAGAAACACTTCTAAGGTTAAGTGATCTCCCAAATCGATTGATCAAGCCAGATCATCAAAACCATTTTATTATGATTAAATGTGAATCTTAACAGTATGAATACAATGGAATTAATTTACAAAGCAATCAACTTTTAGGATGAATGTCAGGCATCACGAGATACCAATGTCCATAATCCATAGAAACTAGATATAAATGATATACAAAAGGTATCTTATCTCCTTAACTACTATCACCTCTTTGAAGTGTTGTAAAATTCGTGTAAATAAATAATTTTATTTAAATTTCATGCAATTTTGTTATGGATTCTTTTGGTAATACGGTATAAGTGAATGTGACTATAATTTTGTCACTTAGTGAGTGAATTTGATCGAAAATAAAACCCCTAGACACGATCAAGTGATAAAACTGATACGAGACGTATCCACATACAAATACCAGTAGAAGTAATTTCACCACAGTGTTTGTTTATGATTATAAATAATTTTTAAAACACTATTTATACAATGCCTAATGATAAGAAATATTTATGTTATTAAAAGAAACGAAAGTTTAATAGAAGTAAATACACTAAGCTTAATGTTGGACTCAATGAACATATTTTAAATTTAAATGTCAGCAATGATGAAAACAATCATTCTGATTACACTGAAGATGGGATACTTCAAATGTACTTGTCTAAAATATTAAAGTGTAGTGCTCTTACATACCAATCAAACAGAAGAGGTCAGAAATGAAACTGAAAGATATCAATAAAATAAAATATTCTTATTATCATTAAAGTGAAGGTGCAGACATTGAAAATACTTTCAGTAATATTTGTAATAAAAGTAAATCAGTGTTAATGGATATGAGAAATACAATTTTTCGAGACCTTTCCAATCCACGTATTTTTATTATTATTATTATTATTAGTTGTCTTATATAGCGCGGTACCCCAGCCTAGGGCTAGACTCATCGCGCTGTACATAAAAATATTAACACTTAGTCACTGTATAAATAGATAGTTGTTTAAAAATTATTTATAATCATAAACAAACACTGTGGTGAAATGACTTCTTCTACTGGTATTTGTACGTGGATACGTCTCGTATCAAATTCACTCATTTTAGTAAATGAACATGTCTTGATAGTTATATCCAAAATGCGAACGAATTGATAATACTATTCTTCAATTCTCTATATAATATGTGCCCTAAGAAAAATTAACATGGTTTAAGATCTGTTAAAATTGCAGTTGGATATGCTTCTTTTCAATGATGGATCCTTAGTATTTGAGGTACCTCTAAGACTTTTGCAGCTGCCCAGTGGTCAGTTAACATTCGACTATTTCATTGCGCTCCATGCTAAACATAAATCTAAGACACAAGAAACAGATGACTGGGGCATTGTGGAAGCTTAAAAAACCACAAGAAGGATGAAATTAGCGCAGAATATTCAACAACTGAAGGTGAAGGCAATCCTTGTCTTGCAGTGGGTCATTAAGGTATGAGATATTTTTTAATGAATAAAATTAAGTAATGTTATTCACACAATTTCTCTGCTCATTTCTCTTAATTGGTCATGACACTTTTCAATATCTACCTATTTTTTTTCATAAACAAAAAAAAAAAAAAAAATCTACCAAATTTTTTTCATTAAAAAAAACAAGAAAAAACAAATCTACCTATTTTTTTCATTAAAAAAAAAAGAAAAAAAAAAATCTACCTATTTTTTTTCATTAAAAAAAAACACTAAAAAGAGACATTTTCTTCTTAATTGGAAACAAACTATTATGTATCGATTTTTAAACGGAAATATTATATACTGTAAATTATGGTAGTATGTCTTGTCATGTAGATTCATTTAACATTTGATACTTGTAGCTTTCTTTATTTCAATGTCTAGGGATAAGTTTTGAGTAGTTCACCTATGTCCTAGGTATTGCTCCACCAAATATCTCTCTTTTTTCGCTTAAAATGCAACTACATTGTCCTATACCCATGTGCTGGATATTGTTGTCTTTTAACATGAAAAATCCATTAAATCTTTTCTCTTTAATAAATTGTGGCTAAAGAAAAAAGATTTTTTTAAATGTAACTTTAAAAATGTTTTTTTTTTTTAAAAGTGGAATTAATTTCTTATGCCCCGAAGGTTTTTAAAAAAGAACGATCATATAATCATAGTAAAACGCATTGCGGTAGGTCCATTGTAGGATAATTATCTACCATATTCACTCTTTAACTTCCATGTCAACACATTTTGTATAGGGGCATTGCGATTCATATATACTGGAACTTTAAATGGCTTAATTTTGATTTGCTTTCTGATTGTTTCAATGTTTATTCGTTTTTTAGTTAATGGCGACAAAGTAAAGGACTCTACGAGTATCATTAACTCTCGTCAGTCCACTACGTGCTCCCACATCTCGTCAAAGTCTGGATAATCTATTACGTGCATTAACGTCTCGTTCATCTTTCTAAATACGTCACACTGGGAAATGATGTCGTTGGGCCGTCGAGCGCGAGCTCTTAATGCCCCTCCACCCCACCCCCCGCGGAACACATCAACATGAGCCAGACGCCTGGTCTCCCCGCCGCCTCACGATGCGTTGTCACGCCAGGAACCTATTTCCTGGCCTGGGAGTTGTCATGTCGACTGATTCGCTGTGTTTGAAGCGTTCGCAGCTGGTTATTCCAGAAGGTTTGGGTGGATTTGCTTTCCCTCCGGAGGATATGGTGTGACGTACCATTCCCCAACGCTCAGGGAGCCTCTCGGTCGGGACGGAAAGCTAGGACGAAACTGTTGCTTTGGAGCGGCTTTCTCACAGCTGTATAGCTAAAATCTTCGGCATGGGTTTACCGCCACCCAAGCCCCATGTCCTTTTAACGGCAACGTGTAATCACATTATTGCGTTACTACTCCCGTTGACTCTCTAGTCAAGCGAATTCAAGAATTCCGTTGGATAATTGATAACTTCGTCTTGATTCAATACAAAATTGATGGACTTATTCGATGTCGATTCGTCTGGGATTTCATTTTGAATGCTTAAGGTGATTGTATTGACATCGTTGTTTTTGGCTGCCAATATAGCACATGCACTGAGTTACTGATGATGTTTAAAAATTTTATGCGATGTTTGGGAAACAATTTTATGAATCAATTCTTCGGTGGTTGCTGTAATTTTACAGAAGCTTGTTGGCAATGTAAAACATTGTGGGGATTCATCGATTGCTATTTACACATTGCCAATGTCAAACAATTTTTTTACGAAACATGCCATGGATGCATCATTGTGTAGTTGTACACGCATATTGGTCTTCAAAGTCAATTTCTGTACATGTCATCATAAAACTTGTGAATTGAGACATACATTTAATTCATCGGCAGCTGTTGAACGTGGTAAAACTGGTAGAGGTTGTCGAAAATCACCAGACAATAAAATAAGTGCGCCACCGAAGAGCTGTTTATGTCCACTCAAATCTTTTAGTGTACGATCTTTTGGTTTGGATGGGAAGAACGTAAACATGATTGCAAACAAATTGCGTATTTGCTGTGGTTAAGCAATATTCGATGCATCAGAGAGCGAAGTATCACAATGAGCATCGTTTTCAAGTAGTTTTAATTCTTGGCACGACTTCATGATGAGTGGCACATACTTGACCGTTTACTGTTCGGAATTCTTGGAAGGATGTTGGTCCACGTACGTTGATTAACAGTAATCGCAAGTAAAAGCAATCTGCATTGTTCGGGTGAACAGTATAAAGAGGGCCTAATGCGTCGGTCGAATATACAAATGCTTTACCCAGTTTGCCTCGTTGACAACTTTTCGATGATGCATTCCATGTGTAATATGTTGGCACTTAATAGTAAAGTTGCGTCTTTGCAAAAATAGCATTCGCACACAATGAAAAAAAATGCAGTTAACGTTGTTGGCGAAGGGGACAATGCTCCCAGTCGTGCATTTTCTGTTGTGAAGTACATGCTCTTTCCCTTTTTAAGGTGTACTGCCAAAAGAACAACTGTTAGATGCTGTTCATGGATTGTAAATGATAAAATGCGCCATATTGCTTCATTGCTATTAATGTAGCGTCCACGTTGATATTGTAGATTTCTTCGATTGATCCAGTTATTTTTTCCACTCCAAAAACCGCTATATCGCTTCCTTTGTTAACATATTTATAAATGTACTTGATCAATATCAACGAATAGCAATACTAGACATTGATGTGTGATTTACACGTTTTCGAGAGTAATTGTGAATAAGGTACAACCCAACGATTATCGACTTCGACATCATTTATTCGTACCTTTAAAGTGATTGATTTGCCACCATCTTCATTTGATCGTCGCGAACAGAGTGGATAGCCGTCATTGCCAGTGACAGTCTCCGCAACAAAATCTCTTGGGTATCGTTTCGTACATTTCCCATAAGAAATGCATGGTAAATTTTTGTTGAGAAAGCCACATGAGCCGTAAATCATGTTTTTGGTGACGATTTCTAATAAGTATTAATCAATTTTGATATCTTGTATTTCTTCAGAAATGACTTTATCAATTTGATCTGGTTTGACTTTTCGTCCAACAAAAGTAAAATGTGTGCATTTGGCAATCCTATTTTTGTGCCATTCAAAGGAATACATACAACAGCGTGTCTCTCCAAAAACATGATGCTTAACAATAAAATCTGTTAAAGATTTCAATTTTTGTTTGAACACACGTGAAATAATATCGTGACGATCTGATGATGATTGTCCAGTTAACAAAAGTTCTTGTATTTCATCCCACGCAGGGTTGCATGAAAAGGTAATAAAAAAATCTGGGCTGCCATATGCGCGAACATATGTCATTGCATCTTGTGCGAATTTGCAGATGTGACATAGAATCCCAATAAATGTGGCTGTTAGTAAAAACATTTTCTCCAACTCATTTGGATTCCCATTCCCATCATTCACAACTGCATCACGCAAATGAGTGTAATCTTCGGACCGCAACTTGCTTTGATTTAATCAAATGTAGTGGAGCCGTCCGATTTCGATTTTCGCATACATATCAACAATGTATTGATGAAAAAATTGTCGAAATTTCAAGACATGATTATCGCCACTCTCACGAATATTCAATCGATATGAATAGTAATTCATGGCACTGACTTTCATATTCGATTCCTCATCTGTTTGTGGATTTCTCAATTTGTTGTTGAAATGATATCCATTTCTCCTTGTCAAATTAAATTGATATTGCAATCCGTCGTATGCGCGATGAGTTTCTGAGACTCGCTGAGCATCACCATTTCTGCAATGAAGAATTATATCACGTGAGTTAAATTCTTCGCCAACTGTAACGATTGCCTCTTCAACACTTGTTGGTGCATTGTATTGTCTTTCGTGTTCGCCTACGTGTGTTTTTTCTACTCCAACTACAACTTTGTAGTCATCAGTCGGCATTTAGTCTAGTGCTATTCTGAAAAATTGAATTAATTCTATGTGTTACAAAAATACAGTTGGCATGGAGCGACAATTTCTCGTTTAGTGCCTCTATAGATATGACAACGTTGATCAATTTGTTTATCAGTATTAACCATGAAATACATTTGAAGAATATTGTTAACTGTATTTGGCAGTGGTAGTAGTGATCCTGCACGATGATAAATGTACCCTTGCACTTTAAATGTTGTCATGTTATTCTCGCGCACGATCTTTGTAGCACTGAACGATGCTATTTGGAAACATGAATTGTACTTGCATATTTTTCTCAAGAAATATATCGATTGGCTTGTGTCACCTGATACCAAACTTGATAATGATTCGTGTGGTGAATGTAATTCTGGTAATTTCATTTTCCCACCCGCGCATCAAATTCCCGCTGTTTCATTCTTAAATTTTAGACCATTTCAATACACGCATAATTTATCAATGTTTCCAATGACTAAACTTGGATGAAGACTGTAATCATATTTAGCATATTAATGGAATGCACTAAGATTTAATTCAGAGTGCAGTGTCCGCCTTGATCTAGAAGTGTGTACTCTATCAGTATCCAGTCTTGCTTTCCGGTTCTCGACTGTTTCAGACAAACGGGTTTGAACATTGCGTACTCGATCGGTTTCATGTCTTATTCCCGTTGCTCCACTGTTTCAGAATGAACGGGTTTGAGCATTGGGTACTCGAGAGACTTTCAGTCTTGCTTATCGTTGCTCGAATGTTTCCGAGGCTCGTGATGACTTTCTCTTTCGTTCTTGAGATGAAAAAAAACAAAACCAATAGCTTTTCGTTTAGGTGGCATCATTGATTGAACAGCGAAAGAATTGCTTAATGACGAATATTACAAATGCATGTGATATCTGTTATTAGATGTCGATGGCAATGGTAATTTCACAAATAACTCCACTTGTTACGTCACACAAAATGAAATATCGCTGTATTTCGTTCAATTAATTTTCGATATTCCTAAAGTTAATAACTGGCTAATGCCGAAAGATATCATTATGACGTCATTTGCGTGTTTTGTTAAGTTGCTGTTTTGAGTTCACTCCCTTTCTTTTTTTGTTAATAGAGTTATATTTTCATTAATATGATTCTGGCAATTTTTATTGGTTGATTATTAATAATTTTTTACAATTTCATTGGTTGGCCTATTATAATATTTTTATGTGTTCCGCCATCTTTAAAATATTCGATATCATGACCGCTTGTTCTTTCATTCAATTTCTGGATATTATTTTCGGTGGAACCAGAAATAAAGTGTGTAAAAGTATATTCCATGACACTGTAAGTTGGGCTTTCATTATTTCTTTAATTTCATAATTAAATTTGGCCATTTTTCTTAGTTGTTTTTTTTTCATTTTCCTAGTTTTCAGTGTCAAACCCATGTTAGGGAGAGGGTAAAAAAGTAGGCTTCGATAGGGTCAAAACCCAGTTTAGGGGGAGGGTCAAAACCCTGGTTAGGGAGAGGGTCAAACCCCAGCTTAGGGATGAATTTAGGGTTCAGGATAGGTTTAGGGATAGATTTAGGGTTCAGGTTAAGTTTAGGGATACATTTAGGGTTCAGGTTAGGTTTAGGGATACATTTAGGTCAATTTTTCATTTTTTTAAAACTTTTATTATTAATTTTAGCAGACTTTTACGTGTTCACGGGTCGGGACAACCAAGATGGCGGCCGTGGAAAAATAAAATAACTCATGTTTTTGCTAAAATTACGAATAAAAAGTTTTTAAAAATGAAAAAATGATCTAAATCTATCCCTCACCCTAACCTGAACCCTAAATTCCTCCCTAACAGGGTTTTGACCCTCTTTCTAACAGGGTTTTGACCCTCTCCCTAGCAGGGTTTTGACCCTCTCCCTAACAGGGTTTTGACCCTCTCCCTAATAGGGTTTTGATCCTGTCTCTAACAGGGTTTTGACCCTCTCCCTAACAGGGTTTTGACCCTCTCCATAACAGGGTTTTGACCCTCTTCCTAACAGGGTTTTGACCCTCTCCCTAACAGGGTTTTCACCCTATCGGAACCAGCGTTTTGACACTCTCCTTGGCCTAACGTGGCGCTGGGTTTTGACCCTGAAAAGTAGGAAAATTAAAAATAAAACAAAGAAAAGTGGCCAAAATTAATTATAAAATAAAGAAGTAATGAAAACCCAACTTACATTTTCATGGAATACACTTTTACACACTTTATTTCATGGAATACACTTTTACACACTTTATTTCATGGAATACACTTTTACACACTTTATTTCAGGTTCCAACGAAAAGAATATCCAAAAATTAATGAAATACAGCGTGGTCACCCTCTAAGATTATCTTAAAAAATGGCGGCGCTTGGCGCGCTTATTAACATATTTAATAGGCCAACCAATGAAATTTTAAAAATTATAATTAATCAACCAATAAAAATTTGCCAAAAATTTGCCTCTTTCATAGTAATGAAAATGTAACTCTATTTAAAAAAATATTTTAAAAATAAGGGGAGTGAATCCACGCAAATGACGTCACGGATACACAATTCAAAATCAGCCGCAAACTTGAGTTACTTTATTTTTCCACGGCCGCCATCTTGGTTGTCCCGACCCGTGAACACGTAAAAGTTCGCGGGTCGGGGCAACCAAGATGGCAGCCTTCGTGAAAGAACGCAGTGATATCTCTTAGCATTTGCCTAATAATTTTCACATGTTAGGATCTCCCATCTTTTTACATGAAAACCTCCCACAATAGGTACGTTTATTGTTGGCAGTAGAATTCCAGTTGTATAAGAGTCACATTACTTTATAAATCATAAATTCCAGCGTTAAAAGCTAGTAATTACCACAGTTCAATACCTTTGTTTTCTAGTGGGTAATTTAATTACTTAAGAAACAATCGATTCATGTACAATGTTCTGTTATAGAATTACTCAATCATTGTTATTTAAAATCACAACACATTTACAACGTCATTTCCGATTATAAAATACGTCACAAAATTCAAGCTCAATTATACAAACAACAAAAATACTCTCTACACTGAACATGCAGCAATGTGTTTTCACTGCTCTTACTACAAATTTGCTGTCTGTTGGCATTTGTTCCAAGGCTGTTGTGTTGATATCTCTGTTTAAAATTATATTTATGAAGCTCATTTAAGAAAACAAAACGAATGTAAGGCCCCAAGCCCAAACGAAATATTGTAAAATGGTTGCATTAATTCAGAAACCTTCTTATTATGTAACACAGAAACGTCGTTAATTGTATTTTATTCAATTCCATCCACCCATGAAGTAGCTCTGTATGAAAATATATTTTTATAGTTCAAATAAGAAAATAATGGAATTTAGGGCCCCCGGCCCCAAATTGAAAATTGTAAAATGGTTTTACTAAATTAAAAAATTTCCCGGCTAACTCAATTTCATTCACCCATGCAATAGCTCTGTTTGAAATTATATTTTTATAGCTCAAATAAGAAATGAATGGGATTTCGGACCCCGAACCCAAACGGAATATTGTAAAATGGTTGTACGAAATTAAAAACCTTTGCAGGTATGTGCACAACAACTCGTCAACTTCTTATCGTAATAGGATGAATGGTAAAGGGACGAAAAAGGAAATTATAATTTTTTTGGCATTAATACAGTAATTAAAAAAAAAATTTAGGGCCCCCACCCAAAAACGGATTGCTGAACAATGGCGGTACTAATTCAGAACCTATTTACTATGTAACATACAAACTGAAATATCGCTCTTTGTATTTGATTAAATTCAATCCACCTATGCAATAGCTCTGTTTGAAATTATAGTTGTAAAGCTCTTATAAGAAAAAACGAAATTAGGGCCAATGGTCCAAACGGAATATTGTAAAATGTTGTTCTAATTTAGAAAGATTTGCTGGATAATATAAGAGTGGAAAACGAGTTTAGGGCCCACGGCCACAAACGAAATATTGTAGAATTGTTGTATTACTTCAGAAACCTACTTATTATGTCACACTTACAATTTAATGTCGCTAATTGTATTTGATTATAATCAAATATAGGAAAAAACGAACACGCGGCCCCTGGCTAAAAAAGGAATATTTTAAAATGGTTGTAATTATTTAGAAACTATTGCGGGCGTGCGCACAAAATTTCACTAAAGTTGTATCACATTCTGGTTAATGGTATAGGAGCGCATACGGAAATTATTTTTTACATAGCTCGTATAAAAAAACAACTAATTTCGGGCAACGGCCCGAAACGGAATAAAGGACCCCTGTCTCAAAACAGAATATTTTAAAACAGTTGTAATAATTCAAAAACCTTTGCGGGCGTGCTCGCAACATCTCATTAAAGTTTAATCGCATTCTGATAAATGGTATAGGAGCGCATATGGAAATTATTTTTTACACCGCGCATATTAGAAACAAAACCAATTTGGGGCCTACGGCCAAAAACGGAATATTTTTAACGTTTTGTAATGACTGAGTAAAATGCGCGGGTGTATGGAAAACAATTCACCAACGTTTTATCTCAAACACATGAATGGTGTAGGAGCGAATATGTTTTGAAATTATGTTTATAAAGCTCATATAAGAAAAACAAACATAGAGCCCCTGGCTCAAAACGGAATATTTTAAAATAATAAAATAATAATTCAAAGAAACTCTCACTAAAGTTTTATCGCATTCGGATAAATAGTGTGGGAGCTCATACGGAAATTATTTTTACAAAGCTCGTATAAGAAAAAAAAAAGAATTAAGGAACAACGGCCGAAAACGGAACATTTTATAAGGGTTGTAATGACTCACTGTAGAAGCACATACGAGACATACAAAGATACATACATACAGACATTTATTTTTATGTATATATAGATTACAACGCTACCTACACATTTATCTACAATAATTATTGTGGCTCTAACAGAGACAACTGTCACCTAAATATCAATTATTATTAAGGCTATACAAATCTCACCAAAGAGTTTCGTGGTTATCGTCATACTAATGCTGCGTGTTTTCAGAAATATCTGGCAAAATATCGCTGTATTAATATTTAGCCTAGTACCAACACATTAGTCTTTCCGTGCCAGTGATGTAATTATTTTGTACGCCAATTTACCTCACTCTACCCCAATGATGGAGGGCATTTTTTTTAACGTGTGTCTTAAAATTGTTGTTCTGGCGGGTCTAGATGGAAAATCGCATAGGACATCTAAACTGGGCGCCAAAATCATAAATGTAAACAGGTCTGCTTTAGGCCTACTGCATAATTATTATAAAAACCAGTGATACATGCACAAGTGTGGTTATTTCGTCATTAACAATGCCTTTCAGCATGATAATAATGACTTTCCAGAAATTATTTAATTGAAAAAGCCTAAGTTTCTTTAATTTTTATTTTTAAAAAACATAAAAATAATAATGGAAATATTACCATTCCCGGGGGGCACTACAGATTTTCGGGGGGAGGGGGGGACAGTGCCAGTTGTCAGTGGCCAGAGGCGTAGCTAAAGGGTGGCAGATGGGGGCATACGTCACGGGCGCCAGACTTGCCCGTGGGGGGGGGGACAAAAAGGGATTTGATGGAATTAATTGGTTGCAAATAATGGGTTTCAGAGTGGAAGGGGGCGTAAAAATGAATCTTGCCCCCTCACACCAAACACAGTAAATACGCCCTGCTAGTGGCGTTGAGATAGGGCGTGTCCATCAAGGTTTCTTTTTCTTTATATGCAGGTGTGTCATTTTCGGACAACTGCAGAGTTTGTATCGTGAAAGGGAGGACGGCAAAATTATTTGCTGGTAAATGGTGGAAGCCAAAGATGCGCCAGTCGGCAGTGTATCTATCGATACCAAAATACGCGATCATTTTCATCAGGAAGTAGGGGCGGAAATTGAGGGCGCTGATGAATCTTGATCGATTGAGGGGTAGAAAATTGTTTGATTATTTCAAAATCAGGTGGTGTATTTTTTGAGTATACTTGAATTCAATGTTTCTATTGTACTTTTTGATCTGGTAAGGACATTTTTAAGGTTTTGTGGGATGCATTATGGCGTCTAGTGTCATAGATATGCTGAATTCACTTCGTTCGATGTTACTATTATACCTTCTGAACGGAATAACATTTTTAAGGTTTTTTGGGAGGCATTATTTAGCCCAGTGCCATACATAAACTGAATTCACTCCATTTCTGGCGTGCCCCAGGGTAATCATTAGGCACAAGCTTATAACCAACCCCATACTGTACCATTGATCAACATGAGGAAAGGGGTGCATAATTTAGGGTGCTAAAGGCAGTCGCACAAGCTTAAATTGCAAGTATGCATTATTTTGTCGCATACTTGAATTTGTTGTTTATTTCAGACAATTTTGAGGTGGCATTTCAAATATTCGGGAGGAAAGTGCCATAATTATCCATAATAATGACCAAAGACATCTTAAATTTCGCACGAGCGGGACGTAAACTATATTCATTCTCGTTGTGTCACCCTTGATGGTACGCTTTTGCCCTAGATTATTTCGCCTCTTAAATCATTATAGTCCCAAGAAAATTTTTGATTAATTTAAAATACAAGAATGCATTTTATCACATATTTGAAATTAGTAATGCAATATTCTACACTCATTTGGAGAGAAACGGAAGAGATCCTAGTTAAAAAATGTTGGTGTCACTTAACTTTAACTTTATCGTAGCGCCCAGGATCCCCTACGACTGCAAGGTGCCTCGAATATTTTAGATGCTTAAAGATGTGATGAGGATAGTTTACGAATTATCATCTTTCCATGCAGGTTTGGCAAAACGGAAATTGCTTTAATTGTTTGTGTTATGCAAAAAAATAATAATTTAAAAAAATTAATTATAAAACTAAAAATAGTTATGTGGCTTTATTTTTTTTTATTTACATTATTATTAGAGATAGCTACTCAATAAATAAATGAATTTTTATTTTAAAAAATTCAATTAAAAAGGATTCCATCACTAAAAAGCACTGCAAATATTATTTTATATGCTGTACGCAAATGGAAAAAACAAACTTACTTATAATTATAATGCTTAGACTACCTTATCTAAATATTTCCCAATTTTACCAGAGTCAAAAAGAAGGGGAAGAAAACAGGTTTATTAGAAAGGTCTATACATTTTTATGGGTTTTGAAAACTGGTCATTTTTATAAATTGCCTATGAACGGCATAACTATTTTAAGAAGACATGAAATGTTTACAGAAGACATGATATTTACTAATGTGTGATTTTATTTTAGTGAAATTCGTATGCAAATAAAGTATAAATTTCCCTAAATTCAGTAGATTGAAATTTTTATTTGGAATTTCAAACTACTATAACTTTCTTAAATTGCCTCTTCACCATGTTTAAACATATTTTATCTAAATCCAAAGAATCTATTTTAAATCGACGAATTAGCCATAAGAATCTTTTTTAAACACTACCCAAAATAGAATTGGCATGATAATCGAAATGCTAGTTCAAAAAAAAAATTCTTAACTTTCTATTGGATTCTCATCTAAAATAAAATTAATAATATAAAAAAATGAGTGCAATACCAATGATGGGGCATTTTGTTTGCTATTCTGACATTAAAAAGAGAAAAGCAGTAGGGAATTTAATAAAATAAATATTGGCTTAGTATTTTTTTTATAAATCTGTTATTCAGGAAACTTTGTAGCAAAAGTAGCACATTGAAAGCCTTGTAACAAAAGTAGCACATTGAAAGCTTGTAACAAAAGTAGCACATTGAAAGCCTGTAACAAAAGTAGCACATTGAAAGCCTTGTAACAAAAGTAGCACATTGAAAGCCTTGTAACAAAAGTAGCACATTGAAAGCCTTGTAACAAAAGTAGCACATTGAAAGCCTGTAACAAAAGTAGAACATTGAAAGCCTTGTAACAAAAGTAGCACATTGAAAGCCTTGTAACAAAAGTAGCACATTTAAAGAAAACAAAAACGCTTTCGATTCAATAATAATTGATGTCACGTGCACTATTTGTATGCGCCCTTTCAATTTTATGATGAGAAAAAGAAGCTCAATGCCATCAAACAATTTATAGATAACGCCTATCCTTATTTTTAATCATGCTTTTACGATGAGCTATAATTTGAAAATAGATTACACATGCTTAGTACGTGACTAACATTATACAAATTTTAGACCTTTATACGTATGTAAATGTATTTTAATACATTGTCAGTAAAGTCTTTTAACTTGTCATTTGCAAACAATAAATAAATAAAAATAGCGTTATATGCGACAACAGGAAGTAAGACCGGAATGGTAAGTGCGATTTTTATAACCAAACACTATAACTTGATTAGCCTTAAATATACGGATCATCAAATATATCGAACCTATATTGTAATGGGTTAAAGGCAGCAGCTACTATGCTTTTTTAAAACTGTTTTAAAAATACAATTTTGTCATTTTTAATTTAAAAAAATATATATTTGTTATATTGTTTTACACATTGTGCTCCGGCTGTGGGGAAGGGGGCAGTGACCTCACGGAGATATAGAAAGAAACACTGTTGCTAATAATAACTATATTTTTTAAAAGCATGAGGCCATTATTCAATTTTTTATTAACATCATTCCCCACCGTAAAAGTCATGCTTTTATTATAACATATAATTTGCAAACATAAAAAGATTGCTCACGTTTGATACTTAGTGAGAACTCTATTAAAAGTGCATACATTCAAATTGAAGCAACTGTATCTTAATTTAGTGTTATTAAAGTCTTTAAACGTGCGAGTTGCAAAAATAATTAAACCAAAAATATAGATAAATGCGAACGGGAAGTAACACTTCGGCTCATAAACGTGCCAGGCAAATTTCGAGACATTGCGATATTTATAATCGAGTAATGTAAGCAGCTTCTAAGAAGATTTGCCTTAAATTTACGGATCATCAAATATATCGAGCGTAGCGATATTTCATAGGCTCCACTAATAGTAATTGGTTAAAGGCGCCAGATTGCATTCTTTTTAAACTGTTTAAGATGACAATTTAGTCGTTTTAAATTTAAAAAATATATAATCGTTCTATTGTTTTTACCCATTGTGCTCCGGAGGGGGGGGGGACTTGTATTAGTCGTATAACATACGATGACAGCAAGACATCGAAGAAAATAAGTAATATCTGATCGAGAGACAGACATACAGTCTGATTTCTGGTAGATGACCGAAAACATCAATTACATCGGTGAGATGGCCGAAAGTCTCAATCACTTTCGGAAAAAACCGAAATTAAACCGAAAGTTAACTGCTCTATTATGGCTGAAACCTGAACTAGGCCGAAAGTGATCAAATCGCAGCTTTCGACGCCGAAGCCGAAATTCGGTTGGTCTCTAAGGTGCTTCAACCTCTCGTTCATCTTAGCAAAAGACTTGCTACTCTTCTAAGTGCAGCCACATTTCGTTCATCTTAGTAATTTTTCGGAAGCTAGAATGAACACTGTGAAATATTTTGTTAGCCCATGGTGTTAAATGTTTATGCATGTTATGTATTAAAGGTTTTTTAGAGTAATGATGAAAACGAGAATTTCATTTAGCCATGTTTAAAGCATTCTTGACTCTAGCCAGAGGATATACTTTATTGAAAGAAATTTTTGTATCAGTAAAGGTAAACTGCAAGATAACAACAAAAGCGTTGGCTGTTAAAATCTGAAGTTAAAAGCGGTGAGAAAATGTAATTTTTAAGTGATCGGGCGAAATATTTTTTTCAGAAATTATTTAAATTTTGACTTTTAAAAAATATTTTTTTTAGGATTTTTATTTTACTTCTCTCATTAGATAGTCATGTCATTAAATTATTATTATTTTAAAAATGTTTATTATATTTTTTCCATTTATCCAAAAGAAGACGAGACTTCGTTTTCACTCTTTATCATGCTTTTTTTTTTGTACCATAAATCAATACCAAATAGAATACTTACCACCAAAAACCTCAAACTCACAAACAGAGAGAGTTCTCAGTGATGCTGGAGAGTTTTCATCATCGTTTAAAATTAGCTTGAAACTCTTGAAAGGTGAATCTGCAAGCTCGAAGGGAATCTTGTAAATCTCTTTTAATTTGCCGTTAGTCTCTTTGTACATTAAATACTCTGTATTGTTTATGAAAGTTCCAGAAAGGGAAAATCCGTGTAGTTGTTCATTTTCATTTGGGTTTTCTGAAATATGCAAATATATTCCACAATTTAAAAAATTAACAATTTATTTAAAACATCTTGAATTTTATTGTCAGGAAGAGGTAGCTTAATTAAGAGACTTGAATTTTCTTCATGACACTTTATATACCGGTACGAAAAGGTTGATTATAACAGTGTTGAGCATTAAAACGTACTTCAAACTATTCTTATTACACAGAGCGGAATATGAAAATTAAAAAAATCAAGATGCGATATTAATAAATAGCTATCTTTTCATGTCCAAAATTGTGTGTGTCCAAATTTGTTTTCTTATAGTCAAGTAAACGCCAACGACTCTACACCTTGCAGCAAGTATTGTCTCTCTATTTGTCGTCCTTTGTTAAAATTCTGTTAAACTGAGGCATGACAGCCACAATGCTCACTGCTTTGACATTAGACACTGGTTTGTAATCATTTATGAGATGTTTTGTCTCATGATCATATTCCATATATATATATAGATTGGGTGGATGGATGGATGGATGGGTGTTTTGGTGGATGGATGGATGGGTGTTTGGATAGATGGATGGATTGACAGAAAGACAGACAGACAGGCAGGCAGGGAGAAAGATAGATAGATAAATATATAGATAGATAGATAGATAGATGATAGATAGATAGATAGATAGATAGATAGATAGATAGATAGATAGATAGATAGATAGATAGATAGATAGATAGATAGATAGATAGATAGATAGATAGATAGATAGATAGATAGATAGATAGATAGATAGATAGATAGATAGATAGATAGATAGATAGATAGATAGATAGATAGATAGATAGATAGATAGATAGATAGATAGATAGATAGATAGATAGATAGATAGATAGATAGATAGATAGATAGATAGATAGATAGATAGATAGATAGATAGATAGATAGATAGATAGATAGATAGATAGATAGATAGATAGATAGATAGATAGATAGATAGATAGACAAAAAAAATTACAAAGCCGTTCAGCTATCATTCAAATAAAGTGGTCTGTCAAAATTCATCGCTGAGGAAAAGATGTTAAAATGTTATTTTTTTCCCCACTAAAATACTCATTTATAAAATATGATCCGAAAGGGGTCACGTTGCCAGGTCGCATCCCGATCCCTACTAAGATCCCTTCAAATTGAGGAGCCCACTCTCTAGTATGGCATCACACGCTCGGTTTGATCCCGTTGTCTGTTGGATCCCGCTACCCGGTGAGATCCAGTTGTACGATGTGATCCCATTCCCCTTGAGATCCCAATAACCTTGGGATCTATTTTTTATGATACTGTCCACCAGTAGGGATCACGTTTGCTCATGTGGATCCCGTTCATCCGTTAGGATCATGTTCCTCAGTGGGATACTTTTCCTCAGTGGGGCTCTATTCCCTTTAGGACCCATTTCCCCGGTGGGATAATGAAAGGTATGTTTACCAACTTTGGTCAAGATCCATCACTACACGTAGTAGTGTATACCGTAATCTAAGACTTCACCTTCATTTATGTATATAGGTTAGGCAATAACAATGGACAATTAGTTTGGAACTTTCTATAAACTCCCAAATGAAGGGCTCAAGGGAAAAACCAGTGATGTCAGGTTTTGAGAGTTTTGAGAAAAACGATAATAAAGTTTGAAAATTCCTCATAAAAGTATCAAAATATTAAAATTTCGAAATATTTATTTATTGACTACGCTGCATTTTCAGTTGGACCTGTGCGTCATATTATTCTATTGAATGGAATGTAGCCACACGGGAGATAACTAGCAAATTTCGAAAAATTGACATCACTGGTTTTTCCCTTGAACCCTTCAAATGTATCCGTAATTCTTATTCATCTTATTTAAAACATTCGAGGAAGCTAAATGAAATTTAATGAAACTTAATAAACAAGATATAAGTATTGTTATAATGATAAAAGGAATATAGAAAAAATCGAAGCTTCTAACTAGAATAATCTGGTATCTTCAAGAAACTTACAAAAGATGACTCAGTAATAATGATAACATCCACAGAAAAGTAAAGAAATAAATAGAACTAAATTAATATTTCACTGTCAATAACCTTTTAGATACCACTAAACATACTCGTGTAACAAAATAGACATTTCTGGAACATTCTAGATTAAATTTAATTATCTATCGAAGCTTGTGAAAACGGACTTAACTGTTTAATTATTTTTCGACTAAATGACATAAAATAACGAGTTTTCATTTAAGTTAAAAGTGGAGCCCCTGTGTTGGCCCATTTCAGGACCAAATTTAGATTTTCTGAGGCCCTGACCTATACAAAGTCCAGAGGCCCCCTACCGTTTGAAATAACATGAGGTGGTCAAAGAAGAAATAAAAATATATAGTTGGCAGATTGTGAAGCCCTAAGCTGTAGCTCATTTCGCTTATAGATAAATCCGATACTGGCCAATTTCATACTTTTACTGTTTTGGTTATGCCTGAGACAAGGGGCCTAAATAATGGAGTTAACACTTAAAATTGTTCCCATTAAAATCGGGTTTTTAATGTTATATCTATAATCATTGCAATTTCTGGAAAATTCTAGAACAACCCTGAATTTGTTAATTTAAATACACTAATATTTATATAAGAATTATAAAGAGTATTGCTACCAACCTAGGCACGGATCTATAAATTAACATAGAACCTAAAGTGTTGTCTAAGCCTATTGGTTTCTATTAGGAAAAGTGAAATAGGCCCCCGGCCCCAAAGAAGGGGATAATTTGAGTTCAGTACTCTTCGATATATATTTGGATAAGATAATCAAGTATTTAAGTAGTAAGTTTGGTCAAGATACATCCATTCATGCAGGAGTATTTGCTATTAATTTTATTTATTAGCTCATATAAGAAAAAAAAACGAATTGTTGCCCCGGTCCAAAATGGAATATTATTTACAGTTCAAAACCACGCAGGATTTTATTCTGGATAAATGGACATATATCACTTTTTTTTTCAAGATATATTAATCCATGTAAAATAACTATTTTAAAACAGTTAATTTTACAACAAGAATACCCAATACCTATTAAAAATACACACTATAAGAATACTAATTGAAAAAGTCATATTAAACCATAACACTACAAGGCCACTAATTTAAAATACACACTATAGGAATACTAATTGAAAAAGCCATATTAAATCATAACACTACAAGGCCACTAATTTAAAATACACACTACAAGATTTGTATTACAAATTACCTTAATAAAAACCAAGTAATCTCTTTAAAAACCATCCCTCAGCAAGACAATCATTAAAAATATGTCACACAATAGAGGGAGATTATTACTTATAGAAAAATAAAAAGTAATTAGACGATTATCAAAACATCAACCTCCTGCAGGAGGTATTATATTTTAATCAATCCTAACATAACCCGAAAAAATACGCTTCAAAAAACGACATACTTTACTACTCATACATAACTTCTGGTCCGATCAAATTATATCTTTTAAGATGCCGTTATAGTAGTAGGTTGAAGTTTACACGGCAATAAGTTTCAAATCTCGTACCCTTAGCTTTTGTAATCTATACATTGTATTTTATTTAAACTTTTCAAGTTTTTTAGTTATTCCTTGGACGTCTCACAACTAATGGAACAATTAGTATTGTTTAAGCTTATGGATTGCAATACAGGATTCTCTATAACACAATGTCACTAATGTCATCAACTCCACAAGATGGCGCTGATTCTATTTTACAAGTTTCGTGATAACTGCTCTAAATGAGCTTCTAAAGTAATACTTCATATGTTAGGTTATTCTTATTTGCTTTTTTACGTTGGTATAATAAATCTACTGTGCAAAAAATGGGGGGGGGGGTGGGGGTGACATCAGAATATCAATCTAGTTCAGTGGCGGCGTACCTTAAGGGTAGGAAGCACTAATTTGGACTCTTATAAAGTGTGTAACGTGAATGCATGTTTAGCAAGGAAATAGTAGAACAAGGTATGTAGACACTTGGATGAAAAGATGGAACATTAAAAACGTATTAATTGTAATTAGCCCTGGTTTTGAGTGTCCTATTATTTGTTATTGTGTTTCAACTTTGGCATCGTCTTTTGTTATGGACTGTTTTGGAACGAGCCATAGACTAAAATAAGAGATTCAATTCTCCATTAATAACAGTCCGTAATAAATATAATATAGGATAATAGTTAATACCTTTTTTAAAATATATCTGTACTGCTAATGTGTCGACTGGGTGCTCTAGTACAACTTTTAACCATGGAGCATTTTCGGGGTTAGAAGTAGCACAAGTTTCTTGAGATGTAGATTTGTTACCGTCAACAGACAAATAAAACTCATTTCCAGGGGCCATGGTCGAAGCAATGGTCGTCGCTTTCAATGCTAGATTTCTACCTGTTTTTTATGTTTAATATTAAACATGCTTATTTATATTAAAAAAGTAATTTTTTCTTTATTTCTTAAAAAACAATTAATCGAAATTAATCATAATAATTTTTGCAACACATTTTTAGTATTAAATAGTTTTGAAGCGATCCATCAATGCCCGCTGTAGATGTGTCCAGTTAATTCGTGTGGCGTGAAGCAATGACAACACTTTGCAGAACTTATCTTAACGAACACGAATGACTCTTTGACCAGCAGTGTGTAGAGTGGGTCTGTTCAGGACAATATTTTCAGCCAGCTTGAACACATTTGCAGTGAGACCATCCGTAATTGAGACTTCATGTTTTTCCATTCGATAATAATCGTTGGGACCTCCTAGTGCTGGTTTGGGACTAGGTATTTTTTTTTCTTTTGCTATGGCCTTTTTCACTGCTGCACTTTCTGCTTATGTCCAAAGAGCTATAGTGTCCCGTCCCCATATTTAGGGTGCAATCATCGATAATTTGTAAAAATCGAACCACCAAACGATTCTAGAAGGGCTTATAAAATGCAAAATTTATTAATTCTATTTCCAATGCTGATCTGAATTTATCCAGGTATTTGTACAGAATATGTTTCTGTAGCCTCACCACCCTGTACCTCTTTTTTATATGACACCTTGTGTCTTGTCGTAGCTTCGTTATCACTCCTGTGGTCTGAAGTCTGTAGTTTGTGGTCAATAGTCTGCTGTTATTAGTTTGTAGCATGTATTCTGCAGTATGTAGTCTGTGGTGTGCAGTCTGTAGTCTGAGGTCAGTAGTCTGTAGTCTTTAGTATGTCATATGTAGTCTACCTTATGTAGTCTGCAATCTGTAGTCTTTGGTGTGCAGTCTACAGTCAGTTTTCTGTAGTCTTTATGCCACTGGTGTGTAAATAAAAACTTAAAAATAGCAACTCGGTTAAAAAAATAAATTTATATTTTGTATATTTAAAAGTTTAGGAAATTCTATAATTGATAATATTTTGAATGTATAACTATTAATATCTGACGTATTTTACAATGACGTTTTGTAATGATAAAACTATAATTCGTATCTTAAGTAAGTAGCATCCTAGAGAATAGAGGGACGTAAAAAGAAAACATCGAGTCCAAAATGTTAAAATCTACTATTTAAACTTACCTCCCGACAGATAGATATTACACAGACATTTTTGCAATTTAGATTGGAAAAATAATTTATTGCCACATTTACGACCTATGAAATTCATCTCAATCCATTTTGTATATAACAAGGTCTGACGTCTGCCTGTGGCATCTTCAAAACTAAATGCAAAGTCTTTGAAATAGTGACCTGTGAATGACATTAAGTCAAGATTTATAATTGTATGTACATAAATAATACAAAATATAGATGTTTACTTGTTTAATTTTTTTTTCCAATTATTTCTATTCATTTAAAAGGAAATAAGCCTTAATCTGTCAGGATCTACATTTTCAGCATAACCTTCACGTATTGCACTATCTTAAATATCCATTTCCCAAGTGATTATGATTATGCAATGCTAAATTTTAGTTAAGATTCAATGATTGCTATTTCACTTTTTCAACATTTTTTTTCCAAGCAGTGATGTCAACATTCTAATAGTAAAGAAACAAATGAGTCAAAGTCTGTCATGAAAAATGTTTTGCTTTTTACAAAAAACACAAATGCTTTATTGACATCAAATTCCATTGCATTGCTGACTGATAATTTTGGAAAGATATATCACAGTGAAATAAACATAAATTTTTCCAGTTGCACCGACGAAAAACGTATGTATTTCACTATTTATAGCGATAAAGCTCATGTAGGACATTTGCGCTTTCCGCAACAACATTCACTTCAGACCAATCCATGGCTTTTTGGTCTATATGTACAGATCACCAGCTGATGTAATTCCGTCTCTACGTCATCATTCCATCATAGTCTTGGTTGAATAATGAGCCATCTGCCATTTGGTGTCTTCCCTTTATTGAGCAGGTTTTTGCTTTTCTTGGTGTGAGTCCTTGTGTCAACTGCATACACCAGAATCATCAGATAAAAATTAGTTCATTTAGGATGCCCCAATAATAGAAGTTTGAAAACTATTGCTTTAAGTCTAGACCAGGGCACGAAAACCATTTTTCTACGCATATAAAGCTTTATCATTCCCAGAATTTCAAGGCAAATCCCAAGCTTATACAAACAAAAATTATGATCTTAGAGTAAGTATGAGAAATTAACATGTGCCAATAACATTGCATACTAAATAACATAATATAGTTAACACGTCGCGAGATAAATAGGTTTTTCACTTAACTTTTGAGACTTCGACTAGTTCAAAAAAAGATAAAATAATTTAACTTAATTTATTTTCAAAGAGCAAGAGAATAATCTTCAAACAAATTAAATATATTGTGCATGTAATCCATTGGCTTACAGCTTAGAATTAAAGATTTTAATTATTGATAAGAACCTTGTGGTTACCAGTTTTTATAAAAAGGTGTTTTATATTTCTCTCTCGCCTTGTTGCAAATTGGTACGCTAGTCTCCTTTGATCCAGACACAGTTGCCGTAATAGCAGCCTGCCTGCGCAAGCTTTCCTCCGGGGATACAAACTCGTTTAAGCTCTCTCGGGCCCTATTTTCATAAGATAATGTTTTGCCTAATAGGCTTAGGGCCATTTTCGGGTGCTAACATGTTAAGACCATGACAGCTGCAGCTGATGGATGGTAGTTGTCAAAAAGGTGTCATCGATTCTGCCTTGTACCGTGAGATGCAATGATTGTTTTAGGGACAAGCAGTCCTCATGTCTGCTTAGTGAGCGAAGTGGTCGAAAGCACTTTTTCATCCATGTTATAGTTTTGATGGCTATTGTAGACAAAAATATGTTGATCATCATTTGCGGAACCTATTTGATACTGGTTTGACTTTTACTTTTAGCAAATATTTCGTAATTGCGTTTTACAGGGAATGGCGCAACACTGGGTCCTTCTTTTGAAAGACTTTTATATTATAAAGGTCGAAGCGTTTCTGAGTTATATTGAAGAAGGGAATGGCAATGGTCCTATAGATATCGTGTAACTTCCTCCAGATCGAGTTTGAGCAGTTGCAGACAACAAAGCTATTGATGTCAACATTATTAATGATGTTGTACCGGAACATGTTTTGCTCCCAAACGGGCTATTGTTACAAGATGAAAAATCTATGAAGGCGAAGCTACAGGGACTGATAGTGACGCAGGTGTATCTGGACTTGGGGAATTTGTTGTTTTAAGAATGTTTTCCATTTTAGAGACACCAATTGCTCACAAGATTTAGTTTGATAACGTCTTCACGGGATGCTCCTTGAAGAGATGTTTACAGAATAGTGTTGTCAGAGAAACAGAGACTGCTTAATTCAACAGAATAAACACGGGTATATGAAGATAACAGAACGTGGAACATGCGACTACAGATTTGATTCCCGGAAGGAAATTTGGGTCTCACGTGGAAATACAACAGCTGTAATAGCCTACTCGGCAAACGTGAAATCATCGAACCCCATGACCCAGGTGAAGAGATGTTGTTGCTTCTTCTTATTTGATGTAACATCTGTTAACTTAATATACCCCCTCCCTACTATTAGTTTAGTTACGATTGTGTAGTGTTGAGACCCGTTGGTTCTCACCTGTGTGAGAATCACTGGCTCACATTCCTAACCCATCCATACCCCGAGTTATATGACCCAATTAGGATTGGGCTATACAGGGTATGTGCCCTAAAAATATGACTCAGACAGGATGGAAAGTTACCAAGTCCTTTGATCGTGGAATAGCTTAGACGCAATGGAAATATACCAGGTCTTAGGACCATGAAACAGCTCAGAAAAACTCCGCAAGTCGCCGGATCGTTGACCGCGCTTGTAAACAAAAGGGTTAGAGCATTGACCGGGCTTGTGAACAAAGGTTAGCATGCGACCAAGGTGGTTGACCCAGATGTCCGCTCAGCGCCAATGGGACCTTATAAATTGAAAGCTTGCTGGATACTCAGTCTCTTACATTGAAGAAGCAGAGCCTGGCTGACTTCTTTTGTTGCTATAGTTTGTGTAGCCAAGAGTTGCTAGGTTAGTAATATTAGTATTGCAAACTGTTAGTTGCATAATAATATATTATAATATTTGTAAGAAATGTTAGGATTGTAATTAGTTACTCAAGTTACTGTTAGATTATGATTAATCAATACTAATGTAATAGGAATGTAATTCTTATTTGTAGCGTAAGTGTTGTATTTATTCTTATTTACAGCCAGTTAAGTTAGGTTCAGTTAGCATAGGATTAGATATGATAGCAGAGTAAAGCAGTACATAGAAGAGTTGTTTTGAGTCGAGCATAAAGTAGAAGAGAGCTCAGTAGAACTCATTACGCAGTAAAGTATCAGTACACGGTCAGAGGTTAGTGCAGTCTAACTCTGACGCAACATTAGAATAGGCATATTGCAAGGCGGAAGGAACCGCCCTAAAATTATCAGAAGTATCTAGCAGACGAAGCAACGGCAGCGTGTTTGTATACACGTAGAAGCACAGGAACGTGTCTGGCAGTTCATCACCACTGCACCTGTTAAGTGACCAGCGACCTGGGGAGAGAAGGGGCAGACCGGCGTTGTGGTGTGTTGTGCAACCGGGCGTGTGTGTAGCAGACGAGGGAGGACAGAGGAGAGGAACAATCCATCGGCCAGTCCAGACGCCTATCTTTAGTAACAAAACTCAATTAATTTCTTTATATTTGTATGCATATCGTATGTGTGGAGTAAGTTGTAATTTTAGTGATTAAATATTTATTTGTGGGCTGAACCACCTGTGTTCTTAAGTTTTACGTAGTAGTAGAAGTGGAAGCGAGTGAGAGGGCTTCAGTGGCGTTAGTGTGAGAGCGTGTAGTATAACTAGTTTAAGAATAATCATTCCCTAGACATAGTAGTACTAATCGAAATAGCGCTAGGGACCAAACAATATATATAGAGCAATAGTAATTCTTAACATTCTTAACTTTTGGGGCTATCTATATATAATAAGAATATTCGACATGTAGTTTACTTTAAAAATGTAGATCCATCAATACAGTTGTGGTAGTTTCTTATTAGCTTTGCCTTGTTATAGCACTGAAATTTTTTATTTTGAATACCTTTATTTTAAAGAATTCTTGAGGTCGTGTTATTTGACCACACAAATCATTTCCACCTAGTTTTATCACATCTGTAGCTATAAGGTCTCTACCTTGGAGTTTATGATTATTCAAGGCCACTATCATGTCATTTATTTATTTTATATTCAGTTAGCTTACAAAAGATTCGGGTCCTACTTTTGGTAGCTCGTATTTCTCACTATTACCTCCATTAGAGAAATTCAGAAATCCTTTAATCTTTTCTGCTTTACTTTGTAATATCCTTCTTCTCCCTGTGATTATCTACGCTCATCAATCGCTAATTTTTTCTTTCCCATTTTTCAGCATGCTTTGTTAGTTTTTATCTTAAGTTCTCATTATTTTCATCCCGTAACTGTAGTTGAATACCAATAATAGGTTCTATGCTAAAAATATCTTTAGTATTATTGCTAGACTGTCAGGGAAAGTGTCACATTTCCTAAGTAGGTAGGACACTTAGTTCACTAGACTTGTCCATTATATAGTCCACATTTGTATTTTTTTATATACTGCCAAACATTTCCACCTCTTCCATTTAGCAACCAAACATATAGCTTATCTTTTTCTTTTACATTCCTGAAGTATTTGTGTTTATCCTTTATGTTTCGTTGTCTCACTTCTACCCTTTCTGTATTTACTGTGCTTTTTGTAGCCCATGTACTATTTTATATTTAAAGCTTGTTGTTATTTCAAAAGAATCTTCAGAAGTTATTTCTTTGCGTATAATTGCTTCTTTGAAAATTGTCATTGGGCATCTTTAATTTGCACCACACGCGAGCAGAAATGGTGAATAGCCTGTTGATTTGTATTACCATAGACAACCAAATATTTACTAAATTATTTATTTAGCTGTATTTATAATGAATATGTACTTGAAATCAAGCTAAATGTAAATAAAAAACAAAAAAACTATATTATCGAGTATTTATAGTATTGTAACAATACTGAAAGTATTCATACTTTCTGTATGTTAATTAATTACTACTGTGATATGATGATATTTATACTTATTGAAGAACTGAATAATTCCAACTGAATAATTCACAAGGTACTCTATAACATGATAAATAATGAAATAAAATAAATCCTTGGCATTGGTACATCCTTGTAACTGACAAAGTTACAGCGTAAAGATTATAATACACTTTGAATATCATGCTATCCAGAAATAAACACCATAGTAAAATTAACGTGGCGTCCATTCTCTCAGAAACATTTGTGCACACCCTCTCCTCAGAAAATCATGATTTCTCCTTCAGCTATCAAAAACTAGTTCCTGCTTTTTCTCGTGACATAATTCATTATTGCCTAATTCCTACGCCTTTGAACAGTACAATACAATATTGAAAAAACGATGACGATATAAATTTTTAATACACAAACGTATAAGACAATCTCACAAGCTAGACTTCACAGCTAACATAAAATTTTTCCTGTCACAGATATCAATATAAATATATGGGATATAGGTAATATGGTACATATTTCTTATATAATATACAGAATATTTGGACTTAAGAGAAAACTGGCCAATCAAGGAAAAAGGAGTGGGACAGCGATCGTTGATGTTGAAAATGAAGATTTATATTGATGAATTTCTTATTGTGAATGTGGATGATAAAGTATCATTAACTATTTAAACCGCTTCGCTTCTAGTATTATTTACATCGAAATTGTACATTGGCAGTTCCCCTATGTTATAGTTTTAGCAATACATGTATTAGAAATGTGTGCGTTTTTCTTCATAGAAAACTTCCCAGAGCTACTTAAAGAATCCTATAATGTAATACTTCAGAAAGTGAAATAAAATTATTACCCAATCAAATTAAGTAGCACTGTGAAAAAGAAATTAAGGTCACCGCACTTTCTGTCTTGAATGTGTATATGTATAATATACTGCCATCCACACAAAACACCCATTTAATAACACCTTGGGTCTTGGGTTATTCATCTTGTAGTGTTTCGTGTTCCTTGATTAAATACGACGATTTGGCTAATCTTCTTCAATGGGTCCATGTACATCAGTCTCTTTCAGCTGTGTTAACTAATTACTTCTTTCAATTTGAAAATGTTATCGGAGGCATTAGTTAATGCAACTAGATCATGTCAACACGCTCTGAATGTATAGTTCACACCGTTTAACAATGGATGTGTAAAATATCTGCATCAGTCAATGTTTAGATATTTGAATGTGCAGACTGTATATTGATATTCTTGTAGGTTTATGCAATCTGCGACCAATCTGCTTTAAATTGTCTTTTGTAGACCTTCAGTTACGCTAACGTATTGACGTAATGGACGTAATGTTAATTTGTGGAATTAGGTAGACGTTGTTAGTAATAAAATTAGGCAAAGTTTTTGACACCGTTGTAACAATGTAACTTAGAACGTCTCTTCACCAACGTAACTGGTGACCACTCTCTGATACTAGTGTAACTATTCACTCTGTTGTTGTGGGAACACAGAGATGATAGCTAAATCTATGTATAATTCTACTGTCACTGCCACATCTAATGAATTATCAAGTCCACTTGATACAACGAAGCACTATTTAAATAATACATAATCTTTTAAATAATTTTATCGTCTACAGCATAGGATATATATATACAGGGTGGGCCAATAAAAGTAAGAACATCTCGTAGCATATGAGTTATTTCAAAATATAATTTAATTAATTATACTTCTTCATACATTTTTGTGTGAAATATTTAGCTAATCAGAAATCATGTTCAATGTGTCCTCCTTGCTTCTCAACGACTTTTTCTAAGTGTCGACGCCACTCGTTTATGCTTCTGTCAATGAAACGTTGCCCAAGATTTCGCCATTCCTCGGTCATTGCCAACTTGAGCTGCTAAACCATGGTAAATTTTCGCCGAAGGTAGACTTTTTTTTATTGTAAAGCACCCCATATGGCATAACCTGCTGGGTTTAAATCTGGGCTGTTCGGTGGCCACATGTCTGGCTCGATGAAGTTAACATTCTCCTGACGAAGAAAGTTGATTGTATTTCTGGCTGTGTGAGTTGTGGCTTCGTCTTGCTGCAATGTCCAGTTATGTCGATCACATCTCGATAGAATGTCGGGCAGCAATCCTCGTCTGAGAACTTGATCACAATAATATTCACTATTTACTTTGGTGCCTGGTTCAACGAACACAATACATTTTACGAGATGTTCTCACTTTTATTGGCCCACCCTGTATACATATACATACTTTAACTACTCATATTGATTAGTTATTTCGCGTTCGTTTTCACACTTACTACACACTTTATGAGATAGAAGAATCCTACGCACCCTCAAAACAATATGGCAGCCTTTAACACTTGTCTGTTTGATCAAAACATTTGTATGTCTCCATTGAATTTATCTAACATTAAATCAGCATTTACAAAGTCATACTTATACAAGTTGCAATTAGTTTGTTGACAAAAAGGCAAACAATATTTTTTTTTAAATATAATATGAACCTAAATTTAATTTTGTTCTTCTCTTCGCATTACTTACATTGGTCGTTGATTTCAAAAGTCATATGAAGTAATTGAAAGCGGTCTCTAAAATGATGCTCCCAGGCATACGGGCTTCCGTCATTGCAAGTAGAATCATTATTGTCTAATATTGCAATGGATTCGTTGTAACCTACATTGACTGAAAGAATATAAACTTTGGTATCAATTCCATTGTTTTTTCAAATGGCTAACAAGGCAATCTTAAGATACATTTCTTTTTGTCGGTACTACAATATTTTTCTTTTTAAAACGATTTTACTGTTCTTTCGGTGACGTTCTTTGACTTAATCGAATTCCAATAAAAAAATTAACGCTTAACATTCATTACATTAGGTATAATTCAAATCTTTCAGGAAAATAGTAATTAAAAATACGTCTTTCATTCCTATAAATATGTTCATTGTCCTTTAAATATGTTCACTGCCCTATAAATATGTTCACTATCCTATAAATATGTTCACTGTCCTATAAATATGTTCACTATTCTATAAATATTTTCACTGCCCTATAAATATGTTCACTGTCCTATAAGTTTTTTCGCAGTCCTATAAATATATTCACTGTCCTATAAGTATCATGGCCACTGTCATATAAATGTCAGAGACCATTTTATGCCTGGCTCTGTAGAAATATGACCAATATCCACTAATGAGTTTAAATTCTTCGAACATATTACAAAATCAAAACGAATAATTAGAAATGCATGTCTCTCTTTTCTTATCAAAATCATATTACATGTTGTAACGCTAAACAGTGTTAACCCCTAGCTGGTCCTTGAATGTTTCACCCGTACATCAAAAATTTTAAAAGTTCACATATAATAAACTTTGCCATGAAAGACTGACAATATGTATATATTTAAATAGGATAGACAGAATATCTTGCGCAAATGTCGATACACCATGATAAAATCTTGGCTGGACAATGTTTTCTTCAAATTCACTAGAATTTTAAAGCTTTTTTCTAATGCAATCAAATTGAACCAATGTTAGCTGATTTTACGTTTCTCTTTACTCCGTCTCATTTAATAGTTGATTCCTGTTCTAAGTATCTGTACCGAACTGTATAATTTGACAGTTATTCCATTTGTATACGCATTTCAAGAGGTATGTAACGCTTTAAATTGATCTACAAACCTCTACGTTAATGTGGACGTTCTTTTTCAGAGACATATAAGAGTTGTAAGGATCCACCCATTTGTTGTGCATTTTGTTTCCCCCAAGTTAACGATGCTACCATCATCTCAACGTTGATATTTTGAGTAACCATTGACATTGCTGTTGGTGTCGGCAGTGCATACATTTTTGGGAATTCTTTTGTGCATGTTTTCTTTGTCAAGACACGATGTGTTTGGATGTAATAGACCACATGGGCCTTGTATCAAACATAATTTTACGATGTCACGTAGCCTCGAGTGGGCATCTTTATTATGGTCACATGCACAGACAATTTTGTAAGATTTATCTTTATCCTAGGCTTTGTCTTCCGTTGCCATTAATAACAATATGTGGTACCACGTTTTTGGAACTCGATCACTTAGAGCAGGGGTCTCCAAACTTTTTTCACGGCGGGCCGGATAACAAAAAAAAAAGAGAAAAAAAAAAAAAATGACGAGCGTGGGCCGGATAATGATTACGTACAATAATTATAAGCCAGAACGAAATCTCTAGGAGAAAAACGCGAAAAACTAAGTTTAGTGTTCCATGTTAGTCATGGGTGAGTTTCGTGCGATGTACAAAATAAAAAAAGACAACCCTCATATTTATTTTCAAAAATGTTATCAAAGAAGGTGACGTTAGCAAAAAGATAGTTATGCGCACATATCACAAATAAAACAGCAAAAAAGGTTAGTGAAATTTATGAAAGTGACATTTGGCTTTTAAGATTTCATCAATGTTTGGTTTCCAAATGCTGCATTCAATCAAGAGAATTATTTGCAAATGTTTATCAGTCACTCTCGTTTGATGTATTGACTTCACATACTTCATTTGTGAAAATCTCTGCGTCACAGACATAAGTTGTTCATCAGCTCAGGTTAGCAGTGGTAAAATTCAAATAGTTCTCCTTCTCTGTGGGTAAACATCCGTTTTTATCAAGCAAATTCAAGTACCGTCGGCGGGCCGGTTGAACTGGACTCGCGGGCCGGATCCGGCCCGAGGGCCGTAGTTTGGAGACCCCTGACTTAGAGCATAACTCTAACACGTCCAAATCTATGGTGTTTGGTTGAGCTTTTCAAGTGGCAATTTGAGTTTCAACTTAAACACTGTTGCTAATAATTCTAATTCAGGCTGGTCGCATGGTTGCTGACTGGAGTTTGGGGAGTACGTTTTCCTTTATTGTCCTCCATTTAGAATGTAACTTCAATGTTACAAATAAGTCAAGTTTGCCATATTTCCTTACCATGGCCATAACCTATTGATCATTTCGAGCCATATTTTATGGACATCCTATGAAGGCTGAAGCCAATTTAATTTCGTTCCATTGATGATTTCGTTAAGGTGCCCAATATTGTTTTTGTTCACAAATCGGTAAAGGACATCATGGTCGTCAGCTCTTATTGTATTTTGATTTTGTAGAAACTAATGCAAACGTTTTACAACTGTCTTCTATTATATTTGGTGTGTCAGCTTTATTGCGTTAAGCAACTGGCTACAGTTTCCATCATGAATGTCAAAATGTTATGAATACCATTGATTTTTGAAGCTGGGAAATATTTCCATGACCAACAGCTTTCTTCAGTTCTCTGGTCCACCCTGAGTACCCATATCGGGTAAACAAAGAATAGCAAATAGGTCACATAGTCTACTCAGGGTGGAGATATTAGGTAAAAATGTTGTTTTCGGATGAACCACCTACAATGTCTCCTCTGGTAGTAGGAGCGTTTGTTCTGCCAGGTTTCGCGTTATTTACATTTTCTCTCAACAATGTCATGCTATGGTTTTACCGATGTGCCTTTACCATTTCGACTTGTTCAAATTGGAACATCTCATACTCAAAGACGTCACAAATACAAGTTACAGAGCAATAGCTACACAACTAATCTCTACACCGAATACACTCACTAAAATATCTTTAACGACGACTGAAAACTATCTACTGCATTATATTATATATACAAACAATTTCGAGGACTTCGTTATTACACATTATAATCACCTCGCCACAAAGCGGAAGTTTCATATTTTTCTAAACGGCTTCATGGGCTTTTAGCACAGTACTCCAGAGTTGCTAACCATTTGAAAATTTACGGAACATAGTGACTGAAATGACTGTCCAAAAACGTCCATGTGAAATTCGGGATGTCCTTGTAAAGCATCTTCATGAGTCAAAACTAAATGGGTGATCTGATCTTTTGTTATTTTTTTGCATGTTTAAATTTTATAATTATACTCAGAAAGAATTTAACACTCCTGAGAATGTTATAAATTAGGCACACGCCTCTGGACCAAAATGAGATATTCAAACACAGTAATAAAATAGTCGTCTAAATATTTGAACTTCTTTGTTTTAGCTCAGTAAGTTGTCGTTTTTTTTAAATTATTTTTTATTTTACATTTTATAAACCATGTTTATATCTGGAATATTTGTCCGTAAATTTAATTTTTTGAAATGGCACCACTCCCATCCATGATGAAATAAAGTAAATGAGGGACTAACTTCTGAATTGAGACTGAGCGTAAGTCAAAATGTAGGAAGTTGTATCTAAAGTATTGGCTACATAACGAAGTTTTTTTATCGCTTTCCCCATGCTAGAGTCATTGTAGAAATAGTCATACGGATTTGACATTGTTTAAGCAAGTATAGGAGTATTGAAACGCTAAAAATATACCATAAATAAGCAACCATATTTAAAATATCCTAATCTCATATTTCATCAACCACTTTTGGCTCGATAGCAATTGTAAATTAGTTAGTCTTGAATTATATAGTCCTCTAATTAAAAAATAAAACATTATCTATTAGAATTTGTATATGCGGATTTAGTGGATATTGTTGCAATATAAAATTGATAATTTTTGCCTATTGATTTAGATGATGTTAAAAGGGGGCGTGAAATCAATTTGGATTAACAGTTTTTACTAACCATATTGACAGCCTGTACCATAGTATGGATTCTGGCAAACAGAGCCAGGGTAACAGTCACCATTGTCTTCACATCCAATCCTATCACAGTGACACATGTACTTACAGTCTGGCCATCCAAACCATCCGATGGTGCAGGCTTAGAATCAAAGGAAATATCAGCTTTTAAAATAATTAATGGGTCTGTTATTGAAGACTAAAATAATTATTCAAATTCAATCTAATATTAGATTTGGAATATTTGTTCCGCTATAAATAAAAATATCGGTATATTTTTTAAAGAGTTTAATTTAAACCTAATCCTTCAAATACCCCGAACAGTATATTTTACAACACTTAAGTTTCAACATCGTACTGCTTTTCCTGGTAATGTCAATATGTCACGATGGTGTTGCATTTTGATTGTCGTTCAAAGCGAAGGGGATAGGGCTACCACTAAAATAAAACGTATTTTTAAAAAAAAATCAAATTTCAAAGCTAGAGATACGTTATTTATAGTATTTTGTGTGTTAGTTTATTTTTCTTAGAATCTGACTATTGAAAATTTAACTTATGATGTATAGAAAATGGGAAAATTGTATCTGCACACTTTGAGACAAGTTAAGATAATTTTAAGTAATGAACATAATATAAATTCTTGAACTTTCCGTGACATTAGCTGCAAAGCCAAACCACTTGCAAATGGATGCAAATGGATGCAATCCATATAACATGTACTAATTTTTTTTCCCGCCCCGTTGCACGTGTACTTTTTTGACACCCTATCCCAATGCTCAAGTACAAGCGGCTTTCGACACTGCACCGCCCTTTTTTCCAAAAAGAAGTTCCCTGGCTTTTCACCACTGACTGTTTGACGAGCCCTTTTGTTGCCATAATATACGCTGCGCCACTCTGAGTGTCAATTTGCTTTCGGGCAGCGCCATAAGAATTTAGAAGAAGAGAGCAGACACTCCGTGCGCAAATATCAGAGGTGTCAATATCGACTTTATATAGATCCTTTATAGTGAATTAAAAAAAATAAACCTAAATACTTCATTAAGTTGAGGGTCGCTAAAAATATATTTTTATCGTCCGCCCCGGATGCCGCTTTTTTCTTTAAATTAATTTTGTTTTTCCTGCTTGGCTCCAGGCGCCGCATTTCTCATCATGGCCTAGTCCTAGGTTGCTTTGGCTTCCAGGGGAGCCATGAAATATTACACAATTTTCATTTTTCCTTCCTGTATATACAAATTGACGTCTAACGGTCGTGGTGCACTCCTCCCCAAAATTTCCGAAATCGACAAGGCTTCCTCCTCCCAATCTGTGCTTATGTACCAGAGGGCTGATAATTTGTACGATTGAAAATCATGCAGCCATTTAACAGTTCCAAAACATATCAAAACCAGCACCGTAGTCTAATGTTGCATTTACAATCGGTTGTTTTGGGAACAAACATTATGGTTTTCTCAGTTAAGTTAAAGTTTCACATAAATAATTAAAAATTAATATAACCATAAAATGTCTTAATATTAAAAACAAAAAATAAAAAAATGTAATTAAGTTACTAAATTAAAAGTCCTTGGCCTTTTTTTTTCATTCACTGGTACGTCCTACAAAAATTACCTCTCCTTTTAGCTGACTTGTCCTCGGAATGAATATATATTTTTTTCTTTTGTATTGCCACTCAAAAAACCTCATTAATTTTCAAAAATCCACTTAATTTTTAGTTTTTTATGTAACCATTTCCGGACCATTCCTTGTTTAAGTGTATAAGGAGAGAGCGTCTTATTAAGTGATCAACGACTGCAACCACGTGACTGGCGAGGCCAACCAAAGGGCTGGTGTGGTTATATTTTTTATTTGTTTTTATAGTCTGTCTTTTTATTTTAAACATATAGTGTATAAATTAATCCAAAAAAAAAATTCCAGATTTTAAATAAATTAAAAAAAACTTTAAGTTTTATTATTTAATAGAGATGTATACAAAATGACAAAAAATTATTATTTTAAAAATAAATTTGTACTTTAAATCAAAGAAATTAAAGCTGTATACAGCTTTGTTTACCTGGATACGTCTGCTCAGTTAAGCCAATCATGAAGTTGCACATATAAACAATTACATATGATTTCATCTTGAGATGGCAAATTTTGTCTATAAGAAATAAATATTTTAATTGTTCAATTTATTTTTAAACTCTTTCAACTATTCTTTTAGAGTTTCCAAATGAGAGAGAGAAAGACAGAGATAGAGGGATAGACAGATAGACAGACAGACTGACAGATAGATAGATAGGCAGGCAGGCAGGCAGACAGGCTGACAGACAGACAGACAGACAGATAGATAGATAGATAGATATATAGATAGATAGATAGATAGATAGATAGATAGATAGATAGATAGATAGATAGATAGATAGATAGATAGATAGATAGATAGATAGATAGATAGATAGATAGATAGATAGATAGATAGATAGGCAGGCAGACAGACAGACTGGCAGGCAGACAGACAGACAGACGACAAACAGACAGACAGACAGACGACAGAAAGACGACAGACAGACGACAGACAGACAGACATACAGACAGACAGACATACGAACGGACGGACGGACAGATAGACAGACAGACAGACAGACTGACAGACTGACAGACAGACAGGCAGATACATACATACATACATAATAATAATAATAATAAAGTTCATTTGAAAAATCACGCTTCATCCCCAAAGGCTCGAAGCGCGGTACAAAAACTAAGCTGGGAGATAATAACAAGCTGGAAAAGATGGTAGACAACATCATTCCAGCAGGTGTTTGCGAAATAGATGAGTTTTTAAATTTGTTTTGAAGGACTCCAGCGTCTGGCTGTTTTTGAGAGCGTCAGGAAGGGTGTTCCAAATGTATTTATGTATGTGTGTTTATGTGTGTGTATTATTAGTAAGATGTGTAAAATATTTTTAATTAAGTCCTAGAAAGATGGAAATAAAATAAAACCGGACGTCTTTACATTGTCAAAAATTAACTTCTCTGAATGCTCGCTATTTTAACATTTGTGGTTTGTGGCAGGTTTGTATTGGCTGAGCTCCGCTCTGGATACGTTTTTTCAAGCTCCAGCTCCGCGTGCCATTAAAATTTTAAAAGAGAATGGGGGCAGGAGGGTTGATGGGATGCTAAGTGTTTAAGGAAATCTTTTTCTTATCTTCACTTACCCAGCTTATTAACAAGCGATTTGAAATGCACGTACCATCAACACAACAATTAAAAGAGTGCGACAAAAAAAAAGTATTTAGAAGGGTGGGGCAACATATCTTGTAGAATAGAGGGGCAGCATAGTTGGCAGAGGATTGGGACAACATAGCCGGTAGTAGAATGTTTATAACAGAATACATTTTAATAAATTAATTACAAAAAATCGTTATCGTACAAATTACATTGTTTTATTAAAATTAAAAAAAAATACTTTATTAAAAAAAATTGAGCTCGCAGCGTTAAGAATTTTAACCAGCTATTGCTCTGTTTCAGCTCCAGACCAAAAAAAAGATCCTGCTCCAGAACTCAGAGCTCCAACATTTTCAACCACGTAAAGTGCAGAATCATACTGAAACCTAACCACGGAGAAGTTAACTCATTGGTAAGTCTACAACAGTAAGGAACAATACTACAGAAAAAGGGGTTATCTGATATATTAACAAATCAAAAGTGGGCAGAGGATGTATAAAGAGAGTAAGCAAAACAATAGCTCAAATGTCTAGACAAACTAAAGACGGCTGGAAAATGATGTTTGAAACAGGGTTGTGCCTGGAGTTCTGGAGCAGGGTCTTTTAACCCTAAGCTTGAGCTCAATCACAGTTTGCACTGATAATAATTCTTACAGCACGGAGCTCTAACAAATTCAATACATCAATATATCAATTACTGAAATTGAAATGTACGTGTAAGCAATATTTTGAGTGATAAATGCAGAGCTTCGTGACACTATCACAGAAGAGTCCACTAGCTGAGTCGGTTTTCTATCAGATGGTAACTAAATACTATTTATTGTATATGTTGATTATGAGCGTGTACTTAATATGTACTTAATATATTTCAATATATTGTCATTATTAAATACTAAACACTTCAATAAATATGCATGCATTTGCATATTATTCCAAATGAAAATAAACCTTTTAACTTGTATGATAAATTTTTTGTTCGTTCTTGGTGTCCTTTAAATTAATGTTATTGTATACAATTAATTTAGAATTATTTCAAAAAAATAAATTTAAAAAATCGTATGACCCATGATTGAGAACCACTCCAGAAACTCTAAATTTAGTTAGTGTTTTTAATATTTTAAAATAATAAATATACAAAAAAGGACACGCATCCATCAAAGTTTATACACCTAATGTGACCTATACCGGTATACAAAATTTTGAAAACCTTTCAAAGAAATTTTATAAAATTCACATTTTATACACTCTATAAAACAATAAATTAAAAATTCGTATTAAATTATCATACTACAAGACAATTACTTAAAAATACACACTACAAAGGGAGATAAATAATTAAAATCAAATTGATTTTAAAAGATAAAAAGTCGATTATGACACCTGCCTTAATGATTACCGCCTCCAGCATCTTCAAAAAATTGCTAAACAGCACCACGGTTTACTACTGCAGTGTGCCTGAGGACAGCCATGTGCTTATTTGCACATGATCCAGTTTCTATTATAATGCTGTCTTCAAACTTACTTAGATCTTTCTTCAGCAAACAGGACAAACAAAAGTACGACAAGAAACCGAGCAGAGTAAAAGAAATTTTAGAAATCTCCTTTGTTGTCGCCGGAAGTAGAATTAGAGGAAGTGAAAGAATATAAATATTGGTACTGTAAAAAAATAATAATAAAGCAGACAATCTTAACGGACCAAAATATTTTTTTAATCGGGTACTTTAAAATGATGCGGATATAGAAAGGAGTGCTTAAATAATTACCGTGTTTTTCGGCGAGTTTATTGGAATTTTCATCCCTAATCAGGGTTTGACCCTATCGGAACAAGCATCTTGACCCATAAAACCAGGAAAATGAAAAAAAATCAAAGAAAAATGGCAAAAATTAATTACAAACTTAAGAAATAATGAAAACCCAACTTACAGTTTCATGGAATACACTTTTACACACTTTATTTCAGTTTCCAGCGAAAATAATATCCAGAATATTGAATAAAATACAGGTTCTGCCATAGACAAGTCGTTCCAAAAGTGGTGGAAATAGCGGAACACGTTAAAATATTATAATAAGCCAACCAATGAAAATTTTAAAATTATAATTAATCAACCAATAATAATTAGCCACCTTCATATTAATGAAAATGCAACTCTGTTAACAAAAAACAAATGGCTATTTAAGATAGATCGTACCTCATTTCATTTGCCTGTGTATTGGCGTGTTTATTGGGAGTCACTTCCCTTTATTTGTCGCGGAAATGAGCTGTTGGGATTAGCTTTCGACTTACTAGACTCAATATGAAGACTATGCTTAAATTCAAACTCATCGATAAATTGATCGGAAAGGCATTTTCATTTGTGATTTATTCATGTGTAGTAAAATCAAAGCTGTCGAGAAATAGTTTGCAGCACTCTCTTCCGTATTTCAATTTCACACCATATTGCACCACATTTTGCACAGTTTGATTAATATTATTTGCTTAGTTAGTGCATACTTTAAAAATATAAATATCTAAATCTAACCAAATATTTGCACAGGGGCTGCCAAGGAAATAATACATTTACCAGCTTAGAATTATAAATACATTGATACAAAATTCGTATGCGGCTACATATTTTAATACATTAGATTATGTCCACAAAGGACATTAGCAACAAGATGCATTTTTTCAATCTCCCTCCCCATTGTCAGCATACGGCATACCCTCCTGTCACTGGGGTCGCGTCTTTCCGAGGGCACATACGTAAATTTACAGTGCGAAAGGACTAACCATAATAACGATTGTAAAGAGAAAAAAGTTACCAGATTTATACATCAGTATCAGAATGATATGGGTCCATACATGGATTACGTACCATCTCCTGGGAAAGGGGTGGGGATGATTTTGAAAATTATACTTAGGGAAGGAGCGTGATCTGCAGAAGGTGTATACAGTGTTTATATCAGACATTTTTACCGGGGGGGCATTTCAGATTTTCAAGGAGGGGGGAGGGGGAAGCGGCCAGAAGCGTAGCTAAGGGGTGTCAGATGGACATTCGTCGCAGAGCGCCAGACTAGAGGTGGCAGCAAAATCGTCTTGGATAGTATTAATGGAAAATTATTAGTTTCAGAGCTAATGGGGGAGGGGGCGTAAAAAAAAATCACCTCGCCTAAAGCCAAACACTCTAGCTACGCCCTTTCTATGGGCGTACTAAGGAGGAGAATGAAGATGTTCACCCAGGTATCAATTTTTCTTTATATGGAGGTGCGTCCATTTTTGGACAACTGCACAGTTTGTTTGGTGAAAGGGAGAGGGAACAAAATATTTGGCCTACATAGTGACACTAATATTATTTACGCCTCTAGGAAGTAAAAATAGCGATCATTTTCATCGGGTTCTACGATAGAAATCGAGGGCGCCAAAGAATATTGCTTTTATTTTTGTTAATAAAATCAATACAAAGATCATAAGGTAACCTCTTCCAACCAAGAGCATATCTCTCCAGTAGGATATGCACTGCAAGAAGTGAATGCTATTACATACTTAGGCAACACCATTGACTTAAATTGTGACTCCGAAGTGGATGTCAGGGCTAGAATTGGAAAGGTTGGATCAGCATTAGGCTCTTGGTATGTCCTTTCTAGTAAGTCATTGTTGGTGATGGTGTTTGGCCATTTGATGTTCAGGATATTTCTAAGTGCTTATAAGGTTATGTACTTTCTGCATAATGCTCGCTATTGTTCTCCAAGTTTCGGCTCCTTAGAGTAGGACTGTTTTGACATTTATGTTGAAAAGTCTGACTTTGGTTTAAAGAGCCAGCTCCTTTGACTCCTATATTTTCTTTAAAACACACATGCTAAATACTGAGCTTTGTGGGATGATAATAAAATGGTATAAAGAGTCCTCGGATCAGAATATTCGAGAGGGGAGTTGAGGTGATAAATGTAGTTTGTCCATTAAGTCAGGTAGGATTTGTGGAAGACAGTAGGGAAAATTCTTTAAAGTATTTTTTTATAAAAAACATAAAACTGCGTGGCAACAAAAATTATGGATGAGATATGTTTCTTGTGATGAATCTCCACGTCTATGGAAAAATTATACGAAGTTTTTGGAAGCACCCTTCATCGGTGGAGCTGGATTCTTTGTAATGAACTACATAAGTTCCAAAAACCTAACGCTTTGATTGGTACATTTAGGGTAGGTGCTACTGACAACTACCTCAAATTAAGTAAGTTGCAAGTACAATTTTAAAATTAAAATATATCTTTAAAGGGACACAGTTGTTATCCCCTTTATTTATTTCACTGAGCCGATAATACCATTGGATATTCATAAAATGAATAATTTTCTAAAAAGGTTTCAAAAAAAAATATATATTTTTTTAGATGTCGTTTGCGGCCCTCGGGTTCGTAAAAAAAATAACTTTTTGGGACCACGTGGTCAAAAAAGGTTGGACATCACTGCATTACAATACCCACCCAGTGGCGTAGCTATAATAGGTTTACTCTCGCCCGTGGTGGGTCAAGATTTTCGTCGCCCGCTTCCACGACAAAACTGAGCCGTTTTCTGAAAACTCAGCACAAGCACAGAAAGAAGAAGACTTGCCAAACGGGGCGAACCGCCCTCTCGGCGATTTCTTCCTACGCCAGTGCAACCACTACATTAGGAGAAAGTATGGGTGTATTAATTACGGCTGGCATTTCAATTTTCGTATAATGAGGTGATTAAATTTTAATGTTAATTAAACCAAGTACAATAAAGAGTGGAAATGCTTAAGTTGAGCCGGCTCCCTTCAATATAGAACCACACAACGTGTTTTGCAAAAATACCAGCAAGCTTCTTTTTCACTGTGATTACTTGTATAACAGCTTTACCCTTCTTGTATAACAGCTTTACCCTTCTTGTATAACATCTGTAACCTAATTGTATAACATATGTACCCTACTTGTATAACATATGTATCTTTGGGGGAAAAATTACAAAATCTCGACGTCCTTTGTTTCAAAGAAATTCTGATCCACTATTTCCCCCTTTCCGAACGTATTGAGTTTATGTATGTGTATGTCTATGTAAGTAAGTCCAAACTGTGTCAACCCCACTGAGCTGCGTCGTCCAGAATCGGTTTAACAAATAGTTAGTTGTTTTAGAAGAAAATCGAAAAACTTCTTGTTCGCGATTGTAAAATGATCATTTAAAGACATAGACATCCACATAAAAATATCATCATAATCATGTCCCGTAGTCCTTCGACCGTTGGGGCGCCACAGGTGACATAAAAACTATTCCTCCTTTCTTCTCGGTCTCCTGCACTACGCACAGCATCGCCTAGTTGTAAGCCCGTCCATTCTTTGATGTTATATTCCCATCTTTTTTCTCTGTCTCCCTCTTCTTCTTCCTCCTCTAGTAAAAATATGCACACTCTCTTAACTCGCGCTGAAATGTGTTTTCTGAAGAAGGTTAAATACATTATTTCATGTGCTTTAAAATTATCGAATTACCGATTTCCAGTGACTACCATATTTGCCGTTTGAGACAGTGACGTATGAACTAGTGACGTATGAACTAGTGACGTATGAACTAGTGACGTATGAACTATTGACGTATGAACTAGTGACGTATGAACTTGTGACGTATGAAGTAGTGACGTATGAACTAGTGACGTGTGAACTATTGAGGTATGAACTAGTGACGTATGAACTTGTGACGTATGAACTTGTGACGTATGAACTAGTGACGTATGAACTAGTGACGTATGAACTAGTGACGTTTGAAGGGGTTGCGGAGGGTGTGGTCCGCCCCGAGCGGTTTTTCTTTTATTATTTTAGGGCCAACTGCAAAGTTTTTCTAGGAGTGGAGGCAGGCAAAACCTCTACTCACCCAAAAAAGTACTAACCCTGGCTACGACACTGATATGAGATATTGCTTTTTACCGAAAACACGCACACCCATGCTGAGGCGTATCTTGTGCTGCCTTAAGCACCCACCCATGATGAATGGTATCTTGTGCTATATGGGGTACCCACCTACAATGAGGTGTATCTTGTGCTGTCTGGGGCACCCATAATGGGGCGCCACTACCTCCCCACTCCGCATACACAGAAATATTTAATTAAGTTTTAAATACAAAGAAACCCCGGATTGGTAACCACACCCCCCCCCAGGTATGCCACCGCCAATTTTAGCACGCCCTGAGCAATATTAACATTTTAAAATCCCATATCATTTTACCATGCATGTAATACATTTTCTTTTTTTTTAAATAGTTCAATACATATTTACTTATACAAAAAATAAAAATCCATGCAAATTTTAAGATCAGTAACATTACCGGCTTTGGAGATATTGATGTTAATACTTGCGCAACTAATCCCCCTATCACACCAAAAAAACATTTTTTTGCCCTTAAATTGTAAAAAGAGCAAATTCTCAAACGAATAGTTATAAATTTTACTTTGAATTAAATGTTTTCTAATATTCAATCCTACAAACTCGTGGGATTTTTGTGATATTGTTTTGATGGACATGATGTCAACCAATTACATACAAACTATGAAAAATGTAGCTCCCGCTAGAATCTTCGTCAGCCTTAAAGTGTACACATATGATTACTAAAAGATTTTGCTTATTAATTAATTTACTTTTTTGCTTTCATATCTATCTTATATATATAAAAATGAATGTATGTATGTATGTATGTTTGTCTCATATGCGCTCCCACACCATTCATGCGATTGCAACAAAATTTTTTTGGTGAGTTGTTTACCACCTACCTGGGCATTTAACTGCGACATTAAAAAACTTTTCAATTATTTCGTTTTCGGCCGTTGGCCATTCATTCGTTTTTTTTCTTATACGAGCTTTGTAAAAAAATATTACCGTCTGCGCTCATACGCCATTCGTCTGAATGCGCTAAATCTTTGGTAAAATGTTGCAAGCACGCCCACAAAGGTTTGGAAATAATTATAACCGTTTTAAAATATTCCGTTTTGAGCCAGGGGCCCCATGTTCGTTTTTTCTTATATGAGCTATATAAATATAGTTTCAAACCGTATGCGCTCCTACACCATTCATGCGATTGCGACAAAACATTGGAGAGTTGTATTCCATAAGCTCGCGCATTTTACTGGGTCATTATAACACTTTTAAAATATTTCGTTTTGGCCGTTGGCCCAAAAATCGTTTTTTTTTCTTATATGAGCTTTGTAAACAATAGGTTTTGTCTGCGCTCCTACACCATTTATTCGAATACGCTAAAACTTTGACGAGATGTTGCGAGCATGCCCACACAGGTTTCTAAATTATTACAACCGTTTTAAAATATTCCGTTTTGAGCCAAGGGCCCCATGTTCATTTTTTCTTATATGAGCTATATAAATATAGTTTCAAACCGTATGCGCTCCTACACCATTCATGCGATTGCAACAAAACTTTGTTGATTTGTTGGCCACCTACCTGGGCATTTAACTGCGTCATTAAAAAACTTTTCAATTATTTCGTTTTCGGCCGTTGGCCCTTCATTCGTTTTTTTTTCTTATACGAGCTTTGTAAAAAATATTTTTGTCTGCGCTGCTACACCATTCGTCTGAATGCACTAAATCTTTTGTAAAATGTTGCCAGCACGCTCACAAAGGTTTGGAAATAATTATAACCGTTTTAAAATATTCCGTTTTGAGCCAGGGGCCCCATGTTCGTTTTTTCTTATATGAGCTATATAAATATAGTTTCAAACCGTATGCGCTCCTACACCATTCATGCGATTGCGACAAAACATTGGAGTGTTGTATTCCATAAACTCGAGCATTTTACTGAGTCATTATAACACTTTTAAAATATTTTGTTTTGGCCGTTGGCCCCAAAATCGTTTTTTGTTCTAATATGAGCTTTGTAAACAATAGATTTTGTCTGCGCTCCTACACCATTTATTTGAATACGCTAAAACTTTGACGAGATGTTGCGAGCATGCCCACAAAGTTTTTTAAATTATTACAACCGTTTTAAAATATTCCGTTTTGAGCCAGGGGCCCCATGTTCGTTTTTTCTTATTGGAACTATATAAATATAATTTCAAACCGTATGCGCTCCTACACCATTCATGTGATTGCAACAAAACTTTTTTGAAAGGTTGTCCATAAGCTTGCGCATTTTACTTATCCCTTACAACACTTTTAAAATATTCCGTTTTTTGCCGTTGGCCCCAAATTTTTTTTTACTTATAAGAGTTTTCTAAAAAATAAGTTTTGTATGCGCTCTTATACCATTCATCTGAATGCGATAAAACTTTAGTAAGATGTTTTGCACACGCCCGCAAAGGTTTTTGAATTATTACAACCGTTTAAAAATATTCCGTTTTGAGCAAGGGGCCACATGTTCTATTTTTCCTATATGATCTATACAAATATAATTTCAAACCGAGCTACTACATTAATGGATAGATTTTTAATGATATACAAATAGCAACATTAAACTGTGTGTGTGATATAATAAGTAGGTTTCTGAAGTAATACAACAATTCTACAATATTCCGTTTGTGCCACCGTTTTATTGTCTTTATAATTATCGTATGCATTCCTATACCATTCATCTGATTGCGATAAAACTTTGGTGAATTGATATGCGCACTCCCGCAAATGTTTCTAATTTATTACAACCATTTCACAATATTCCGTTTGGGGTCAGGGACCCCTAATTCCATTTTTTCTTAATTTAACTATAAAAATATAATTTAAAACAGAGCTATTTCATGGGTGGATGAAATTGAATCAAATACAAATAACGACATTTCAGTTTATGTGTTACATAATAAGTAGGTTTCTGAATTAATGCAACCATTTTACAATATTTCGTTTGGGCCGGGGGCCTTAAATTCGTTTTGTTTTCTTAAATGAGCTTCATCAATATAATTTCAAACAGAGCCGTCAAAACAACCACCCTTGAACAAATGCCAACAGACAGCAATTTGTAGTAAGAGCATGAAAAAACACATTGTTGCATGTTTAGTGTAGAGAGTATTTTTGTTGTTTTTATAAATAAGCTTGAATTTTGTGACGTATTTTAGAATAGGATATGACGTTGTAAACGTGTTATGGTTTTGAACAGCAATGATAGAGTAATTCTATAATAGAGTGTGAGAAATTCGCAGTTGTTTTGTTTTATGAAAAGACATTTGACATGAATCGATGGTTTCTTAAGTTTTTAAATTACCCAATAGACAACGAAGGTATTGAACTATAATAACATCTAGATTTTAACGCTGGAATTTATGATTTATAAAGTAATGTGACCCTTATACAACTGGAAATGTACTGCCAACAATTCATTGTACTTCCTAACATATGAAAACTATAACCATTAAAAATATCGTTAATTAATTGAATCAAATACAAACAGCGATATTTCATTTTGTGTTTCAGGTAACAAGTGGTGTTAAATGTGAAATTAGCATTGTCTATCGAAATATAATAACAGATATCACATGCATTTGTAATATTCGTCACAAAGCAATACTTTTGCTGTCACATCACTGATGCCACCCAAACGAAAAGCTATTGGTTTTTCCACACCTCAAGCGCGAAAGAAAAGGTCATCACGAGCATCGGAAACAGTCGAGCAACGAGAAGCACGACTGGAAACCGCTCGAGTATGCAATGCTCAAGCCCGTACATTTGACACAGTGGAGCAACGGGAAGCAAGACTGGAAACAGTTCGAGTACGCAACGCTCAAACCCGTTCATCTGAAACAGTCGAGCAACGTGAAGCAAGACTGGCAACCGCTCGAATACGCAATGCTCAAGCCCGTACCTTTGACACAGTGGAGCAGCGGGAAGCAAGACTGGAAACAGTTCGAGTACGCAACGCTCAAACCCGTTCATCTGAAACAGTCGAGCAACGTGAAGCAAGACTGGCAACCGCCCGAGTACGCAATGCTCGAACCAGACGAACACTGCACGTTGAATTAAATCTTAGTGCATTCCATTACAATGCTAATTATGATTACAGTCTTCATCCAAGCGTGGTTATTGGAAAAATGGATAAATTATGCGTGTATTGCAGTGCCCTCAAATTTAATAATGAAACTGCGGGAATTTGCTGCGCGGGTGGGAAAGTGAAATTGCAAGAATTACATTCACCACCAGAACCATTATCAACCTTGGTATCAGGTGAAACAAGCCAATCGAAACATTTCTTGGCAAACATACGCAAGTACAATTCATGTTTCCAAATGACATCGTTCGGTGCAACAAATATCGTGCGCGAGAATTACATGCCAACATTTAAAGTGCAAGGGCAAATTTATCATCGTGCAGGATCACTACTACCACTGCCAGACACAGATCACAAATTTCTTCAAATTTATTTTATGGGGAATACTGATGAACAAATCGATCAACGTTGTCATATCAATATGGGCACTAAGAGAGAAATTGTAGCTGTATTGCAATCTCTATTTTTGCAACACAACGAATTAGTTCAATTGTTTAGAAATTCACTTGAACAAATGCCGACAGATGATTACTCAGTTGTAGTTAGAGCAGACAAAACACCTGCCGGCCAACACGAAAGACAATACAACGCACCAACAATTGATGAAGTTGCGATCGTTATAGTGGGCGAAGAATTTAACTCACGTGATATAATTCTTCATCGCAGAAATGGTGATGTTCAGCGAGTCTCAGAAACTCATCGCTCATACGACGCATTGCAATATCCAATTTTATTTTGGCAAGGAGAAGATGTATATCATTTCAACATCAAATTGAGAAATCCACAAACAGATGAGGAATCGAATAAGAAAGTCAGTTCCAAGAAATACTATTCATATCGATTGATGATTCGTGAGAGTGCCGAAAATCATATCTTGAAATGTCGACAATTGTTCCATCAATACATTGTTGATATGTATGCAAAAATCGAAACCGAACGACTCCTCTACATTCGATTAAATCAAAGCAAGTTGCGTTCCGAAGAGTACATTCATTTACGTGATGCAGTTGTGAATGATGGCAATGTGAATCCAAATGAATTAGGGAAAATGGTTATACTGCCGGCCACATTTACTGGGAGTCCACGTCACATGCATGAATACGCACAAGATGCAATGACATATGTTCGTGCATATGGCCGCCCAGATTTTTTTAATTACCTTTACATGCAACCCTAAGTGGGATGAAATACAAGAACTGTTGTTAACTGGACAATCACCATCAGATCGTCACGATATTGCTGCCCGTGTGTTCAAACAAAAATTGAAATCTTTAATCGATTTTATTGTCAAGCATCATGTTTTTGGAGAGACACGCTGTTGGATGTATTCCGTTGAATGGCAAAAAAGAGGATTGCCACATGCACACATTTTAATTTGGTTGATCGAAAAAGTCCAAGCAGATCAAATTGATAAAGTCATTTCTGCAGAAATACCTGATGGCGACATTGATCAATACTTATTAGAAATCGTCACCAAAAACATGATTCACGGTCCATGTGGCTTACTCAACAAAAATTCTCCATGCATGTCTGATGGGAAATGTACGAAACGATACCCAAGAGATTTAGTTGCTGAGACTGTCACTGGCAATGACGGATATCCACTATATCGTCGACAATCAACTGAAGATGGTGGCAAATCAATCACTTTAAAAGTACGAACCAATGATGTTGAAGTTGATAATCGTTGGGTTGTACCTTATTCACCGTTACTCTCGAAAACGTTCAAAGCACACATCAATGTCGAGTATTGCAATTCGGTGAAATCGATCAAGTACATTTGCAAATATGTTAACAAAGGAAGCGATATGGCAATTTTTGGATTGGAAAAAACAACACGATCACTCGATGAAGTCTACCAATATCAACTTGGACGCTACATTAGTAGCAATGAAGCAATATGGCGCATTTTATCATTTCCAATCCATGAACGCCATCCAACAGTTGTTCATTTGGCAGTGCACCTTGAAAATGGACAGCACGTGTACTTTACATTAGAAAATGCACGTGCAAGAGCTTTGTCACCTCCGCCAACAACGTTAACTGCATTTTTCTCATTGTGCGGGAATGATATTTTTGCAAAGTCGCTACTTTACTCTGAAGTGCCAACATATTACACATGGAATGCTTTAGCGAAAAGGTTTCAACGTCGCAAACAGGGTAAAGCATTTGAAAAACACCCCAATTTATATTCAACCGACGCATTAGGCCGTCTGTACACTGTTCACCCAAACAATGCAGAATGCTTTTACTTGCGATTACTGTTAATCAACGTACGTGGACCGACATCATTCCAAGAATTGAGAACAGTAAACGGTCAAGTATGTGCCACTTATCGTGAAGCTTGCCAAGAATTAAAACTTCTGGAAAACGATGCTCATTGGGACACTTCGCTTTCTGATGCATCAAATATTGCTCAACCACAGCAAATACGCACTTTGTTTTCAATCATATTGACAACATGCTTCCCATCCAATCCAAAAGATCTTTGGGAGAAATACAAAGACTACATGAGTGAAGACATTCTACACCGTTTGCGTGCAAAGAAACAAAATCCGGATATTCAATTTACATCAAACGTGTATAATGAGGCATTGATTTCGATTGAGGACATGTGTTTGGCAATCGCTAACAAAACACTGGTAGATTTGGGAATGACTGCTCCGAATCGATCTGAAAACAACCTATTCCATCGAGATTTGCATCGAGAAACACACTTTGATATCGACGAATTGGGTACATTTGTTCAAATGAATCATCCGAAACTGGTTCCAGAGCAACGCTTAGTGTATGACATAATTATGAATGCAATTGGAAGTCAAAAAGGTGGATTGTATTTCCTAGATGCTCCCGGAGGCACAGGCAAAACTTTCCTAATTTCACTTATTTTGGCAACCATACGATCTCGAAAGAATATTGCACTGGCAATCCCATCATCAGGAATTGCAGCAACTCTTTTGGATGGTGGACGAACAGCGCATTCAGCACTGAAATTGCCATTGAACATGCAAATAACTGAGACACCAACATGCAATATAAATAAACATTCTGGAATGGGTAAAGTACTACAATCATGTCAACTCATTATATGGGACGAATGTACTATGGCGCACAAAAAAGCATTGGAAGCGCTGCATCGTACACTTAAAGATGTGAGAGGAAATGAACAGCTCTTTGGTGGCGCACTTATTCTATTATCTGGTGATTATAGCACGTTCAACCGCTGCAGATGAATTAAATGCATGTCTAAAATCATCAGTTTTATGGCGCCAGAAATTGACTTTGAAGACCAATATGCGTGTGCAACTACACAATGATGCATCCGTTGAACGTTTCGCAAAACAGTTGTTGGACATTGGGAATGGGAAAATGGCAATCGATGAATCCACACAATGTTTCAGATTGCCAACAAGTTTCTGTAAAATGACAGCAACCATCGACGAATTGATTCATAGAGTTTTTCCAAATATCGCACAAAATTACACAAATCATCAGTGGCTCAGTGCAAGTGCTATATTGGCAGCCAAAAACAACGATGTCAATGCCATCAACTTTAGCATTCAAAATGAAATCCCAGGCGAAACGACAACGTACAAGTCCATCGATACTGTATTGAATGAAGACGAAGTTGTCAACTATCCAACGGAATTCTTGAATTCACTTGACTTGCCAGGCATCCCGTCGCACGTTTTAACACTCAAAATTGGCGTGCCTATCATTCTTTTGCGAAACATAAATCCACCACGACTTTGTAACGGCACCAAGCTTTCAGTGAAAAACATAATGAACAATATCATCGAAGCAACTATTTTAAATGGAAAATTTAAAGGCGAAGATGTACTGCTGCCACGCATCCCAATGATTCCAACAGATATGCCATTTGAATTTAAACGTCTGCAGTTTCCGGTGCGACTCGCATTTGCAATGACCATCAACAAAGCACAGGGACAATCGCTACAAGTTTGCGGACTAAATTTGGAAAACCCATGCTTCTCTCATGGACAGCTGTATGTCGCCTGCTCTCGCGTCGGAAAACCTTCCGATTTATTCGTGTATGCACCAGACGGAAAAACAAAAAACATTGTGTATTTAAAAGCTCTTCAAGAAACATAATTAAAACGCAGACACTTTTTTCTTGAGTGGCATCGCAACGCATGCCGGGTACTCGCTAGTCTATATATATAAAAATGAATGTATGTCTGTATGTATGTATGTATGTATGTCTGTTTGTCTCGTATGCGCTCCCACACCATTCATGCGATTGCAACAAACCCTTGGTGAGTTGTTGGCCACCTACCTGGGCATTTAACTGCGTCATTAAAAAAATTGTCAATTATTTCATTTTCGGCCGTTGGCCCTTCATTCGTTTTTTTTCTTATACGAGCTTTGTAAAAAATATTTCCGTCTGCGCTCCTACACCATTCGTCTGAATGCGCTAAATCTTTGATAAAATTTTGCAAGCACGCCCAAAAAGGTTTGGAAATAATTATAACCGTTTTAAAATATTCCGTTTTGAGCCAGGGGCCCCGTGTTCGTTTTTTCTTATATGAGCTATATAAATATAGTTTCAAACCGAATGCGCTCCTACACCATTCATGAGATTGCGACAAAACATTGAAGAGTTGTATTCCATAAGCTCGCGCATTTTACTGGGTCATTATAACACTTTTAAAATATTTCGTTTTGGCCATTGGCCCCAAAATCTTTTTTTTTTCTTATATGAACTTTGTAAACAATAGGTTTCGTCTGCGCTCATACACCATTTATTCGAATACGCTAAAACTTTGACGACATGTTGCGAGCATGCCCACAAAGGTTTCTAAATTATTACAACCGTTTTAAAATATTCCCTTTTGAGCCAGGGGCCCCATGTTCGTTTTTTCTTATAGGAGCTATATAAATATAATTTCAAACCGTATGCGCTCCTATACCATTCATCTGAATGCGATAAAACTTTAGTTAGATGTTTCTCCCACGCCCGCAAAGCTTTTCAAATTATTACAACCGTTTAAAATATTCTGTTTTGAGCCAGGGGCCCCATGTTCTATTTTTCCAATATGAGCTATATAAATATAATTTCAATTTGTATGCGCTCCTACACCATTCATGCGATTGCAACAAAACTTTGTTGAAACGTTGTCCATAAAGTCGCGCATGTTAATGAGTAATTACAATACTTTTAAAATATTCCGTCTTCAGCCGTTGGTCCCAAATTCTTTTTTTTTCTTATACGAGCTTTGTACAAAATAATTTCTGTATGCGCTCCTATATCATTTATCTGAATGCGATAAAACTTTAGTAAAATGTTTTACCCACGTCCGCAAAGCTTTTCAAATTATTACAACCTTTTAAAATATTCTGTTTTGAGCCAGGGGCCCTGTGTTCTATTTTTCCTATATGAGCAATATAAATAAAATTTCAAACAGAGCTAATGTGTGGATGGATAGATTTTTAATCAAATACAAATAGCGACATTAAATTTTCGGACCGGGGCCCTATAGTAGTTTTTCTTTCTAATATGAGCTATTTAAATATAATTTCCGTATGAGTTCCTTTACTATTCATCTGAATGCGATAAACTTTCAGTGAGTTGTTGTGTGCAGGCCCGCATTAGGTTTCTAAAGAAGTGCACATGTTTTACAATATTCCGCTTTGGGCCGGGGGCCTTAAATTCTTTTGTTTTCTTATATGAGCTATGTAAATATAACGTCAAGCAGAGCTATTGCATAAGTGGGTGGAATTACATTAAATATAAACTGTGACATTTCATTTTGTATATATGACTTAATAAATAGGTTCCTGATTTAGTACATATATTTTACAATATTACTTTTGGGGCCGGGGGCCCACAATTTGTTTATATGTAATAAATGAGCCATATAAATATAATTTCAAACATAGCTATTGCATGGGGGGATCAATCGCTATAAGTTTTGGGACTAAATTTGGAAAATCCATGCTTTCCACACGGACAGCTGCGTGTGGTCTGCTGACACTTCTTAAAACCTTCTAATTAATTCGAATACGCACCAGACGGTTAAAAAAAGGTGTTTATTAGAAGAACTTACAAAAAATTATTAAAACACGGACACTTTATTTCGATGAGTGGCATTGCAAAGCATGCCGGGTACTCGCTAGTCTCTTATATATATTACGCTTCTGGTGTGACTCGTCGACTGCTAGTTGCTTCCAAATTTTTCTGCTTCCTAATCAGCCAATTAGGAATTGAGAGTATATTACAAATAATTCTATATGTTTCAAAGAAAGTATGGTTCAATAATGTGTTCCATAGCGCGCAAAATATTATTCCCGGTAACTGCGCCAAATCATTTTTTTTATATAACGCAACTGCGTTTGACGCGCAATATTTTCTTTTCGGAAAATGAAATCGTTTCAGTTGAAGTATGGTGTAAGAAATATTCGATTTAAAAGTGGTTGGGACATCAGAATATTTAATATAGTTCATGGACGTGAAATAAAAAAGTGTGCAGCGACGTATCATGGGGAAAGAGTATAGCAAAAATTGAGATTCTTAAATGTGCGTTATTTGAGTTCATGTTTTGTCAAGTAACTTAAGTAGATGGGAAGTTAACGGATTGCTGCTGCCAGTGTTTGGCAGGCTATATCTAGTACTAATAATAATAGAAAAATGATACTAAAGGATGTCAATCTCTTTTGATACAATATCTTAACCCTAACACTCAGATAAAAATTTTAAATAATTATTTAATTATAATGTAAAATTTATTACAAAATCATAAGAAAAATAATACGATTGTAAAAGCAGATTTATTATTTTCGTATTTTATTTAATTCGATTTCTGTAAAGTAAAAACAATTTTCTATCATTTTTTTTAAGAATCCGAATTAGAAGAATGGATTTTATTGTACGCGTCTATTGAGCGCAAATGTTCACGCTGTTTAGTGAACTTTTGGGGAAATTTTGATTTTCGCGCTACTGAACAGAGGGTAGCACAATGACATCGGTTTATATATATATATATATAAATGAATGTCTGTATGTATGTATGTATGTATGTATTTATGTCCCGTATGCGCTCCTACACCATTTATGCGATTGTGATGAAACTTAGTTGCTATATTGTCCACAAGCCCGTGCATTTCTCTGAGTCATTACAACCTTTATAAAATATTCTAAAAATATATATTTTCGACGGTACCGGTAGAACTTATGGGAAGGGAGTTGTTACGTACTGTTATCAGTATGGAGAAATTAATCTCTTATTTAAGTGTATGGCTCGTTCTAAAACAGTACACAACAAAAGACGATACCGTATGTTAAATACAATAACACAGAATACGATACTCAAACCAGGGCCAATTACAATGAATAAATCTTAGGGATAACACACCAAAATTAAAGACGGATCCGGCAATCTCGGGGGAGCAAAGATAATTTTGAGAATGATCGAAAATGTTGAGTTAAGTAAGAAGTAGGTAGGTGTAGAAACAATTTGACAGTTTAACTAATAATATATGGGTAGAACATATAATATAATGAAATAATATGTTAGCTAGAGATGGAACAGATAATTGTTTGAAATATTTTATCCCATTATGTCATGCAAATATTAGAAGCCCGATACATTTCACATTATGTTAGGTAACTATTAGTCACCCGATACTTTCCACAATATTTCATACCAATACTTGTAACCAGAAATTTCACAATTTGTCATGTAAATACTAGTCGCCCAGTAGTTTTCACAACATGTCATACATATATTAGTCAGCCAATACATTTTACAATATGTCATGCAAAAACTAAAAGTCGCTCGATGCTTTTCAAATAATCTCATGCAATTATAAGTCACAAAATATGTCATCTAATGTGTCATCCCATCATTCTCACGGCATGTCATGCAAATATTGGTCACCGATACTTTTCCCAATATGACATGCACATGTTAGTCGCCCAATACTTTTTACAATATGTCATGAACAATTTAGTCAAACTATATTGTTCAAAGTAAGTGATACAAATTATACAACTAAGGCCTTCCGACCGATTCACAGCTGAGAAGTTGTTTATGATATCAATCTTTTGTTTCAATGTTTGGAATTTTTCGGCTATCAAACTGTATGGACAAGTGGTGTTACAAATATCAATAGTAAAATGTGAGAATCATCAAATATGAATATTACAATGTTAGAACCATCAAATAGGAATATTACAATGTTAGAACCATCCAATATATATTATAATGTTAGACCCATCCAATATGAATAGTACAACGTTAGAACCATCCTAAATGAATATTATAATGTTAGACCCATCCAATATGAATAGTATAATGTGTAGACCCATCCAATATGAATTGTATAATGTTAGATCCATCCAATATGAATAGTATAATGTTAGAACCATCCAATATGAATAGTATAATGTTAGACCCATCCAATATGAATTGCATAATGTTAGAACCAACCAATATGAATAGTACAATGTTAGAGCCATCCAATATGAATAGTATAATTTTAGAACCATCCAATATGAATAGTATAATGTTAGAACCATCTAAAATGAATAGTATAATATTTAACCCATCCAATATGAATAGTAAAATGTTAGAACCCTCCAATATGAATAGTATAATGTTAGACCCATCCAATATGAATTGTATAAGTTAGACCCATCCAATATGAATAGTATAATGTTAGAACCATCCAATATGAATAGTATAATTTTAGAACCATCCAATATGAATAGTATAATATTAGAACCATCCAATATGAATTGTATAATGTTAGAACCATCCAATATGAATAGTATAATGTTAGAACCATCCAAAATGAATAGTATAATGTTTAACCCATCCAATATGAATAGTAAAATGTTAGAACCCTCCAATATGAATAGTATAATGTTAGAACCATCCAATATGAATAGTATAATGTTAGGGCCATCCAAAATGAATATTATAATGTTAGAACCATCCAATATAAATAGTATAATGTTAGAACCATCCAATATGAATAGTATAATGTTGACCCATCCAATATGAATAGTATAATGTTAGAACCATCCAATATAAATAGTATAATGTTAGAACCATCCAATATGAATAGTAAAATGCTCTTAATTATTGGATATTATTTTTTAAATAGAAACCCACGTCAGCCATGAGTACTCCAACCGTGGTCCTGAACCATTCTCCGATGTTGTTGTTGAAGAAGACTGTACTGGTGGCCTTATCATAGAGGATGCATATCATTCTGGCTAGGTTTGTGCTGATATTGTAGTACCTCATGGTGGCCCATGAGTACGTTGACTAAACATAAAATGATCCGTCTGTTGTCTGCTAAGGCATTAGACTAAATGTTCACTAAGCCTAGCCTACTTGCCTTCGGCTCTTCGGTAAGCCCAATAATGCTAAAATTACTCATTTGAATAATAGAAATAGAAGCTTAGGGTGTGAGTCGTAGTTCTAACCTGTGCTATGATTATGATCAAAGTAGAAGCAAGTAGAGGAATCTGTTGAGATTTAACATATAACGGGACAGCAGGACTTTGCTAACTTAGTAATAGACCCTTTCAAAAAATCTAAACTATAACATCAAACTCTAAAAAAACAAATACATAAAAGCCTAAGTTATTTTATTAAATTGTTTCGTATAATAATAATGCAAAATTATGACTAAATTCTACCATTTCAATTTTTATTTTTCAAAAAAATGTTATTGATAACACCTCTTCCGAAATGTGTTGGCTCAGTCCTACGTCGTGGCATATGCCTGCCATTAGTATCTCTACCATGTCAATACTGGTATAATTAGCACAATTAATATAATGAAGGGCAACAGAACTGAAACTAACCTTTAACTTTAAGTGCTCATAATGGTTAAGATAGCAGCCAACCTTAAAACACTGAAGACGGTTATGCGAGCAACCAAAGTTGAACAAGTCATCACTGCTACAATCTATTTTATTGAATGGTATCAAACATATTTGCAGGACAGCCCTTCATGTGCCATCTAGAGGCGAACATATTTTTGAAAAGTCAATCATCGTTATTCCCCACCTCAGGTGTTCACTTCTGGAACTTCTCAGTAAGCGTGAGTTCACACGATCAAATTTCGCGTCAAATTGTTGTATGAACGCACTATTAAACTCTTTCAGGGCTTTGAAAATCAAGGCACAAATGTTTTAAATCTTTTGAAGTAAGCAGATGAAAAATGTGCGCTGTGGCTAGGAAATGTAATTTATATGCTTGTATACACCAAATAGGGTTACATCCTTCTATTTATTTGTGTTAACGTATATAAGCAATTTCCTGACATAACGTGTATTTTTATTGCAAACCAGCCCCCCCCCCCAACACAAAATAGACCAAACTACTCTTTGGAGCTTAAAACTGCGTTTTGAGAGCTTAAAAACTACTATAACACTAACCCAGGGATAAACAGGTATATATATATAATGTGTGTGTGTTGGTGTATGTGTATGAGTGTGCGTGTGTGCAGGCTTGAGTAGATGTGTTATCATCTGAGAATTTTGAAAGAGTGTGTTGTCATCGGAAACGAGTTTATACAAAATTAGCAAATTATAAGGAAAGTAGGTATAGCTAGTAAAGGCTGGTAATTTAATTTGGTATTATTGCGCCGCTGCCTAGTGCAGGCCTATGCAGCTATTTTGACGTGGACCAGTAAAGGAAGCTCGCTAGGCTGTGAGGGCTGGATTGATTTTTTTTATCTAATTCAAGGTGGCCGATCTATTATAAGAGTATCTACCATTATTTCCCAAATGTTTTTTTTAATTATAAAAATGCATATTTTAAAATAAAACAGACATGTAAAAATGCATCATAAAGTCAGAAATGTGTCTTTTTTCGACATTCTTTGGTGACATTAATTTAATTGAGACTTTAAAAAAAATCATTTATATTAATTTTGCTTTTGTATGTTACGGGTAAAATCTTTGGACGGCCAATATACCCACTTCCTGGCCACCTTTTGAGCTGAAACTTTGCACAAAGACTCGTTTCCAATGACAACACATTCTATCAAATTGTCTTAACCACAATCTCCAAAAGTCAGTTTTTCCTGTTTTTAAAGATGAACATGAAGGAAAATTTCCGATAACATCGTAAACATAAAATCTCGCATGTGAGTTTGGTGGGTAATATTTTCTTTTGCTTTCCTGAAATAGTTGGTAAAATAAATATGCAGTATAAAAGTTGGTGGGAGACTAGAATCTGCAATGGGGGGTAGGGGCTTAAATTTGACAAAACATGCATACAAGTAACGCACTTTATATGAGTCCCGATTAATGCTCCTCCCCCCAAAGCTCACAACCGCACTTTTTTTTTTCGCACCCCTGATCTATACAGACATAGTAAGGAACACCATGCAGCCATAGTAAGTCATTCAATAAAGACATATTAAGGCACTGCATGAAGACATCGTAGGGTACTGCATGAAGACATAGTTAGGCACTACATGAAGCCGTAGTAAGGCACTGCATGAAGCCATAGTAAGGCACTCAATAAAGACATAGTAAGGCACTGCATGAAGACATAGTAAGGCACTGCATAAAGACATAGTAAGGCACTCCATGAAGACATAAGGCACTCTATGAACACACAGTAAGGCACTCCATGAAGACATAGAAAAGCACTTCATTAACACATAGTAAGCCACTTCATGAGCACATAGTAAGGCACTCCATGAAGCCATAGAAAGGCACTGCATGAAGACTTAGGAAACCCTCCATGAAGACATATTAAGGCCCTCCATAAAGACATAGTAAGGCACTCCATAAAGACTTAGCAAGGCCCTCCATGAAGACATAGTAAGGCACTCCATGAAGACATAAGGCACTCTATGAACACACAGTAAGGCACTCCATGAAGACATAGAAAAGCCCTTCATTAACACATAGTAAGCCACTTCATGAGCACACAGTAATGCACTCCATGAAGCCATAGTAAGGCACTGCATACAGACAAAGTAGTGCACTCCATGGAGCCAACGTATTCCATTTGATTTTTAACTTTTATAACATATTTTTTAAAGTAATAGAAATGTCTGCCTTTCATCGATTAATGCAGACTTGATTACTCTTACGATTTTGGCGTACGATGTACGATTTTGAGGTGTATACATTATATATATTATATGTTTATTTTTTTACTATTATGATAATGTATGGAACGATTTTGTAATGATATTGTACGATTTTAAGAGTTTGAGGGTATACAGGTTTGTTAATGGACCCAATAAAATATCGCTTTCCTCAATATATATTGATGATCCATACCGTTCAGGTTAATCTTGTGACAGGCTTTCAAAATTGAATAATAAATATTGCATTGTGTTGAGCATTGGCCACCCCTGATCATAAGCCAAAATCTTACTTTCTGTTGTTCCCATATATCGCTATTGTCATTGGTTTATATCGTGCAGCTTCACAAGTTGAAAGACTTAAAGAACACTTTATAAAATACCTTTACAAGAATATAATTGTCTACAATTTTAATAATAGTTCTTGCCAAATAACAAACACGTGCAAGTGCAATCTGTATACAAATTATATTTTATCATAAAAGCATGGCTTTTAAAGTAGGGATAAATGTTAATTATAAATTGTAATGATGGTATTATTCTTTTTAAAAATATTATTAATATCTTAATTTTAAAAGTACTCGATTCCATGTAAGTTGAGCTAGATAATAGTTAAGCTTTAAAAAATTGATATATATATTTTTTTTATTTCAGAATTTTACGGGTGCATACAAATAGAGCATGTCTCAGTCAATCATTACTAAATCGAAATCTTTTTGTGCTTTCTCTAAATGTGCAACTTTTTTATCATAGTTTCCTGAGTTAAATAGTTAAAACAATGCTTACCCTAAATCATTACATTCGCAATTTCTTTTGTCTTTTTAATAAGACAATAATAAACAAACTCGTCCACCTACTTTTGTTTTAGTTAATAGTTTTTTTTAGATGAGAATCGAGCAGAAAGCTAAAAAAGAAAATAAAAAGATTTTTTGTGAATAAGCATTCCGATTATAAGGCCAATTTCATTTATTGGACCTAGTTTTAGAACAAAGTATTGTTCCCATTTCGTAAATTAGCAATAAATTGTGTGGATTTATTAATTAAATGTTTTAAAGTATATCGAAGAGGCAATTTTTAATTTATCTGAGAAAGTTATAGTCGTTTAAAATTGCAAATAAAAATGTCAATCAACTGAAAATTTGGAAATTTTTATTTTATTTTTATGCGATTTCGATTATAAAAAAATCACAGATTAACAACTATTAATGTCTTTTGTAAACAAGTCATGTAAATAGGTCTTAACAGAATTATGCCGTTCATTTACCTTTTATAAAAATGAGAGGTTTTCGAAACAAATAAAATGTATATAGTTTCTAATAAACAGTTTTTCTTCTTTTTGAATCTGGTAAAACCAGAAATATTTAGAAAAGGTAATAATTATGAGTATTTTTTTTTTCATTTGCATTCAACATGTAAAAGTATGTTTATTAACTTAGTAGCTACTCAACTTAATGATGTAAAAGAATCTAATCCACTTTATGGGGTGGAATATAAGCTTTAGTCAAATGATTACCATGGGGAGCCCCACAACCGGAGTGAATTCAGTTTATGTATGGCACTGGGCGCCATAATGCCTCCCCAAACCCTAAAAAATAGTCCTTCCCCGAAAAAAAAAAGGCTGATAGAATCTTTGAATTCAAGTAACTCCAAAATGGACTTCTTGATTTGGAAATAATCAAACATTTTCTGGGGAGAGGTATCCCCAGGTCCCTCCTATCAAGATTTATTGGTGCCCCCGATTTTGGTGCCTTAGATACACTGCCTAGTGGCGTAGCTAGTTTTAGTGCAGCCAGTGGCTGCCACGTATTATTTGCTGCGCTCTCTTTTCACCATACAAACTCTGCAGTTGTTCGAAAATGCTGCACCTCCATTTAAAGAAAAATTGACACCTGGATGGACCACCCACTCAGCCCTGAAACCGATTATTTTCGAAGTCTGAAAACCATTATTTTCAACCATTAAATATCACCCAAGCCCATATTTGCGCCCCTGCTAGTCTGTTACCCAGGGACGCATGTACCCTCTGCTACCCTTTTCGTAACCCTCTGGCCACTGTCCTCTGGTCACTGTCCTCCATGCCCCTTTCTATCCTACATAACCTTCCTATCCTGTAAGTACTCCTTCCTATTACATATAGCCCTTCCGTTTGCAGTTACCCCTTTCTGACCCAGATACTCATTTCTTTTACAGATACCCATTTCTGTCACAGTCACAGATACCCTTTCATTTTACAGATACCCATTCCTTTTACAGATACTCATTACTGTCACAGATACCCATTCCTGTCAAAGATACACATTCCTGTCACAGATACACATTCCTGTCACATATACCCATTTCTGTCACAGATACACATTTCTGTCACATATACCTATTCCTTTTACATATACCCATTCCTGTCATATATACTTATTCATTTTACATATACCCATTCCTGTCACAGATACCCCTTTCTGTCCCCTCCAAGTGTCCAGTCCTATAATCACTTGAATATTTATATTTCCAGCTACCGATATGACCTAACCAGCACTGTTTACATGTCTGGGCCTAAATGCTACAGTAGTGACTTAAACCAGTGGTTCTCAATCCATGCTCCGTGGAACACTTGTGCTCCGCAAAGCCATTTCAAGTGTTTCTCGCGAAAAAAATATTAATACACAATTTAAAATTTCTGAAAACGAAAACTCAATACAATGTAAAATCATATCATTTTTGTTTGTGATTGTAATCAGCAAATGCGAAAGACAAGTAAACGTTTTGTGTCCATTTGTGCATTGGTTTGTGTGTCTGTGCGTCTATGTGGCTGTGCGGTTCACATTTGAATTCTGAGACGTTAATGTAGTATATTTCGCTGATTTCCAGTAATCGTAGGGATTTGATTTCATGAATTAAATAAATTTACATGTGTATGACGTCAGATTGACAGGCTCAAGATTCGTGTTTTGAGGCTATGACTTCAGACCGACAGGCTCAAGTTTCGTGTTTCGAGACTCTGCCAAAGTTTAAAGTTGACTGGGACGTGGTACGTCGTTAACAAACTGGTACCTTGTGTTATTTTAGTATACTTCTCTTGCTTAATTTAATACTTTCAAAGTAAGTATGCAAAGAAATATTTTCGTTGTTTCCATGCATACTTGTACGTTTTTTATATCGACTGACAAATTCCGTGCAATGAAAAAACCGGATAAGAGACAGTTGAGAGAAACAAACACGTATATGTTCTCTTATCTGCAAGATACAAACACGGAGATGTACACTTCTGTGCAGGATACAAACGATGCGATGTTCCCCTCTGTGCAGGATACAAACAAGGCAATGTTCCCTTATCTGCAGGATACAAACACGGAGTTGTTCCCTTCTGTGCAGGATACAAACAAGGCAATTTTTTCATTAATAATAGAACACTTAACACTTGTTTCTTCCGACTTCTCCAGTTTTACTCTGAATGAGAAGATGAACTGACGTCGACTTCTCCAGTTTTACTCTGAATGAGAAGATGAACTGGCGTCGATTTCTTCTGATCATGGGTTCCAATTACAGTTCATTGAAAATACTCCTGAAAAATTATGGATCTTTGTTAACGATGAGTGTTGTAATGGTAAGATATGATGCCAACTCATCTGTGTTCTGTGTAACATTTAATCTTTATTCCAAATTGTACATTCTTTTTATACCTCACATTCGTGATCACTCATTCCATTTTTCCAACCACTATTCACACCTTTAAGTTTAAACATTCATGAATGAAATACACCTCACCACGTGCAGTCATACCACACTACAATAACACAAGACAATCAGGTTACAAGGTTCACTCAATACACACAATAATAATCGTAAGTCATACATACTAGATCTATCATAAATACCTGGGTCTTGCACACATAAAATGCACTAAGCACATTATTATTTTCCACGTCTTACCTTTGCGAAATGACAACACATATCTCTATTGTCTTAAGTCAGGTTAACAAATGACGACACATGTCTCTATTGGCTTAAGTCAGGTTACAAATGACAACACATATCTCTATTGGCTTAAGTCAGGTTTACAAAAGACAACGCGTGTCCCTATTGTCTTAAGTCAGGTTAACAAATGACGACACATATCTCTATTGACGTAAGTCAGGTTAACAAATGACGACACATATCTCTATTGGCTTAAGTCTCGCTTCCCACTATTAGCGTTTTTCTTCACCCACCCAACCCCATTTTTTTCACTAGCGTTGGAAGGTGATGCAGCTTTGTATTGTGATAATATTAGATGGACAAAAAAGTGTTGGTGATGAGTGTGTATTATACATAGAGAGCGAATAAGATTGGGTGTGTACAGATCTATTAAGATCTAGTGATAACCAATGACCGTATTGAGAGAAGAATTACATGGTGTCATAGATCGTTTTGACAACGTCAAGAATTGTTAGTAATTTGATGAGACGTTGACATTGTCATAATATGAGGAGTATCAAGTAAGGAGTATTGTTTTTAATATATTGATCTTTGTTTTAAAGTAAGATTTAATTAATATATTTTGGTTCAAAATTCATTATGAATTGGATTTGGAAAGCGTGAGAATGCCTTGAGAAAAATGATGGAGCTATTTTATGAATTGCTAACAGATTTGATTTTGTGAACATCGAGGCTATGGTGAGACAGTGATTCCATAACACGACGATTTTTTCAGGTCGCCTCGGAGGTGGTCTTGGGTCACAGGTTGAGAACCACCGCCTTAAACGTAACAAAAATCCAACATGTAGCAGATTTTCGCGATGCGGGCTAGTGTTGCTTGTAGCTGGTTGGTTGCACGTTTCATTTGTCTGAAACCAGGGCATATTTTTAAATCTTTTTTGTTAACTTCGCTTTCGTTGGTGGCTGGCTGGCAAAATCATGAGACGGCTAAATGACTCACCTCCCGTCAACCTATCGAGCTGAAACTTGGCACATATAATTGTTACCGATGACAACACATTCTATCAAATTTTCAGTCCCAACACCAACAATCAGTTTTCCCTGTTTTTTTTAAGGGAAGATGAAGGAAAATTCCCGATAACTGTCCTAAATTAGATTATTGTTAAAAAAAATATCGCACGTTTTGTGCGTAATATTTTATTTTTATTTACCTGAAATAGTTGGTGAAATTAATCTGTAGTGTAAAACGGTTGGTCATTAGCATTTTAATATAGTTCAGGGGCGTAAAAAATGTGCGGTTGCGCGGGCCTGGGGGGGGGGGGCACTAATTGGGATTCTTATAAAATGCGCTACTTGTATCCATGTTTTATCAAATTTCAGCCCAACCTCCCAAATCAATGGATCGATATTACATAAAGGATTTATACAAAATACTTTGTTTTTAGGGGTTGTCTAATTACATCAAGGGAATAGCTGCCTTCGTTCAGTTACGCCAATTTCTTCACTTTTTACATGACTTTTTATAATATTAGATTTTTATTATTGAATTCTATGACAAAGCTTAGAAATGATCCACACAGACACGCAAACTTTGTCTACTCAGTTTCAACAGCCAGTAAGCATGTGAAATGAAAGACTGATTTTAAATCGAAAGTGCCATGCTAATAACCAATGATATACGATTGTTAAGACAAATAGTTACAAAAATGCGCAAGAAGTAATTATTATTTTCTGAGCTTTGCAGTTTCTTTTAGCTTACATTAATTTCGCACAAATCGCTGGTCAGTTTTCCATCATTATTTATTTAATTAATCCATGTAAAATACGAAACAAATTATGAACAGCCACTTTTCATTTCTCTCCTTTGGTTGAAACACATTATAGACAATGAGAACTCAACCCTTTTTTAAAACACTATTACCCGGTTACGTTATGTGCGGGTCAGGGTATGTGCCGGGTCAGGGTGTGTGACGGATCAGGGTGTGTGACGGATCAGGGTGTGTGCCGGGTCAGGGTGTGTGCCGGATCAGGGTGTGTGCCGTGTCAGGGTATACGCCGGGCGATGAAATACTCCGTGTCATGGTAAACACATGATTTTTGTAAATGCAAAGTCTTTTAATAAACACGTGATCTTGGTAACGACATGATGTTGGTAATTGCAGGAACGTGTATCAACCAGTGGCGTAGTGAGGGTGGGGCAAGGGGGGCATCATGCCCCGGGCGCTACTCACAAAGGGGCGCCAAATGGTATATTTTACTATAATATTGTATGGTTTTCGAATAGGGGGGCGCTAAAAAGGTATTGGGGGCGCTAAAAAGGTATTGTGCCCCTGGCGCGAATTATGCTCGCTACGCCACTGGTATCAACATGATGTTCTACGAAGCCCTGGGCCAATAATTATCATTTATTCCAATTCCGAACCATTATACAGTCTGGGAGACTTTAATGCTAGGGTGGGAGCTCGTCAGGAAGCCTGGCCTTCATGCCTTGGTTATCACGGATTAGGAAGGATTACTGATAACGAACAACGCCTGCTGGTGTTGTGCTGCTCCTGTGAACTCTGTGTTACCAACACCTTCTTCAAGTGTAAAAAAAATCCAAAAGGAGTCATGGCGACTCCCACGTTCCAGCCACTGGCACCAGCTAGAACTCGTCATCACTAGGCGCGTGAAGCTAACTAATGTACTTTATACCCGCAGATATCACAGTGCCGACTGTGACATGGATCATTCCCTCGTAGCAAGCAAGATACGACTAATGCCCCAAAAATTACATAATGTAAAAAAGAAGTGTCATCCACGAATTAACATCCACTGCTCAAACAACCCAGAACAAACGCAGCAATTCACAAAAGTGTTGCAGGATTCACTTGCTATAGGGTCACCCGCTGACACTATTACGCCCCCTATTTTGATATTCTCGTTACGCCAATTGCAGGAGAAGTGTCATGAACAGAATATGTCTCATTATATTGCTTTCATAGATCCGACAAAGGCATTCGACATGGTAAGTCGGAATGGCCTGTTCAGTATCTTGCAAAGAATAGATTGTCCCCCACGACTGCTCACAATCATACAGCTATTTCACAAAAACATGCACAGCACAGTAACCTTTAATGGCGCGGTCTAGATCGGACGGTATGCGTTTCAATATCGCCTGCCTTCTTTCAAAGACCAAGGTAAAAAAGGTACTAATTCGTGGACTTCTGTTGGCTGACGATGTCGCCTTAACATCGCACACAGAAGAAGGTCTTCAGCCACTAGTTAATCGTCTATCACACTCTTGTAAAGAGTTTGCACCGTCAATTAGTCTACAGAAGACAAGTGTCATGATGCAAGAAGCACCATCCCCTCCAATCATATCTATTGAAGGTCATAATATGTCAGTTGTTGAGCATTTCACATACCTTGGATTCCATATTTCTAGATCTCTCTCTCAGTTGACGAAGAGGGGAACATCAAGATCGCAAAAGCAGCAGAAAATATGGCTAAACTGAATAAGCGGGTGTGAAGTAATCTCAATGTAACTGATACAACAAAAGTAAGTGTCTATCAGGCATGCGTGCTTAGTACGCTCCTATATGGCAGTGAAGTGTGGACCACATACACGAATCATAAGCGGAAACTCCAGCTTCCATCAAAGATGTCTGCGTCACATTTTAGCCATTCGATGACAGGACAAGGTGCCTAATATAGAGGTCTTGGAAAGTGCCAAAATGTGTAGCATATTCTCCGCTCTTAGCAAGAGGCGCCTTCACTGGTTAGGCCATGTAAGGTGAATGGAGGAAGGCCGTATACCAAAGATGCTTCTGTATGGAGAGTTGGCACAAGGAACAAGACTTATTGGACGACCACGCCTAAGATTTATGGACGTTTGCGAAAGGAGCATGAGGGAAGCAGACATTGAAATCAACGAATTGGAGATCATTGCCGGCGAACAGCAGTGTATGAAGGTGTCAAAAAGGCAGTAGATGCGCGAAACGAAGTCCTTGCAACAAAATTAACAATACGGAAGGCCAAATCTAACCAATAGTCAATATTCTCTTGTGAGAAATGCAGCCGAAATTTCAATTGCAGGATTGGCCTAGAAAGCAATTCGTTGAAGTGTACATAGCTACTTCATCGTCTCGCGAAGACGGAATGATGTCATATATATAAAAAATGTAAGAAAAACGATTAATTGACCAGCGTATTAGTACAGTTGCTTCATAATCATGATAATTCCGCCACTAGAGAAAATGTGTACTTCTGAAATATTTGGACTTCCAAGTTGTAGGCTAAAAAAAGCGCCCGGCGGGGCCCGCTTGGCAGCGGGGCCCTAGTTTGCTTATGCATAAGAACGGCTCTGGTTCCAGGCAATGGTGTTTGGGGGGGGGGGGGGTGCGGAGCGGATCAAGTCACGATTGACAAGTGTTTTTCTTTGTATGATGGGGCGGCATTTTCGGCCAAATGCACTTGGTCTTGGTCCACCCCCGGCCGGCACTAACCCCTATATAAGCCAATGTTGCCAGGCATGTCTAATTTATTTATTTTTTAAATCCTTGACTGTAACTGGGGAGGCGTTTTGTAAGCGATTTCTATGTTTTCTAATTAAATACGTACTGATTTGAACGTTTATCTGTTGCTAGAATACCCATAGGAACAAATACGTTCAAAAAGACAAATAAACTGTCGTATCAATTGGCGCCGTTATCAATGTTTCTAAATGGCGTGCAAAGCCTCCTTGTATGCGCAGCGCAGTTCTGATCTGTGGCAAACCCATAGAGCAGATTCTTGAATGGATAATTTAATTTCAGTGCATCGTTTTGCTGGAAGCATTTTACAGTTCATTTAATTATTAAAGATTTTTCTACCCCATGGTATTCCAGTAAAATTAGCCAGTATCAACCTGTGGCGTGGCAAAGAAAGGGGTGGGGGGGGGGGGCAACGCAACACCTATAACGCGCTATGTTTCCCCCATTTGTCTACCAGCCATGTTGCTGGTACATGCAATTGTGTTGCATATTTAATAAGATGGGTAAGTGACGATAAACGAAAACATTTCTTTAAACACTATGCCTTTAATCTTCTCTTACTCATAACCACATCTTACCCACCTCTTAACCACATCATAACCACCCCTTCACCGGAGCTTGAAGCGGAGCTAACAATATGTTGTCAGGAGCTGAGCTGATACGGAGCTCGACCAAAAAATAGTCAGCTCCAAATCCTTGGTGATTGTGAGTCTTGATGTAACTAACTCGATTTCTTTATTTCAGACTCTTTCTCTCTTTCTTATTTTCACATTCTCTCTCGTTCTCCATCTTTACTGCTTAATTTTCCTATCTCTTTCTCACTTTCTCTATCTCTTTCTCAGTCTCCCTTCTACGCCAATTCTAAATCCATACCTCTCTATTTCCTTCTTTCTCTTTCTTTCTTACTCATCTCTCTTATTTTCTCTCTTTTCTCTTACTCTCTCTCTTTCTCTATCTCTCTCTCTCTCGATCTCCCTCCCTCTTTCAATCTCTCTCTCTCGTCCCGTCTCCGCCCCCCCCCTCTTTAAAAACAAACACTAGCAGTGCCCGCGAACCTAGCAGACGATGTGTTTACCTTTTAGGAGTGTGTCACCCCACAATTACACCGCTACCATATCCCGCTCTGTCCAGCTTAGTGAGGCAGACCACAAAGGGAGATAGCTCAACTACACTTAACTTTTGAATTTATTGTCAAGTGATCCCTCTTGTTGCTCCAAAATAGTTATTTTAAAAATAACATATCTACAAAATTAAGGATATAATCAAACAACCACAAAACACGAAGTTTTTCGTATAAATCCTTTATAAATAAAATATTGAGCAATGGGGGTTGGGGCTGAAAATTTGACAAATCATTTATAGAATCATGCATACAAATAACGCACTTTATAACAATCCCATTTAGTGCCCTTCCCCCCCCCCCCCCCGACGAGGCCCGCAAAGCAAATTTTGTTAACGCCCCTGAAATATATCAAAATTCTAATGATCCACACGCTTTTACACCGCAGATCATTTCAGAAAAAAAAACAAAAAGAAAATATTACGCACCATTTAATAATCTCATTTAGCGCATGTATTTGGACTTTTATTTCGTGGCATCAGTGATAAAATATTTCCTTTATCTTCCGATTGAAAACAGAAACAACTGATTTTGGGGGTTGGGTTTCGGGAATGGGGCTGAAAATTTGATAGAATGTGTTGTCATCAGCAACGAGTCCATGTGCCAAGTTTCAGCTCGAAAGATTGACGGGAAGTGATTCAATCGGCCGTTAAAAGATTATGCCCTCCAGCCGGCCAGTCACGGACGAAAGCGAAGTTAATAAAAAGGATCTTAAACTACACAGGTATATATGTGTATGTGTGTATATGTGCAGCGTCCCAGCCATTTTAATCCAAAGACGCCTCCACTGGCTTGGGCACGTCAAGCGAATGCAACCTGGTCGCTTACCTAAGGACGTGCTGTACAGCGAGCTGGCGACAGGGAAAAGGTCAGTTGGACGGCCTCGTCTCAGATACATAGACATTTGCAAAAGAGACATGAAGGCGGCTAACATCAACATCTCAAATTGGGAGGACCTGGCGGGGGATCGATCCACGTGGCGGGGCATCGTGAAGGCAGGATCACTACGTGCCGAGGAGCTCTACAGGGCGGAAGCAGCTGTGAAGAGCACCGCATTCGTGTGCGGGACATGCACAAGAGACTGCCACTCGAGGATCGGTCTCGTTAGCCACACGAAGAGCTGCAACCAGACAAGATAATCTATCGTCTCTCGTAGACGGAAAGATGTCATACATACATACATAATACATATTATGTATGACATAAAGGTCACTTAAGTGACAAAATTGAAACCATTTCTTATAAAGGCCAATTTTTTTTTATTTATTTTTACTTTTTTTTTTTTTTGTTTGAAGGTATGGGATTCTTTTTAGAAATGAAGGGCGTTTATTTCTCGAAAGATAGGACGTCAATTTTTTTTTTGTGGAAGATAGGGCGTTCATTTATCGGAAGTTAGGGCGTTTATTTATAGAAAATTTTGGCATTTATTTCTGTATTTCCGAGTTGTATGAGCGGTCCTCGAAACATGGACACTTTAGTTTTAAGTGGTGAATGTACAGAATGCTAACATTAAAAAAATGAAAAGAAATACCACTCCACTCAGCACGGACACGATAATAATATTGTGTTGTATCCCCTTGGCTCTTGGATTTTTAATGTGGAAGAAATGCAACCACCAACTTAGGTGAATATATGTTAGCTATTTAAGTTTGGCATGAATGTCTCGATGGATGGATATGTTAGGTGTGATGTCTGTTGTTTTGTTGTTGTTTTTTGTGGATAGGTTAGGTACACATGTCTGGGGATGAGTGGATAGATTAGTAGGTAGGTTTGGAATGCATGTCTCTACGGATGGATGAGTTAAGTAAGTTTGGAATGCATGTCTCTACAGATGGATGAGTTAGGAAAGTTTGGAATGCATGTCTCTACGGATGGATGAGTTTGGAAAGTTTGTAATACATGTCTCTACCGATGGATGAGTTAGGTACGTTTGGAATGCATGTCTCTACCGATGGATGAGTTAGGTAAGTTTGGAATGCATGTCTCTACGGATGGATGAGTTAGGTAAGTTTGGAATGCATGTCTCTACCGATGGATGAGTTAGGAAAGTTTGGAATGCATGTCTCTACGGATGGATGAGTTTGGAAAGTTTGGAATGCATGTCTCTACGGATGGATGAGTTAGGTAAGTTTGGAATGCATGTCTCTACGGATGGATGAGTTTGGAAAGTTTGGAATGCATGTCTCTACGGATGGATGAGTTAGGTAAGTTTGGAATGCATGTCTCTACCGATGGATGAGTTTGGAAAGTTTGGAATGCATGTCTCTACGGATGGATGAGTTAGGTAAGTTTGGAATGCATGTCTCTACCGATGGATGAGTTAGGAAAGTTTGGAATGCATGTCTCTACGGATGGATGAGTTAGGTAAGTTTGGAATGCATGTCTCTACCGATGGATGAGTTAGGTAAGTTTGGAATGCATGTCTCTACGGATGGATGAGTTAGGTAAGTTTGGAATGCATGTCTCTACCGATGGATGAGTTAGGTACGTTTGGAATGCATGTCTCTACGGATGGATGAGTTTGGAATGCATGTCTCTACGGATGGATGAGTTAGGTAAGTTTGGAATGCATGTCTCTACAGATGGATGAGTTAGGAAAGTTTGGAATGCATGTCTCTACGGATGGATGAGTTAGGTAAGTTTGGAATTCATGGCTCTACGGATGGATGAGTTAGGTAAGTTTGGAATGCATGTCTCTACGGATTGATGAGTTAGGAAAGTTTGGAATGCATGTCTCTACGGATGGATGAGTTAGGTAAGTTTGGAATGCATGTCTCTACCGATGGATGAGTTAGGAAAGTTTGGAATGCATGTCTCTACGGATGGATGAGTTAGGTAAGTTTGGAATGCATGTCTCTACCGATGGATGAGTTTGGAAAGTTTGGAATGCATGTCTCTACGGATGGATGAGTTAGGTATGTAAGCCAGTGTGTGTGTGTGTGTACGGGAAGTCTCTGTATGTCTGGTCTGTATTGTGTTTACTTATTATTTACCATATGTTGACTCTTTTAATAAGTTGGTTTTAGTTTTTGTGACGGTTCATCAAAATCTTCTCCAATTTTGTATAAACTATTTAGTGAAATGTACAAAGTTGCACAATTTATCGATGACAGTTTTGAATATTTTTCCGTACATCATGAAAATATTGCAGGACTTGGGATGTAGAATAAATACAAATTTCAATATTTCCGTTTTCCACAAAAGATAATTGGATTAAAGCCTAGCGTGTTCTTTTTAGTAAACATCTTATTGTATATTATAGCGCTGTAGCTTCAACAAAAACAAAACTCTTTGGCTATATTTGTAGGCTACCCAACTCACCGTGGAGGATAAAAAAAAAAGTATAAGTGTCATTGAATAAGCCAAAAAATTTCACTTCATCAACAGCTAAACTGTGCATGGAGGGGGGGGGGTGTTTTCATGGTTGGTAGAAGGTGGTGCTCTCGTGGCTGGGCGGGTGAGTTTGCAGGAATGGTAGAAGGTGGTGCTCTCGTGGCTGGGCGGGTGAGTTTACAGGGTTGGTAGAATGTGGTGCTTTCGTGGCTGGGTGGGTGAGTTTACAAGGTTGGTAGAAGGTGGTGCTCTCGTGCCTGGGCGGGTGAGTTTACGGGGTTGGTAGAAGGTGGTGCTCTCGTGGCTGGGCGGGTGAGTTTACGGGGTTGGTAGAAGGTGGTGCTCTCGTAACTGGGCGGGTGAGTTTACGGGGATGGTAGAAGGTGTTGCTCTCGTGGCTGGGCGTGTGAGTTTACATGAATGGTAGAAGGTGGTGCTCTCGTGGCTGGGTGGGTGAGTTTACAGGGATGGTAGAAGGTGGTGCTCTCGTGGCTGGGCGTGTGAGTTTACATGAATGGTAGAAGGTGGTGCTCTCGTTGCTGGGTGGGTGAGTTTACGGGGATGGTAGAAGGTGGTGCTCTCGTGGCGGGAGGGGGGTGAGTTTCCAGGGATGGTAGAAGGTGGTCTCTTGCCGGGAAGGGGGGTGAGTTTCTAGAGATGGTATTATCAAATCAAAATTTGCTGTGGTCATCGCGTGCGAAGGGTGAACAATAATATCCATATTATTATTATTATTATTAGAAATTTTCTATAGCGTGTTACCCCAGCCTAGGGCTGGGCTCATCGCGCTGTACATACAATTTAACAAACATAATCATGAACTTAAAAATTAACTTCCATTACTTAAATAAGACAAAACAAACGTACATTCATTCCATAACTATTTAAATGTCAAGCCATGGACTGCACTCAGCAGGATCGTTTATCGGCCAGAGGGGGGGAAAGGGGGGGGGGGCGAATCAGTCAGGATAGTAGAGTTTAAAGAGATGTGTTGTGAGTACAGTTTTGAAGGCTGTCGTGGTTCTTTTTGTGCAGAGGGGACCCAATTTCATTTTCAAATAAAACGATTAATTTTTTTTGCGTTTTTCGATCAATTGTGATGGTAGAATTTTTTAAAGAACGTTTCTTGGTTATCCAACCTAAAATACACGCAGCTGTAAATGATAAAATCAAGTTCTTTGGGCGCCGGAGGCCCAATAGAAAAAGTTTTAAAACGAACAACTTTGCTAATTGCTTCCAATTATAATGGGATACATTTGAAGCATTAATTTGAATAATGAGCAGAATGATTTTTATAGCTCCACTGTGTTAGGGTTAACTTAAATGGCCTCTTTTGAATGAGGATCCAATTTCAATTGAATTGATAAACAGCTGTAACTCTGGCATTGGTGAATACTTTTCTTTTTAAAATATATAATACATATTTTGAATCAAACTTGAATAACAAGTTAAAAGACAGGGTCCAAAATTCAATGTTTACAAGAGTTATTACAAATAGAGGGGAAAAAAATTAATTTTAATCTGCGAAGGGTTTTTGACAGAAAAGTTACGTGTACACTGATAACGCCTTAGACGTAACAAGTTTTTTTTTTTTCCCCGAACACAAACCCGGGAAAATATTCTCTGTTAAATGCAACAATATTATTTAAGTAAAAGAAAATAGATGCTGTACCATATTTAATAAAATACATGTCATTGCTTTTTGTAGGGTTATGAACATTGTTACAAGTCTCACATAGTTCATTGGCATGCTTTGGCGTACATAAGGGCTTCCCGACCTAAGGGCTTACCGAACTAGGGGCTTACCGACCTAGGGGCTTCCCGACCTAAGGGCTTACCGAACTAGGGGCTTACCGACCTAGGGGCTTACCGACCTAGGGGCTTACCGAACTAGGGGCTTAACGACCTAGGGGCTTAACGACCTAGGGGCTTACCGACCTAGGGGCTTACCGACCTAGGGGCTTACCGAACTAGGGGCTTAACGACCTAGGGGCTTAACGACCTAGGGGCTTAAAGACCTAGGGGCTTACCGACTTAGGGGTTTACCGACCTAGGGGCTTACTGAACTAGGGGCTTACTAACCTACGGGCTTACTGACCTACGGCCTTACAGACCTACGGGCTTACCGACCTACGAGCTAACAGACCCACGGGCTAACCGACCTACGGGCTAACCGACCTACGGGCTAACCGACATACGGACTAAGACCTACGGGCTAACCGACCTATGGGCTAACCGACCTACGGGCTAACCGACCTACGGGCTAACAGACCCATGGGCTAACCGACCTACGGGCTAACCGACCTACGGACTAAGACCTACGGGCTAACCGACCTACAGGCTAATCAACCTACAGGCTAACTGACCTACGGGCTAACCGACCTACAGGCTAACCGACCTACGGGCTTACCGAACTACGGGCTAACCGACCTACAGGCTAACCGACCTACGGGCTAACCGACCTACAGGCTAACTGACCTACGGGCTAACCGACCTAGGTGTTCTGTTTTTTTAAATATTATTATAATTTTATTTCCACCTTAATATAATATGTGTGTTGGTAAGCAAGATTCAAATGTTTCATCATCAGCCCCCGGCAACATTTACTCAAAATATAGGTTGATGAATTTCATGAGGAAAGCAATGTCTCAAAGGCATCATTTGTTACACCTGGAATAATTCCAGTACATATTAAATTACATTTTTAAAATTGAGTCATTGAAACTTTGTACATTTATGAAAAGGTTTCCTAAATACCAGACAAAGCTGATGTCTTAATTGTATTACTGAGATCCGATAATCGCACGGTAACGTTAGAGTGTATAAGCTGGGCTATAAATAGAAGTCTCGAGCGAAGATTAGTCACCTGCGAGATGAGATATTTAAGGCGAGCAGACGGCAAATCAAAAAGGGACCACATTTGGAACCACGAAATAAGACAAACGATTGGTGCCATCCCTATCATCCAGCATATGGCTTAACAACAAATTAATTGGTTTGGACACCTGGTCTGAACGCTTGTCAACATACTTGTTTTGCAAGCGTACAGTGGCAGTATGGCCCTAGGCGTCACGCAAGACATGGAAAGACGCATCGACTTTATGTGTTGGGCATGTAGATAGAAAGACTTCAAGACAGCCAAATAGTTTGTATGTGTTATGTATTTAGGGAGAGAAAGACTTCCATACAGCCACATCCTTTGTATGTGTTGAGTAATTAGAGAGAAAGACTGTCCATACAGCCACATCATATTCCTGTTTATGTGTTGGGTATTGAGGGAGAGAAGGACTGTCCATACAGCCACAGCATATTCCTGTTTATGTGTTGGGTATTGAGGGAGAGAAAGACTGTCCATACAGCCACAGCATATTCCTGTTTATGTGTTGGGTATTGAGGGAGAGAAGGACTGTCCATACTTTCATATTTCTGACTTGTAAAAAAAAAAAAATATTGCTTTATTTGTTTTCCCAAAATATCTGAAGAGATCAAAGATATGGATTGTATTACAATAATGAGAAGATTATTATCTGTGAAAGGTGAAATCTAGTAAATTTCTTATTTCTTTACATTGGAAGGTACGGAGGTCATAATTATGATTTTCCAATTAAACAACTTTAAACTATATTTTTCCCGTAAACGTTTGCCCCTTAACTTCATTTTCCTTTAGTGACGTAGTCGAGAGTATTGAAATATCACATTAGGAAATGGCATCAGCAGGCCGTCGAGCTAAAGCTCTTTATGCCCTCCTCAAAGCACCCCTCTCCAAGCGAAGCGGCACGTTGGAGATGTCCCTTTGCCAGGACAGCCCCCACCCCGAGTCCGCTCGATCGGGTTTTGATGCAGGCCGCCCCAACATCAAGTCGATCCGACACTGTGCATACACACAGTGCACACACGATCGACTTTCCTAGGAAGATGAGAGTATTAAAACACGTGACTAATAACAACGTCACCGGCGTGTTCTCGTGTACCCGGAAGTTGGAGGCAGTGCCCCGAAGTTAATCATAATCCACAAGTCTTCCTTACCTAATGGTTCACGCGTCAATGCGTTCAATTAGCGAAACTTGGATGACAAGCCCGTGAGTTGACGGTTCTAAAAAAAAATGTAAACCGGATCAAGTTGTCAGCTTAATAAAAATAAGGACTTCAATGTCAAATTTTAGACATTTTTTGTTGTTGTCGAAAAGGCGCCCTTGTAAAGTATAATCAAAAGCTGTTTCGTTCATGTGAATTTATTCCCCCCCCCCCTTTTTAAATATAAACGTCTTTTCTTCTTAACTTTATAATTATGCTGTTATTATTATAGCAGTTTATTAATTTTAAAATCATTATTAAAATGGGGTGACAAAATAGATATCTACCTTCACATTACTATCGTTATTATTTTAATAGTCAATACTTTCTTTAAAAAGGTGGGTGCAACAATGATTAAAGTGTTTATTGACAATCCAAGCAGTCACGTGACCTCTAGAGGCGCCAAGCCACTTTTAGGTACTTTGTTATTTAGTTACTGAATGCAATTTAAAATATTTCCTTTAATTTATTTGTTCTACTGTACGGGCATTCACAACTTTAGATATCTTATACTCCTTGGTCCGACGCCCCCCCCCCCCATCTTGCAACTCGCAGGGGATGCAGACCCCACGATACGGCTCTGTTGTCATCAACAGGACGCAATTCAGGGGCTTTTTTCTTGCTCAACCAGGGCGCGTAGCTGCCTCACAAAAGGTCGACCAATATTTAGATGTTAAATTAACTTTGAAGGACTGGCCATAAAGTAATAGCGTTTGTATGTGTTTGGTATTTGGGACAGAAAGACTTCCATACAGCCATATACAATTTTATGTCTTTATTTTTTGAAGAAAAAACTTTTACGCAGTTTCTAAAACGCTCCCAGTAACACACAATTTATTTTATTATCAAGCTGTTGGCCACCCCTGCGTCCTAAGATACGCCATTTTCTTGTATCACACTGGGTTTTTTTTTTTTTTTTTTTTGCTGGCATCCGTCCGTCACGAGGTGACGATGGTATGGAATTCGCAGGACGAAATCCTGGGATTATTCTTTTTAGGATTATTAGATGGTTCCCAACAGCAAATCGCCTCTCTCCACGTCGCTGAATGGCCCCAAGGGAACACCATGTGGATGATACAGCTTGGCACCAGTGGCGACGCAGGAGTTGTAAGAATGTTTCATTGTTATCAATGTTATCCGCCTTTCGGGTAACTCCATCTCCGGGTTTTGAATTCCAGAGTTGCCTTCTCTTAGCCCCCTGTATTCGTAAACTTACCGATAATACAATATGGTAGGGCTGAGGAGAGCCAAGATTGTGTTACCGATAAAACGCCCCCCCCCCCCAACCCGGTACACGTTTAAACCAGTGGCTCTCAACCTTCATAACGCCGTGACCCTTTATTACAGTTCCTCATGTTGTGGTTAACCCCCCCCCCCCAACCCCAAAATTATTTTCGTTGCTTCTTCATAATTATGTGTTTTCCGATCGTCTTAGGGGACCCCAGTGTAAGGGTCGATCGATCTCCAAAGGCATCGCGCTCGAACAGGTTGAGAATCGCTGGTTTCATCGGACGGATTGCAGAAACAATATCCATTAAACTGCGACGGGCGCGCTGATCCGGAAAGCTATCGCTAACCGTGTCACCTAGTCTCACAAGTGTTTCGCTTTCCACCCCCGCATCTGACCCCGCTTGAAAGGCCCGGAGAAGGATCGGCGGACGATTCATTGAGATATAATTAAGTGAGCTTGTCTTCCGTTGCTAAAAATATCTCCGGATCGCTATATATACGTTGACGTTTGAAGGCAATCGTACATCTCTCTCGCTACTTTGGTTTTAACAGTAAAGGTTTAAAGCTTAATGTTTAGAATAAGGTAGGCATCACTGTTTTGGTCTATGGCATTGTTCATTGAATAATTGACAGAATCACTCTATTGGTCTATGGCATTGTTCATTGAATAATTGACAGAATCACTCTATTGGTCTATGGCATTGTTCATTGAATAATTGACAGAATCACACTATTGATCTATCGCATTGTTCATTGAATAATTGACAGAATCACACTATTGATCTATGGCATTGTTCATTGAATAATTGACAGAATCACACTATTGATCTATGGCATTGTTCATTGAATAATTGACAGAATCACTCTATTGGTCTATGGCATTGTTCATTGAATAATTGACAGAATCACACTATTGATCTATGGCATTGTTCATTGAATAATTGACAGAATCACACTATTGATCTATGGCATTGTTCACTGAATAATTGACAGAATCACTCTATTGGTCTATGGTATTGTTCATTGAGTAATTGACAGAATCACTCTATTGGTCTATGGCATTGTCCTTTGAATAATTGAGAGAATCACTCCATTGGTCTGTGGCATTTTTCATTGAATAATTGACAGAATCACTCTCTATTGGTCAATGGCATTGTTCTTTGAATAATTGACAGAATCACTCTATTGGTCTATGGCATTGTTCAATGAGTAATTGACATAATCACTCTATTGGTCTATGGTATTGTTTATTGAATAATTGACGCAATCACTCTATTGATCTATGGCATTGAATAATTGACACAATCACTCTATTGATCTATGGCATTGAATAATTGACACAATCACTCTATTGATCTATGGCATTGAATAATTGACTCAATCACTCTATTGGTCTATGGCAGGTGTCGGAAAATAGCGGCTAGCGAGCCGCATGCGGCTCTTTAGCGACATGAGTGCGGCTCGCCAGCCGGCAAAAAATTGGTTTTGAATCCGAAAAAAATGTTTCTTGACAGATTCTTGAAAAGGAATTCGCTCTTAATTTTTTTTTTTAATTGTCCTGCTTCTGATTTTTTTTTTACTCTTTTGACTAATGAGTTAGCTTACCACTGGTCTATGGCATTGTTTATTGAGTAATTAACTATTAACAGAATCACTATATTGGTATATGGCATTGTTTATTGAGTAATTGACTATTAACAGAATCACTATATTGGTATATGGCATTGTTTATTGAGTTATTAACTATTAACAGAATCGCTATATTCGTCTATGGCATTGTTCATTGGGTAATTAACTATTAAAAGAATCATTATATTGGTCTATGGCAGTGGTTCTCAACATTCCTAACGCCGCGATCCCTTAACACAGGTTATCATGTTGTGGCGACCCCCAATCACAAAATTAATTTCGTGGCTACTTCATAACTGTGGAGCACATGTATTTTCCGATGGTCTTAGGCGACCCCTGGCAAAGGGTCGCTCGACCCCCAAAGGGGTTGCGACCCACAGGTTGAGAACCGCTGGTCTATGGCATTGTTCATTGAGTAAATAACAGAAAACTCAGATAGTTTTAACACTAGCCAGTCGGCATCTTAGTTTTAACACTTGCCAGTCGGCATCTTAGTTTTAACACTTGCCAGTCGGCATCTTAGTTTTAACTATGCACACCGGTGAGCTGCAGAGGTGTATCTAATATTTTAACAAAATAAATGCAGTGCACGAGGGGACGTTAGATTACTCAGATTTCCTATTTTAAAATAAAGTCCTCTACATTTTCTTGTAGAATGTTGTACTTGATTTTCTGTGCAACTAAATCCCCTTTGTTATAAATATAACTTTTCTTGTCGATTCAATAACAATGGCTAAACTTGTAGTTTCACTTGGCTAAGTGGTATATGTACATTTTTTGTATAGTAACATTTCTAACCGGTACACTTAATAATATTTTAAAATGCCCCCTTTTTTTTTTCTCAGAATGGCCATGCGAGTCATCACGTGCTTTAACTTTGCCATTTGGTTCTTCATAATCATCAGCATGTCCTCTGGAGAGCCACTAACATGTAAGCGAGCTGATACTAAACCTGTGTATTGGGTAACCTTTCAAAGGTTACAATACAAATCTCATAACCATCTTTCTCATTTACTTTCTCTCTCTCTCTCTCTCTCTCTAACTCTCTCTCTTTCCCTTTTTCTTTCTCTTTTTCATTCTCTTTTTTTTCATTCTCTCTCTTTCTCTCTCTCTTCTCTCTCTCTCTCTCTCTCTATGTCTCTTTTCCACTCTTTCTCTCCATCCATCCATTCATACATTCATCCATCTATGAACCTACCTTCCTAGCTACCTACATGTATATCTGCATACCTACCTACTTATATATGTATAATATGTCTCTCTCTCTCTCTCTCACACACACATACATTCATGAGTTACCGGTACAGTAAAAATAGTTGACATAAAATCCGGGAAGGCTAATTCTTTGATCATATTTTTAAGTTATTATGATGCTCTCACTCTCGTAACATGACTTGCTTTTCACGCCTTAATTAATGTGTCTCAATCAAACACGAACTTATACAAGCTAACTATAAACGAACTTTTTCTTTCATCGCACTACTGGTCTCTTGTATGCACTACTGGTCACTTGTACGCACTACTATTCTCTTGTACGCACTACTGTTCACTTGTACCACTACTTGTCACTTGTGCGCACTACTGGTCTCTTGTACGCACTACTGCTCTCTCATACTCTCTACTAATCTCGTGTACGTACTACTGATCTCTTGTGCGCATACAATTCACCGTATTTTGTTAGCTAGTCATACTATGGTTGAAATCATTATTTTTAAAACAGTTGGTTCAATGTGTAGACCTTGAGTTCTTCCTAATCGATCAATAATGCATACATGAGAGCTAAACGATAAACTGACAGTAGATTCTTGCTTGTAATCAACAGCGCAACAGAAGCCGCCTCTTAAAGACACCCCAGACAATCAGACCCCTGTTCACCATTCACAGCAGATTGGAAAGCTGATCGATCTTATCATGAATACATCGAAGAGAGTTCACTCGCATCAAGACAAGCAGCGAAGCACTGGGGTCCCGTCAGGCAACGTTAACAAAGTCGGCGCCGAAATAGTCGATTTATCTGAAGAAGCGCAAGACAATCCTTGGACTCAACCTACAAAAGTCACCACAGGAAATAGTTCGATCTCTCGAGCAGAAACAGGCCCCATAGAAATGGGCCTGGTTTCCAGGGGCGGTTCACGGACAGAGAGTATTATTATAGATCTCCTCAGAGAATACTGCTACCGACTTTTTATCAGCGGCGTCGCTGACATTCCCACTTACTGCTACCAAGTACTTCAGGGGCAGCGGGCCGCCGCTGTGTGACGCAGTGGGGCTTGGCATTTATATGACACCGACGACGATGAGGTGCGTCGTATCCGGACGATCACAGTTGAATCGGAAATTGAAACGCTTCATCCTGCTTTTTTTGGGTGCGTACGGCAAACACATCCTAGAGACGATAAATAATTAGAGAGATGACCTACGTTTTAAAAACGACCCATTTGTAGATGGGACAATTAATGTTACCTCCATTATGGTGATACAATCTACACACATAAGTGCGGACTAGTGACAAGGTGAATGATGATTTTATGTAGAGAGTAAAGAAGGCTATATAAAGAGAGAGTAAAGGGGTATATATATAAAGAGAGAGTAAAGTGGGCTACATACAGAGAGAGTAAAGAAGGCTATATAAAGAGAGAGTAAAGGGGTATATATATAAAGAGAGAGTAAAGTGGGCTACATACAGAGAGAGTAAAGTGGGCTATATAAAGAGAGAGTAAAGTAGGCTATATAAAGAGAGAGTAAAGTGGGATACATACAGAGAGAGTAAAGTAGGCTATATAAAGAGAGAGTAAAGTAGGCTATATAAAGAGAGAGTAAAGCAGACCATAGAGAGAGATAGTAAATTAGGCCATAGAGAGAGATAGTAAAGCAGGTCATAGAGAGAGATAGTAAATTAGGCCATAGAGAGAGATAGTAAAGCAGGCCATAGAGAGAGATAGTAAAGCAGGTCATAGAGAGAGATAGTAAATTAAGCCATAGAGAGAGATAGTAAAGCAGGCCATAGAGAGAGATAGTAAATTAGGCCATAGAGAGAGATAGTAAAGCAGGCCATAGAGAGAGATAGTAAATTAGGCCATAGAGAGAGATAGTAAATTAGGCCATAGAGAGAGATAGTAAATTAGGCCATAGAGAGAGATAGTAAATTAGGCCATAGAGAGAGATAGTAAATTAGGCCATACAAAGATAAAGCTTAAAGTTAAAGCATCACGTAGTATGCTAATATTTGGCAAGTGATATTTTCCAATGTTAAACAAAACGAACCACAGTGTTCATCTAAACAAGCCAGATGTCGATTTTGTTTGTATTATATTCTCTGCTATACTTTGGTGGAGTAAACGAATAATATTGTAAAATGAAGACTATCTTTATTGTTAAACAAAGATTATCTTTGTCACATGATTGTGAAGTGAAGACTATCTTTGTCACCATTGTCAATCGATGACTCAAATGCTATTGGCTTAATGTTACTATAGTTAACTTATTTTAACTTTAAAAATTAATTTTGTTGACTAAATTTTACACATATTGAGATAAGTTGACATATAATATAGTTACTGAAGATAAGGAAATTGACAAAATTGACTAAAGACTACATTTATCGTCTAAAGATTTCGTAAGTTAAATTTAGCTTACTTAAGTTGATTAAAGATGAAATACGTTGAATGAATTTTAATGATGTGTAGTAAAGATTACTTCTGTCGATTTAAAGTAATTATGTTAATTTATAATTAAATAAATTCAATTGCTCTTCACTGATGAATAAATATAACATAAGTTGAAATTTAGTGTTTTATTTATTTATTTGGTTTCGTCTGCTTCCACCGGAGTGAAAAATGGATTCATAAATTTCTATCAGTTTCAAAGTCGACAAATCCCCCCATCCAACACACAAACGCAGACGTTTTGATTTATTGTTTTTAAACCCCGAAACAGTTCTTTGGTTCCTACCGTAGCCTCACCATTGCGTATCCGGAAATTTGATCGAAAGAAATTTCGTTGACGGAAAATTGATCGACGGAAATTTGATCGGACGGAAGTTTGGTCGAATCTTTTTTTCAGTTCAGACGTTAAAATGTTCGTCGAATTTTTTTTTGAACGCACTATACTATATAGTAAAACAAAACAAATTACCGTCGATCAATTTTCCGTCGATGAAATTTCTTTCGATCAAATTTCCGGTATTTAACCTTGGACGGCACCTCATCTAAGAGAAGGAGACTCTGAATTCAAACCCTGAGATGGAGTCCCGATAGGCGGATAACATTGATACAATGAAACATTCCGGCAACTCCCGGGTGGATGGGACTCGTTAGCCTTGGACGGTAACTCATCTAAGAGAAGGCAAACTTTGAATTCAAACCAGGAGCCAGAATGATCAATAAATTGATCGTGGGCCCTCAAACATAAGAAGAAGAAGAAGATTTAAAAAAACAAATGAAAAGAGCTTTTGTTGTGGGTAAGCGAACGGAGCAATTGCCAGCCTCAGGGAACGGTGCAAGTGATACCCTCAGAGGACGGAGCAAGTGATAGCCTCGGGGAACGGAGCAAGTGATAGTCTCAGGGAACGGTGCAAGTGATACCCTCAGAGGACGGAGCAAGTGATACGCTCAGAGGAGGTGACACAAAAGGGGTAACACATGCAAATTTGATGGAACTCACTGGAGCTGACATTATCATCTAAAGTGGCTAAAAAATATTAACTTGCTAAAAGAGCAGTGTGCCACTAGAGGGGTGCGTCCAGAGCAGTGTGCATCCAGAGCAGTGTACCTCCAGAGCAGTGTGCCCCTGGGGCAGTGTGCTTCCAGAACAGTTTGTCACTAGAGCAGTGTGCCACCAGAGCAGTGTGCCACTGGAGCATGGTACCAATAGAGGAGTGTTACACCAGAGCAGTGTGCCTTCTGAACTGTGTCCCACCAGAGAAGGGTTCTTCGAGAGTAGAGTGTCACATAATTGGGTTCCATGCTGAAGGACTCAGGGGATGTCCATTGGGGAAATTCTAGGAGAAAAATGGGGGGGAGGGGGGGGGTTTTCGGTGACCACCACGAGTTTATCGCACCGGACGACACTAAACCTAGTGACGTGAATGCAATAAATGTGATAAACTCTCTGACGTTCTCTAAAGACAGTTCGAAAAAATTCAAAGGCGTGGTTCAATATTATTTTACGACGATGGTAATTAATTTTCGCTAGAATTCTGATGGATTGCCATGTTGTGCTAGCTTTAAAAGAACTGAGAGAAAAGTTTATGTCAACTGCATCATTTTTTTTTTTTTTTTTTAAATATCAATTTTGAACAACCTAAACTGTGTTAGAAGTGATAAGTACCATTGTAAGGTTAGGTATTACGGACCGTTATAGATTGAGAATTTAATCTCTGTTGTTTTGTCTAGGGCTCGTTCTAAAAACAGTCCATAACAAAGGTTAAAAATAATAACAATTAAAACGACAATTAAGGCCAGAGCTAATTACAATTAATAACTTTTTAATTTGTGAACTTCAATTAAATAATAACAGCAAGAGAAATATTATTAAAATTATAAACTTACAGATTTGCTGGTACCGGTACTGTATATAAAAATACAATGAGCACAAAATTGTACGAGGAAATAGAAAACTCTACACACAACAAAGTATGACACAGCATATCTCGTGATCAAAACAAAATCTCTCTCTCTCTATCGGTCAGCCCTTTTTATAGGCATTTCCTACTAATGTCTAGAACCGACTGATGCATTGTTTTCCATTCCCGTTTTATCCAGAATATTCTATAATTTTGGACAGTTCTCCTGACTAGAATAAATAAGGTTTTTCTAGCCACACTTCAAAGGCGGTCACGAGAGGTCACGAGGGGTTATGCACTTGGGACGCGAGATAGGGGTGCTAAAAACACGTCATCCTTCATAACACGGCTAAACAACAAAAATAGTCCCCGTACTAGGATGAAACTGTTCATAACCTTTTTTTTCCAAAATCGCCCATCTCATGGATTTGTGTGGGATTGGAGAAGGATTTACAAAAGGTAATATTTTGTCTTTACCTTGAAATCGGATCATGGGTTATCCCATAGGTTCTCAGACTGTGCGCTGCGGCGCCTTTACGGCACAGTGGCCTCCTCCCCGGGCGTTGTTAGGTTGAAAAAAAGTACTAAAAATTCGCTACCGGTATTTCGCAGTGCACATTTTAGAATTAGCCATAGGTCACCACGGTGAACCTGTAGGCAGTAAGGGCACTGTGACTTGAAAATGTCTTGGTTAGCTGTCAATAGCTTGTTTGTCAAGGGAGGGGGTAAGCGAAAAGTCCAAAATATTCGTTTGTAGGTTAACAACACCTTCTTTTTCTTTTCAAAATATTATGGAATAAATTTTACAGTGGATCTCATTGTAGAAAAAAAAGATACTCACCCGTGGCTAATATTACCTGGGGGTGGGGGCAGCGTTGTATTTTTATATGATGCAAAAGAGGCATACATTCAAATTTTTGTCATGGGCTGCGCACGGACCCTCAGACAAACAGTCACGTCAATTGATTGTAGGTAGGAGAAAGTGGAGAATAAGGAGACTATACAGAATAAGGATAATAAGCAGAATACAGAGAATAAGGAAATACTAAAAAAAAACAAGGAGAATAAAGAGAATATGGAGCTGCTAATATAATTATGTAGTCATCGGTCATGAGAGTAGAGTCAAACTTGTTAAGTTATTGTCCACGAGCATTACAATGACGAGGTCCACGTGCCATAGGTTTGAGTAAATCTAAATTATACTGTAGACTTACCAATCATGATCTGATGTAGAACCGTTAACTATCTAAACCAGTGATTCCCAAAGTGGTCTATATCGACCCCCAGGGTCCACATACACAGATAATACCTATTTACTTACATGTTACCTTATAATATAAACACATAAATCTTACTTTATAAATTATAAAAGTACCTATGTAGTAAAAATTTTAATAACATAAATGTTCATGAAACGTGATGAAGAATCATATTAAAATTTAAGTTATTAGGTATAGTTTCTGATATATGAATATAAATTTTAATTTTTCAAAGTGAGTATCACTACACCGGCTGTCAAAACTACATTTGAAGTTAATAAATTTGCAAAAAAGCAATATCAGATAAGCAGGGGGTCTACCCAAACCCGAAAAACATGCAAGTGGTCTACGAGACAAAAAAGTTTGGGGACCTCTGATCTAAACCAACGAAAAACCATATATATTTTTTTTTCTCATGGCCCCAACGACACTTCGTTTTCACGAAGCAAAGTATATCCACAGGGAACGTTCAGGCAAGTGACGGGAATTCGTTTAAGGTATTATCGTCATCAGTGTTTTCCGTGGAACACATTTTGTGCTGACGTACTGGCATGTTTCCACAATAGAAACATTAACATACACATTATCAAACTGCGGTAATTATTACAGCAGCGGGAATGGCTTGAAGTACAACTCTATAGTTACAACCAGCCTGATGACGTTATCGTTAAGATATAAGTGGTTTGTATCATTTCAGTTTCCCTTCACTGTACACTATGCACAAATACTTATTATCTAGTCGATCGTCTTATTTGGGGCTTCTGTTCTGCATCGTATCAAAGTGAATATAGTCAAAGATTACTTAACTTTTTTTAAATTTTAAAAGTCTAGTTTTAATCATGTAGGCCTATGTGCTCAAGAAATATCACGAAGAATGAAATAAAATTATGAGTGCGTGGTCAACAAATTATGATGACACCTTACCCATGTGAAGTAGTTGCATCTTTATAATGCCATGCAGCTAGTGCAGACCCTTCATCTCACGCCTGCATTTGCAGCTTCATACAAGTTGAAGTAATGACGATTATGGTTCTTCTTCCGAGATCCCGCACGATTTTTAATTTTGGAAAAGGCTTCTCGGGAAATGTGCTACTCCCGGGAAATGTGCCCATCTCGTGAAATGCTCCCATCCCATGAAAGGTGCCCATCCCGGGAAATGTACCCATCTCGGAAAATGTGCCCATCCCGGGAAATGTCGTGTACACACTGTTTTAAATTAATTTTAGCAAGCAAGAGAGTGTCACAAATGTTTGCTATAAACAAGAATCTGTAAAATATATTTAACTGCGCTGACATTTTTACTCAACAGTAAGATATATGTTCATACACATGCCAACAGTAAGATATATGTTCACACACATGTCAACAGTAATATATATGTTCACACACATGCAAACAGTAAGATATATGCTCACACACATGCAAACAGTAAGATATTATTTTCTCACTCATGAATACAGTAAGATTTATGTTCACATTCATGAATACAGTAAGATATACGTTTACACTTATGAATACAGTAAGATTTATGTTCACACTCATGAATACAGTAATATTTATGTTCACACTCGTGAATATAGTAAGATTTATGTTCACACTCATGAATACAGTAAGATATATGTTCACACTCATGAATACAGTAAGATATATGCTCACACTCATGAATACAGTAAGATTTATGTTCACACACATGAAAGCCACAAAGATCCAATAAATTACCTCCAAAGACATATACCACTTAATTCTCCTTTTAGCTGCATAAAACTAGATAAAGTACGAATCTTCTCCCTTTGCAAGCATGCAAGTGATACAACAGCCTCTTTTACTGCCAGCGCTTCAAGACATACACCTTAACTAGCGACCAAAAACACCAGACTACGCCAACACCCTTTATACAAACAAAGAATGCAGAGAGTGTGTACATTCTCCACCATAGTCTCGAGCCAAAGGGCACATTCTCCACCATGGTCTCGGGCCGAAGGGCACATTCTTCATCATGGCCTCGGGCCGAATGGCACATTCTCCCCATGGTCTCGAGGCGAAGGGCACATTCCGAAAAAGCAACTTGATCTCGGTGATGATAACGAATAAAATAATTATTAGGTTTTGACGGTTTTTATGCTAGAGAAGAAAGATAAACTTATTTAAATACATTCATAGACACCGGTTTTCATGAACAATGATTACAGCATAGGATCTTCTTCTTTTATATCTTAAGTCCTAAGGACCCACAATCAATGTAGAGAGCATTCGTGATGTTTCTGTGTTTGGTATGGAATACGACATTTCACTGGTGGCAAGGTCTGCTCGGCGAGGGTTTTATGAAGTGGGGTTTGGAAGGCCTGAGGCAAGAGACACAATTGTGTCAAGTGTTGTGGGGCCTTAACTGTTCCTTTTTGAAGCTTGTTCCAGTCCCTGACTGTCTTTGGCAGGAATGAGCAGTTCTTGTACTGTGTTTTTGCTGTTATGAGCCTGAACTTCCTGTCATGGGCTCGTCAGTGTCGGGGGGGGGGGGTGGAATATCGAGTTTCTGTTTAATGCTGGAGCAGTGGGCCAGCCCATTTTTATCTTGTACATCAAAGATTTCGCCTTATGAACAATAGAGTGAAATTATTAGCGTTCAACCAGTTTTTCAACCTATACCAAAGTTCAGAGTTCCTTGCAAGAAAATTCAGTCTGGTTGTAAACCTAATGATGAAAGAACTATTGAAAATCTTGAAACAAGTTATCGTGTTGAGCTTGTGGCAATGTCACATTTGAAATTACTAATAATTGTTTGAACAAAAAATGTCAACATTTTTCATTTATATATGATACTTAAAAATGCAAACATTATCTCGTTAGGAATTGTTGAAAAATTTTACCGATGTACAAAATGTGTTAACAAAGGGGAATAAAATATCTCAGACATTGATGGATTTCAATTATTAGGAAAATACTTTCTATTGTACACGTGTTGCATTGCAAGAAATCACCACTGAACCTTCCTAATTTTTTGCGATTAAGTTAATGGCTGGAGTTTGTTTTTTTTCAATTTTAGTAACTTCTCTTTTAATTATGCCGTAAATTCCAGTCACTGTTGTAAATGGGGAGGGGGGAAGTATTTTCTAAGCTAAAATTAATTGCAACACATTTAATTTAAGAGCACACATCGGTCAGGAAAGGCCCAAATCTTTGGCTACGTCTATTTTTAAAAAAATGCTGCCAGTCAACTTGATTATACGGATATCATCATCTCTTTTGTTAGCGCAAAAGTAGGAAACGTGTGGACCCGGACATGCAGCGCAGCCATTCGCACACGGGTACCATTAGACTCAATGCTATTCGGATGTCATTTGTGATCGTTTATTTTAGTAAAACTGAAGAATTAAGATTACAAACGCAAAGTACATTCAATTACCTTTCATTTGATACCTCATTTGGTCTTAAAAACCGAACAATAATATTTTAAATCGTTTTTTTATCTCTCACTTCTTGTACCCGGGTACCAATAGCCGCTAAAATAAACCTAAAAAATTTGAGGAAGTGAAGGCGCTAAAATTTAGAAATGCCTTGGGGCGCCAAAATGTATAACTGCCTGGGTGCCAAAAAAGCTAAGGCCGGGCCTGACATACCGATATGTTTTCAATTTCTTTTTCATAAGAAAGGTAATTATTATAATAGTTTTTTGTGACAGCCAACATTTCTATGTAAATATCATCATCATCATCAGGTCCCGTAGTCCTTCGACCGTTGGGGCGCCACAAATGACATGTACACTATTCTTCTCCATTCCTCTCGGTCTTCGGCCCTACGCATAGCATCGATTAGTTGTAATCCCGTCCATTCTTTGATATTATCTTCCCATCTTTTTCTTTGTCTTCCTCTTCTTCTCCCTCCTCTAGTAGTGTCCTGCAAGATCTCTTTGGTGAGCCCTTGTTTTCTGGTCACGTGGCCATGCCACTCAAGTTTGCGTTTTTAACAGACGTCAGGAGGTCATCGTATTGCCCAATTGCCTGACGAATCCTTTCTTTAATTTGCTCATTGGTGATGTGGTCTCTATAGCAGATGCCAAGAATGCCTCTGTAACATCTCATCTCCATCGTCTTTATTTTCCTTTCAAGTTCTGCTGTTAATGTCCAGGACTCACAGGCATATACGAAAATGGAGAGGATTAATGAGAGCATCAGCCTGATTTTGGTGCTGGGAGCTATATTTTTGTCGTGCCATATTTTCTTGAGCCTCTTTAGTGCTGTCGTGGTCTGCGCAATCCTGGATATTAATTCGGGCCTGGAGCCTTGTTCCGATACTATTGCTCCGAGGTACTTGAAGCTGCCAACTGTCTCTAATCTTTCCTCCACGACCTTAATTTCAGTGGTGATACCATTTGTGCTATATTCGTCATCATTTTTGTCTTTTCTGCACTGATTTGCATGCCAAAGGATGATGAAGTCTTGTCGAGACTCTTTACTAGGTTGGTTAGCTCTTCTTCGCTTCCAGCCAGTCCGTCTATGTCATCCGCAAAACGTAGATTGGTGATTGTTCTGCCACCAATGCTGACTGTCCCTACATGCGTTTCTAGTGCATCTGACATAATTCTCTCTAAGAAGATGTTGAACAGGGTGGGGGAGAGCAAGCAGCCTTGTCGTACTCCAACCGTGGTCTTGAACCATTCTCCGATGTTATTGTTGAAGAAGACTGCACTGGTGGCCTTATCATAGAGGCTTCTTATCATTATGGTTAAGTTTGTGTTGATGTTGTAGTGCCTCATTTTGGCCCATAAAGCAGCATGCCAAACCCTGTCGAATGCCTTCGTGAAATCTATAAAGACGTGGTATAGGTTTTGTTGCTGTTGAGCATATTTCTCACATAGTATCCAAAGATTTAGGATCTGCTCAGTAGTGCCACGGCCTTGCCTAAAGCCCGCCTGTTTTTCAGCAATGATTCTGTCGGCATATGGTCTTAGTCTGTTCAGTATGACCTTGAGCATGACCTTGCTTGGGTGGCTTATTAGGCTAATGGTGCGATAGTTTTGGCATAGCTGTAGGTTACCTTTCTCGGGGAGGGTGATGATGAGAGATTGGGTCCATGATTTGGGCCATTCCCCTGTTAGCCATATTTTGTTACAAATATTGGTTAGGGCATTTATCATTATTTCTCCTCCCTGTTTCATTAACTCGGCAGGGATATTATCTACTCCTGCGGCCTTTCCTATTTGGAGTGCTTGGACTGCTGCTTCTACTTCTGCGCGGAGAATGGGGAAGCTTTCATTATCCGTTGCTGGGGGGACATTAAGGATCTCTGGGTCTATCTTTATATTTTCATTATATAGCTCTGAGCAGTATTCAGTCCATCTTTTCAGGATATCATTTTCCTCGGTCAAACATTTGCCATTTTTATCTTGTATGGTAGTACTACGCCCTTGTTTTGCAGTGGTTAGTTCTTTCACCAACTGGTATGCCTTTTTGCTATTGTTTTTCTTCAAGCAATTTTCAATGTCGTAGCATTGCTCTTCAATCCAGCTCTTCTTTGCCCTTCTCATACCCCTTTTGATGGTTTGGTTAATTTTTCTATATTTATTGGCCCCAACTGTATCCACCATTTTTGTTTTCTTTAACTGCCTCCGTTTGTCACACAGATCGAGGATGTCAGCTGTCACCCATGGTTTTTGTGTTGGTCGATGTTTACCAAGGATGTCATGGGCTGTGTCCGTCACAGCTGTGTTGAAGTTATCAATCATTGTGTCCATGTCTGAACAGTCGGCAACTATAATGTTAAGCGCTGAAAATTTTCCTCCTATCATTGCTTGGAAGGCTCCTGCTATTTTAGGATCCTTCAGCTTTTCAAGATCGAATTTGATTCTGGTATATCCTTTTTTATTTACCCTCTTTAAGTGCAGCCTAAATGTCATCATGACTAGCTCATGGTCACTTCCAATGTCTGCTCCTGGGAAGCTGCGAGTCTTTGCAATGTTTATACTAGACCGGAAACGTGTTTGCAACATGATATAATCAATCTGATTGTGATGTTTCCCATTGGGGCTATGCCATGTGATTTTCCTGGATATTTTATGTTCACCCAGTGTGTTGGCCAGTATGAGTTCATTGAGGCTGGCGAATTCCAAGAGCCTCAGGCCTCTCTTGTTTGAAGTTGCGTTACAGTGGCGTCCACACGTTCCTTTCCAGTTTGCATATGCATCTTCTCCTACTTTTGCATTCCAATCACCTTGAACAACAAGAATGTCTTTCTTGGGGGTTTGGTTCAGCACATCTTGGAGTTGATGGTAGAAGTCATCCACTTCTGCGTCATCATAATCTGAAGTTGGTGCATACGCTTGTACGATGTTGATGTTAAACGGTGTTGCCCTTAGACGGAGATTGATGAGTGGGCTCGAAATTGGTCGACAGCTCATAATACTGTTCTAAATGTTTTTATGGACGAGGACGCCAACTCCTTGTTCGTGTGTGTCCACTAAAATATAGTCTGTGGCCTTCTTGGGTCGATGTTTCTCCAAAGTTTTTCCATCTCATTTCGCACAGACCGAGGATGTCCCATCTGTATCTGTTCATTTCATGCACTAATTCCTCCACCTTGCCCGTTTCTCTCAACGATCTCACGTTCCAGGTACCTATTGTAATGTTATTCCTGGCACTGATATTGTTTTTTGCCTGATCAGTTGCTTACTTTCCACCTCCGTTCTGGTCAGAGACGGTAGGCGCGGCCCTTGGTAACCCGGGCGACGGCCGAGCCGGTATGGATTGTGAATCTGGTCTCATGTACATGTAGCGTAACTAGGGCAGTTGTCGCATGGCTGGCGGCGCCCATCCCTCTCCATGCCATTTATAATTAATTAATTTTATGTATTATTATGACTAGATCATTTTTAGTAGTTTCCCTTTCTTACCGAAGTAAATATATATACCTTTAAATATTCATTTATCAATTAATTATTTTAACGAAATAAATAGTAGTTTTTTTTTAAATTATAAAACTACTTAATTTTTTTTAACAACTTAAATATGGTTTTGTATAAACACAAACAGGTCAAGGTTATATAGCTAGCATCTATTCTGATGCTATCTGATTAACTTATGGAAGCAAAGCGTATTTCACACATGTGTAAAAATGCATGCTTCAATCAATGCATTTATGAAAGGGCTCAAAACCTATCCACACCCCAACACCTTTCGCTCAAGAGCCTCTGGCGACCTCATTTTTTTGTCTTCCCCCTCCCTACATGCCGATCAATGGGATAGTACGAAAATAAGCTGGGCGGTAGTGAATACACAGGGGCAGACCTGACCCGTAGTGAATTCAGGTTATGGATAGTCATCGCAAAAATATATCTCTGCTTCTTTTGTAGTCTGTTTTACAGATATTTCTAGAAAGGGCTTACGTATTGTTTTCCTTTCCTGATTTGTCTAGATTCCTAATAGTACAGGCTATAGATTTTATTTAGTTGTAAACAATGTCAAGTGACTATTTTTATTTAGACACACCCTAAAATGCAGTTCCGAGCTTGGGGTCAGCTAGAGTTCTTTCACGGGGAAAGATGACGTAAACACGTCGTCTCCACAACAAAGAGCATGCAAAGAAAACGATACCAAAGCTAGAGATACTATTAATATTAAATTTAATTATAGTATACATTTATATACAAATACAAATTTGAATACAAAAACAAAAAACTATATCAACTTACAATACAGCTCAAGCAAAAAGGTAGACTCCCCGAAAATTCAAATATTATTTTACACATTCACACTTATATAACGTCTCATATATATGTTTCGAAATAAAGCTAAAATCTATCTCTCGCTCTCTGTGTTAAGGAGACTGTCCGCCTATACATATGGATTAAATCAAAACGATATAGTAAATAAATTCTAGAAATTGCGTCACCTAATGGCATTCTTTAGAACAAATAGAACGCATTCGAGCATAAACAAACTTTTCCTAACCAAGGGAGGAGTGGGTAAGGAATGACACAGCACATTTACTCGGTGTCGCCAATATCAAGGCCATACTTGGAGAAACAATTGGTGGTGGATAAAAATAGGTTTATTTTGATGTTAAAAAGTAGACCAAGCAATAGTTTATACCATGACACAGGTAAACGCGAAAATCCACTCCCTGGAGTTTGAATTTAGCAAAAGATTTCTGGGTGATAGCTCACACACCTCGCTAAATTCCTTCCCCTTTCTATCTGGAGTCATGGGCTCCCTCGATTTCTGCCCCATTCCCAATAAAAATTACCGAGTCGGCACCTTTTTTGCTACAAACAAAATTAAAAATAAAAACAACACTGGATGTTAGTACTTAAATGGACTTCCCTGAAAGGACAGATATATTATTTTCATTAAACTTGTTTTATAAACCTGGTCTAGATAGATTTCATGAATGAAACTTAGCTTGGGACAAAAGCATACCCTCAGGGATGCCACAAACTGAAAGAATCTCGCTTATGTTGGGGTGCGAAATTTTCGCTGGCCATGGTCAACATTGTGGCCAATTTTGGCTACTTATAGATAGCTGCACTGCCAGCGCCCCTAACACCTGGGCGATCTAATATTTTTCATCCCCACTTTCACGATAGAAACTCTCCCTTTTGCCAAAAATCTCACTCCTCCATGAAAAGAATCAAAAGTGACACTGGGGCGAACCACCCCATATTCCCTCCTTCCTACGCAATTGGCATTTTCCACCCGAACATCGGAAATGGCGATACCCTTCCTCCCCCCTCCCTTCCCGGAACATATTGAAAGAAAAACTGCCCACAAATGTTCCCACTTTCGTACCTCCTTGGCTACGCCACTGAATGGATTTCTCTGTTTAACACCCAAAACAGGTAGAAAATTATTTTGTTTGAGGAGACGACACACAACCCATCACGTTATTTGAGTTTGGTAAATAGTAAGTAAAATGAATCTATTCACTTTCACCGGATGAAATACGACCCTTCATGGTTCTCACTAGGCCCTGATGCGACACCGTGCAACGTTATCTCAGACTTCCTGATTCACATCCTTATAAGTCACGTAGAGACTTTGCCTCAAGAAATCCCTATTCCTTGTTTATAACTGAAGGAATTCTACCACTAGTAACCTTTAGTCAACTCATATAGGTTCATTTAAAAATTTTAAATAAGAAAAAATAATTAATTTGATACGAAGATTTCAATTACTTTACAAAAGGCAATTTTCTGTTCTTTTATTTTATTAAAACACTATTTAATATGACTATCATTGACTATTATTTCTTTTTAATATATTTTAAAACGTATCCGGAAATTTGATCGAAAGAAATTTCGTCGACGGAAAATTGATCGACGGAAATTTGATGGAACGGAAATTTGGTCGAATCTTTTTTTTAGTTTATACGTTAAAATTGTGCGCCAAATTTCTTTTTCAACGCATTATTTTGTTTTACTATATATTATAGTGCGTTCAAATTTCCGTTCGATCAAATTTCCGTCGATCAATTTTCCGTCGACGAAATTTCTTTCGATCAAATTTCCGGTAACCATTTTAAAATCACAACTTTGTGTTTTTTGCTTATACATACTTCAAATATAGAATAGTACAAGGATCATTTGATCTATGTGTTATATTGAACCGTGTTATCAGTGTCGTCAACCTATTTTATTTCCTTCAGATTTCTATGAAAATGTTCAAGATATCATATTTGACAACCGTCTGTTTGGTTGCTGCTATTGTCCACGCATCTCCAAGTGTCATAACTGAAGACAGTCGATTTGGACGCCTAGGTATGTAAGAAGGTGCAAAAGGGATTCAGTTATGAGTGTACTTGACTAATTAGTAATAGGTATATGTCAAATATATGTGTACATGTGATTGACGCATCATTGCACCTAAAGGGTTGTCAATAAAGTGTTTCACGCTCTGGGGCGTCTAACAAAGTTTGAAAGTTTGTGACACGAGGTTGGGGGGGGGGGGAATAATATGTGACGTTGCATATTTATGTTGTGATGGATGTATTCTAAAAGAGGATGATCTCCCTTTGTCGTGTCTAATTTTCATAGCGAAGTGTGTTTTCCATTTTAAGTTTTTGAATTTTTTAAAATCTATTATTTTCATTTTTTAAGTTGACGTTCTTTCGGGGTGGGGGGTCCCAAGATTATGGACGGCACTTGGGTTGTTACTTTAAACTTTTGTTTTGCTTTCTCATGAAGACATCAATACTTGTGAGGGAGAATTGAAATAACATAATCACAGATTAAATCTATTTCATTGTGCCCTCCGCACAGAGGCGTCACTAGGGCTTGTGTCACCCGGTTCAGTAAATTCATGGTGTCCCCACCCTTTCTGTACCCCAACTCCTCTCTGTATCCCCCCCCCCAATCTATCAGCACTGAGTAATTATTCTTTAACAGATCATACCGAATCGCTTATACTATTGTATGAAAATAGGTCATATAGAAACAAAAGACAAGAAGAAAACAATGAATAGAAGTCAAGCCATTTAAGAATTGCCAAAAAATGACAAAATTATCTTTTCCTAGTCTTCAAAGATTCAAATCTGTCACTCGCGTCATCAGAACCAATATTCTTCACCTTATTTCTTTCATTTGACATAATCGCAAGACCAGAAAGCCTAGAATGTGGTTTCATAGTCACAGACATTGTGAGAAAGACTTGCAGACTTAATGAGAGATATTCTCTGAAGCCTCTTTCAGTAATAAATTTCAAGCTTCAAATATGGACAAATCTTTGGCTTTAGTATTTCAAGTAAAAGTTCACTTTCAATTAACTCATCATTGAAATTGGTCAGTTTAGAATGGATAAGAGTGACTAATTTTCATTCGCCAATAATAGACTCTGAGCTTCAGCACCCTCATAAATGTCTGTTACTATCTTGAAGACTCTTGATCTGGAGTTCGAAATGAAAACGATCAATACACTCAAGCATCGGCTTCCGGTTTGTTTGTTTTTTTGCATACTGACTCGAGCGCGTTCTGTCAAACCTTAACTTTTCAATCGGGTCTCACTTCCCTGTGAGTGTGTCACCCATTGCATCCCCCCCCCCCCCGCCCGCACCCCCTAGTTACGTTACTGCTTCCACATACCAGTTTAAAAATCCATCCGTGTGTGATTCAACTTTAAATGAAACTGGATTTTTGTTGGCAAGTACTCTATTTAAAATCATTGTACAATGCGCCAATTCGTGCGCCATTAGAGCAGACCGTAGCTTAGATTTTATCAAGTTGTCGCGCAAATTGCAAAGATTCTTGACTTTGGTAATCACCAAGGGGTGGTGCGCTGCAAATGATAACGTCATTGGCGTCACTAGAGTTGGTGTAACCCAGTGCGGTAAACTTGTTGTGAACTATATTTAGGGGCGTGAATGTTTGGTATGGAAATTATGTTTAGTGTAAAGAGTATAATTATCATTGTAGCTGTATCTATTGTGCTGATATTTTATGATGTATTTTTGTGTGCGGGGAGAGAACGTAGAGTGGTTGTTATTGGAAAATGGGGGGGGGGGGGTGGATGGCTGTGCTGAAGTGTTAGATTTTCGGAGTGTATAATATTTGAATAAAGAGATGTTTGATTTATGAAGCATTTGTTTGTTTTAAGTAAAGGAATAACCCTAATAGCTAATAAAGTGGCCATTCCCGGTTCGTAACAAACAGTCGTGTTATCCCCCCTTCCGGACATCACATCTCCCTGGACTTCATCCGATTACTGGTATACCCGATCATACAGAACTTCATCCGATTACTGGTATACCCGATCATACAGAAACTTCATCCGATTACTGGTATACCCGATCATACAGGACTTCATCCGATTACTGGTATACCCGATCATACAGAAACTTCATCCGATTACTGGTATACCCGATCATACAGAAACTTTATCCGATTACTGGTATACCCGATCATACAGAAACGCAAATGTTATTGTTTGTAAATTAAGTCCTCAGGTCACACAAAAAAATGACGAGGAAACAGACTTTGGGTAAAGGGGTTTAAATAACTTCAACGAATTTATTTGAAGTGTCTGTTGTAAACATTCAGGGAAAACGTTCTTCCAATGGTCCTTTAGCTTCAAATCTGTCAATCACTTTGTCAACATTAACATTACTCAACCTTTTCAATTTCAAAAAATCAGAAGACCAAAAAACTTTGAATTGTTTCATTTTAGCTTGCAAAAGAGTTCTTTATAAGTTTTAGTTTTGGAAAGTTCCTCACACGTGAAGCCACAGACACACCACATATCATGAGAAGTAATTGTAAGCTTAATGGCACTGGGGTGGGGGGATGTTACTCTAGGAAATCCTATTGCGATATGTATTTATTTAATATATGTTGCTTTCTAGTGCCTTCCCAGCATTGATTCACCTTTAGAGTGGTCAATTTAGTAGCTCTTCCTTATTGGCAAATAATACACTCTTGACGTTAGCAGCCTCAAACATATCTGCTACTTGCATGGTGGCTCTTGCTCTTGGTCGGATGTTCAGCATAAAAACGATCGACACAATCAAGCAATAAATACATTTTAAAAATACCCACATATGTGAATAACAGGAAGAAGAGGTGCGGCTTAATTTCGAAACAATTCGGGTATTTAGAATCGAATAATCGCATCTTTGGTTTTAATATGTGGTCTATCCAATATAGCAAGAGTAACTTGTTGATGTACAAATCCCCCCTCTATTGTTGATGTATACATGCCCCCTCTCTTGTTGATGTACACATGCCCCCCCCCCTTTTCTCTCTCTCGGAGATGCCCGAAAGAAACGCTGCAGTATATTTTTAATTGAAACATCACACCTTTGAGTCGTAGCAAAAAAATAATTATCCCATGATTACCAAATATTAAATATACTACTATTTAAAACAATTAGACCACATATATTTTTGCGAAAAGTTCACATGTCCATCGAAAATATCTTAATTGTCCTTTCTTTTCAGTAAGGGCCGGGCTTGTACAATGTAATGAATTCCAAACATTCTGTCAGCATTATCGTAATCTCAATGTCGGTTCATCATTATTTCAATGTCATTGATTTCTAGATTGTTACAATGCATCAGCTTTCATCATTTCAACATATTAATTGTGGATTTTACTATATCAGATTGCCCCATACATCTTGTCAGTGTGTAGTGTCAGGATGGCCTGCAGAGCAGGAATCCAAAATACCTCGCAGAGTTTATGTTCATGACAATCATCTGGAGTTCAAACATTGCATGTTCTTGTTCAGCACACATATATTACATGATTCAGCACTCATTTTGAGATCATGCCCATAACAAGTATCTCTATTACTTAATTCTGCACTCATTCTGAGTTTTTAGAGACAACGCCGATAAATCATCACCTAATCTGGGTATCATAAGCTACGCAAATGATCGTATGGAAAAAACAAACTCACCAGACGCTATGATTGAACCCTGGTCTGGATGTACCCTGCTCTTACATACGTTATGAAACCTACTCGAGCGACCTCTGTCTAATTTGCGATTTTCCATTTGTTGTCACCCCCTTGTGAGGGTGTCACCATTCCGGTCCTCTAAACCGTAGTGACGCTACAGGGTGCATAGTCACAGAATGGGGACGTAGTAAAGCTTGTGTTGCAGGGCGGATTTCAAACATACTTTCATCGAGAGAAAACTTACTCCACTTATTGCGCGCATATATCCTGTTTAAGTCAGATTTGCACAACATACGGCCCGCGGGCTGCATGCGGCCTGCCAGCACCCACTTGGTGGCCCGCAAAGTAAGGAAGCATTATTTCTTCTTATTATTTTCTTAATAGCTTTCTCCCCTGCCCTATTTTTTTTTGTCCCACACAAGTTTTTCATAAAGTATTATGGCCCACTTTACATTTCGAGTTGTGCTGGCCTGTGTTAAAGTATACAATAATGAGGTGACGCCTTGAGGTAGCTACATTTCTGTTCACGGGGAGAAGAGTTGTTCATGAAGTTCATATTCCAAATTTAAACTTATGTGAAGGTGCGAAGAAGGTTTGAGGTGTTGTGTGAAATAGCGCGTTGCATGATATAGCGTGTTGCATGAAATAGCGTGTTGCATGATATAGCGTGTTGCATGAAATAGCATGTTGCATGATATAGCGTGTTGTGTGAAATAGTGCGTTGCATGAAATAGCGTGTTGCATGAAATAGCGTGTTGAATGAAATAGCGTGTTGCATGAAATAGTGTGTTGCATGAAATAGCGTGTTGCATGAAATAGCGTGTTGCATGAAATAGCGTGTTGTATGAAATAGCGTGTTGCATGAAATAGTGTGTTGTATGAAATAGCGTGTTGTTGTTTTTTCATGAACTGAAGTGACTTTAGTTATTTATTTTTACAGCATTCAATATTTTGTCATGACTTTCCTTTCATGAACAGTGGTAGTACATTTATAATTAGATTCAGGGTAATTCAATATTTTTTCTTTTTAATACGTAAAATGAGACACATTGATTCGGTAGCTGTCACTCTACTCATATCTACCCATTTCTATTTGGACATAAATGATTTCCCCAAGGCCATCTTCCTAACATTGAGGAAAACCCGGGAAATATCAAGATCGACCTGCTCAGAGAGTTGTGTGAGCGACTTGCAAAGAACAACAACTGGGAAGAACTAATCAAGTACTGTTATCCCTAAAGAAGTACTGTTCTCGATCACGTGAAGAGACCAATGATTAATACAGAAATTACAAAGCACTTTTAGCCTTTTAAAAAAGTTTAAATTTCAAAACAAAACTGAAGTACTGTAGCTGAATATTTCATTTCTTTGAAACTGTGTTAAAAAGATGAACAAATTCTTGGATATCTTTGACTTGTCATTGCTTATTTGAAAACGAGATTTACCTTACTTTCTATTCACTGTGTTATTTAAATTTTGTTTTTATTTAAAAAAATAACAAAAAATATAATCATTTAGCGTAAGTTAATTAATACCAATTATTTATGAATGATATTTTCTTTCTTTGAAATAATGAAATAAATAAAAATAAATGATAGTATAATTACACGCACAATTTTTTTATTATGTACACTATCATAGCACAGTAACGTTAGCATAGCACAGTGACACTAGCACAGCACAGTGACACTAGCATAGCACAGGGACACTAGCACGGCACAGTGACACTAGCATAGCACAGTGACGTTATCATAGCACAGTGACACTAGCACAGCACAGTGACACTAGCACGGCAGTGACACTAGCATAGCACAGTGACACTAGCACGGCACAGTGACACTAGCATAGCACAGTGACGTTAGCATAGCACAGTGACACTAGCATAGCACAGGGACACTAGCATAGCACAGTGACACTAGCATAGCACAGTGACACTAGCATAGCACAGTGACACTAGCATAGCACAGGGACACTAGCATAACACAGTGACACTAGCACGGCACAGTGACACTAGCATAGCACAGTGACGTTAGCATAGCACAGTGACACTAGCATAGCACAGTGACACTAGCATAGCACAGTGACACTAGCATAGCACAGGGACACTAGCACGGCACAGTGACACTAGCATAGCACAGTGACGTTAGCATAGCACAGTGACGTTAGCATAGCACAGTGACGTTATCATAGCACAGTGACACTAGCACAGCGACACTAGCACGGCAGTGACACTAGCATAGCACAGTGACACTGGCGCAGCACAGTGACGCTAGCATAGCACAGTGACGTTAGCATAGCACAGTGACACTAGCATAGCACAGTGACACTAGCATAGCACAGTGACACTAGCACGGCACAGTGACACTAGCACGGCACAGTGACACTAGCACGGCACAGCGACGCTAGCATAGCACAGTGACACTAGCATAGCACAGTGACATTAGCACGGCACAGTGACACTAGCATAGCACAGTGACACTAGCACGGCACAGTGACACTAGCACGGCACAGTGACACTAGCATAACCCAGTGACGTTAGCATTGCACAGTGACGTTAGCATTGCACAGTGACACTAGCATAGCACAGTGACACTAGCATAGCACAGTGACACTAGCATAGCACAGTGACACTAGCATAGCACAGTGACGTTAGTTTTGCACAGTGACGTTAGCATGGCACAGTGACGTTAGCATAGCACAGTGACACTAGCATAGCACAGTGATGTTAGCATAGCACAGTGACACTAGCACGGCACAGTGACACTAGCATAGCACAGTGACGCTAGCATAGCACAGTGACGTTAGAATTGCACAGTGACACTAGCATAGCACAGTGACACTAGCATAGCACAGTAACGTTAGCATTGCACAGTGATAGTAGCATAGCACAATAACGTTAGCATTGCACAGTGACACTAGCATAGCACAGTGACACTAGCATAGCACAGTGACACTAGCATAACACAGTGACGTTAGTTTTGCACAGTGACGTTAGCATGGCACAGTGACGTTAGCATAGCACAGTGACACTAGCATAGCACAGTGACACTAGCATAGCACAGTGATGTTAGCATAGCACAGTGACACTAGCACGGCACAGTGACACTAGCATAGCACAGTGACGCTAGCATAGCACAGTGACACTAGCACAGCACAGTGACATTAGCACGGCACAGTGACACTAGCACGGCACAGTGACACTAGCATAGCACAGTGACACTAACACGGCTCAGTGACACTAGAACGGCACAGTAACACTAGCATAGCACAGTGACACTAGCATAGCACAGTGACACTAGCACGGCACAGTGACACTAGCATAGCACAGTGACACTAGCATAGCACAGTGACGTTAGCATTGCACAGTGACGCTAGCATAGCACAGTGACACTAGCATAGCACAGTGACACTAGCATAGCACAGTGACGTTAGCATAGCACAGTGACACTAGCATAGCACAGTGACACTAGCATAGCACAGTGACGCTAGCATAGCACAGTGACACTAGCACGGCACAGTGACACTAGCACGGCACAGTGACACTAGAACGGCACAGTGACACTAGCATAGCACAGTGACACTAGCACGGCACAGTGACACTAGCACGGCACAGTGACACTAGTATAGCACAGTGACACTAGCACGGCACAGTGACACTAGTATAGCACAGTGACACTAGCACGGCACAGTGACACTAGCATAGCACAGTGACACTAGCACGGCACAGTGACACTAGCACGGCACAGTGACACTAGCATAGCACAGTGACGTTAGCATTGCACAGTGACGTTAGCATTGCACAGTGACGGTAGCATTGCACAGTGACACTAGCATAGCACAGTGACATTAGCACGGCACAGTGACACTAGCATAGCACAGTGACGTTAGCATTGCACAGTGACACTAGCATAGCACAGTGACGTTAGCTTTGTACAGTGACGTTAGCATTGCACAGTGACGTTAGCATAGCACAGTGACACTAGCATAGCACAGTGACACTAGCATAGCACAGTGACACTAGCACGGCACAGTGACACTAGCATAGCACTGTGACACTAGCACGGCACAGTGACACTAGCATAGCACAGTGACACTAGCACGGCACAGTGACACTAGCATAGCACAGTGACGTTAGCATAGCACAGTGACACTATCATAGCACAGTAACGTTAGCATAGCACAGTGACACTAGCACGGCACAGTGACACTAGCACGGCACAGTGACACTAGCATAGCACAGTGACACTAGCATAGCACAGTAACGTTAGCATAGCACAGTGACGTTAGCATAGCACAGTCACATTAGCATAGCACAGTGACACTAGCACGGCACAGTAACGCTAGCACTGCACAGTGACACTAGCATAACACAGTGACACTAGCACGGCACAGTAACGCTAGCATAGCACAGTGACGCTAGCATAGCACAGTGACACTAGCACGGCACAGTGACACTAGCATAGCACAGTAACACTAGCATAGCACAGTGACACTAGTATAGCACAGTGATGTTAGCATAGCACAGTGACGTTAGCATAACACAGTGACACTAGCATAGCACAGTGACGTTATCATAGCACATTGACGTTATCATAGCACAGTGACGTTAGCATAGCACAGTGACACTATCATAGCACAGTGACACTAGCACGGCACAGTGACACTAGCACGGCACAGTGACACTAGCATAGCACAGTGACACTAGCATAGCACAGTGACACTAGCATAGCACAGTGACGTTAGCATAGCACAGTGACACTAGCATAGCACAGTGACACTAGCACGGCACAGTGACGTTAGCATAGCACAGTGACACTAGCATAGCACAGTAACGTTAGCATAGCACAGTGACACTAGCACGGCACAGTGACACTAGCACGACACAGTGACACTAGCATAGCACAGTGACACTAGCATAGCACAGTGACACTAGCACTAGCATTGCACAGTAACGCTAGCATAGCACAGTAACGCTAGCATAGCACAGTGACACTAGCACTAGCATGGCACAGTGACGTGTTTGTTTTAAGCTTTATCTCTGAATCAGTAACAATTATTACAAGAACACCATACAGTACGGTAGGCACCATAAGTAGCGGTGCTGAAACTACCACTTCTTGAACGCGTATGTGCGTTTGTCAACGCTGCCCCATTTTCCCGATGGTGGAAGGATGTGTTGGGCAGTTGTTTTGTGAAAAATTGCCATGCAATTTAATGAAACCTACTAACTTGGGTGCCTTTTCAATTAATATTTAGTTTCATAAGAATAATTCAACAACCTTTAAAAACAATGTTTTTCGTATAAATCCTTTGTAAAATGTAATATCGAGGAAAGGGGTGTGGGGCTGAGAGTGTAATAAAACATGCAAACAAGTAACGCACTTTATAAGAATCCCAATAAGTGGTTACCTCTACACCCCCCCCCCCCTTTTTTTCTGGCTCGCAACCGCACATTTTTTCACGTCCCTAAACTACATTAATATTCGATTGACCCACCCGCTTTGACGCCGCAGATTTATTTCGCCAACCATTTGAATTTCAAAAAACAAAAGATAAATGTTACGCACCAAACGCAATTACGATATCTTTTTAAGAATCTAATTTAGCGCAGTTATCGGGAATTTCAAAACTGATTTTTAGGGTTTGCGGGTTGGAGCTGAAAATTTGATAGAATTTGTTGTCATCGGCATTGAGTTTTTTAGTCTGTATGCCAAGTTTTAGCTCGATAGGTTGACGGAAAGTGAGTCAATCAGTAGTCCGAAGATTTTGCACCCAGCCAGCACCAAACAAAAGTGAAGTTAATATAAAGAACTTACCTGCCTGTAGTGTTTGTTACCAGAACAGGCCTGTTTGTACTGTTTGTCCTGTTTATCCCCAGAACATGCCTGTATGTACTTTTTTTAACACAATCTGCTTACACCAGAACATGCCTGTCTATGCTGTTTGTCACAGAATATGCTATAACTATAATACTAACTGAGGCTCTCTTTGTATCAAGGGCAATTGAAAAGTGAAAACATAAACAGCTCATTCAAGAAACATCAAATCTTAAAATTCTCATCCAAAATATTGTGACAGGTTTCAGCTCTACAGGTCGTACTCCAGGTGTACAGGTACATAGAAATGTAGCCCCCCTTAAAATCACCTCAACCTTTGATTAAAATAAATTAAATGGAGTCATTCAAGCTTAACATTCCCAAATTCTTGCACCAAAAAAGGGGTAGAAAATTATGCTAAAATATATTTATAAATATCTGCCCGGCAGGCTCACTAAAGATTTCACCACCATAAATGAGCCAACTATTTATTTTTTAACTCATAATTAAATTAAAAGAAGTGTTTCTGTCAAACTAAAATAATTATTCAAAGCATTCATGCCTTACAAAATAGAATTTTAATCCATTGAAAAGAAGAGGTAACGTACAATCCATGACATAAGAACATGTCCAGGTGGGCATGTAAATGACCATAACATGTACAAAAGTGGGCATGTAAATGACATAACATGTGCAAATGTGGGCATGTAAATGACATAACATGTGCAAATGTGGGCATGTAAATGACATAACATGTGCAAATGTGGGCACGTAAATGACATAACACCATGTGCAAATGTGGGCATGTAAATGACATAACAACATGTGCAAAAGTGGGCATGTAAATGAGATAACAACATGTGCAAATGGGCATGTAAATGACATGTGATTACATGTATTCATCGTATTCAAACTTAGTGCTTCCGATGTTTACCTCCATGCTATCATAGTGCATCTATCCCTAGATAGTTTGGTTGCACTATTGAACAGTCCATCAACTTTTGTCTAATAAAAGCATAATCTATGGACGTAAAGAGATGCATCACTTAATCCTAATACCTTCTTACCAAACATTTATTAAACTCATGTCTAAAATATCAGGTTTACAGTTCAGAAGAAATACATCTGTTAAAAGTGATGTTCTAAAACTAAAATAGAAGACTTTCAGTTTGCAGGGAGAAAAGTTATAATATATAACAAAAAGGGATCAACACGTCTTTTCAGGAGCTTCTAGTTTCCAACAGTGGGTCTACTTTATATTCAACAGAATCAAAATGAAAATTGTGAGCTAGTTCCTACCCTCTGTTATTGACATACGTTTGAGAATCATGTTCGCTTCTAAACAAACATATCTTAATCTTAATGTTCTCAAGAACTGCTGGCCCCTACCTCTGTTCCAAATATACCTTGGTCATTGCCTTTTTTACCCACCTTTTTATAGACTAAACAGACTGAACTTTGAAACAGTCATCTTAAACTAAAAGCAGGCCCTGCCAATTAAATTATGCCCCTTGGGTCAACTTTAAAGATACCGTACACTAATTCACTAATGCATTTCATCAAGAAAATAAACTTTCAAATTTCCATTTAAATATTTTTTAAATTGAAATACATTACTCCAAACAGAAAATAATTTGCCTTTTTAATGTCTTACATTTCTATTTCTTCCTTTGTCTACCTCCTCGACCACTCTTCCCACCTCGTTTGCCTTTAGGTTTAGCTTTTTTATCCCCTTCCTCTTTTTCTTCTTGAATTTCTTCCTCCTCTTTCTTTTCAACATCCTCTTCATTAACCACTGTTACTTCTTCTTGCTTTGACAACTCACCCCTTGCCGAAGATTCGTCGGCTACATCAGTATCTGCTTGTTTATCAACTTCATTTTTGGACTCTACCTTATCATCATCAGCTTGCTCATCACCTGATTCAAATTTTGCTTTTTTCTGAGGTGGAGATGTCTCTTTGCCCTCATCATCAGTTGCAGAGTGTTTTTCTGCCTTTGCTTCTGAAGATTCTTTACTTGACTTGTCATCTGTTTTTTCCAACTTCTTTTCATCAGATCTTCTTTCTTTGTGTTTTTTCTTCTCCAGCTCTGTACTTTTCACCTTTTTCTTTGCATCTGCCTCAGCCTTCCGTTTTTCTCTCAACACCCTGCGCTCCTCTTCTTTTTGTTTTTCTACCTCCTTCAGTTTCTCTCTGGCCATCCTCCACTCCTCTTGCTGTTTCCTCTGTTGGGCCGTGATCCAGGTGCCATCATCATCCTCCGGTTCCCCCTCACCAAAATCAACAAGCAAGGTTGGGCTAAAATGACGATACCTGAAGACAAAACAAATTTAATCATCATAAACATTTACCTTAAAATTGTATGTATTTCATGTATGTAAATAAGAAAAGACTCCAAGGAACAAGGGAAATTTCTGACCTCATCTACACAAGCTGCAGTTTTAATACATGTGTCAAAGACACAAACAACTGCTGTTTGTAAAATAATGTTTTGTTGGGTTTTAGTTAACATATTAATCAAATAAATAGGTTTGGATAACAAGCCTTCATCAGAGAAAATAACAGGTTCACTTTAACATATAATATTCAGTAGCCTATTTTTTTAATAAAAGAAAAAGGAATGAATGAAAAAAAGGGGGAGAGCAATTGCTAGGAAGAACAGAAAAGGCAGGAAGTGGGTATAGAGTATTTCAAAGATATGAAACGATTGCGCAGAAATGAGAGTCTGAGAATCTTATTTATGCCATATGAAGTCAATGTATCAAATATTATAAACAATTTTTTCTTCATGTACATTTTTTTTTTCTAATACACTTTTGACATTTAAAAAAGGGAGGTGTTATACACAGTTGGCTGGGAATAAGGCTTAACGTTATTCCCAGCCAATAAATGGTTTACTACACATAGCAATTTAAAAAATTGAATGATGTGGAATTATGGGCTGCATTGAATCTATAATTTTTAAAAACATTTTAACAGCTTTTATACACAGCAGACTGTGTATAACACTCAGCGTTACTCCCTGCCGATAAATTAACTACCGCTAGAAATGTTATTCCCAGTCGACCATGAATAACCACTTCATTAAAAATATTGTATTAAATTTGTTCTTTTTTTAACCATTATAAAGTGGTCAGTTATAAGGCATAATGAAGGCAGCAAATTATTATTTTAACTTTGCCCTTCTTGCATCTTATGCTTTTAAATTTTTCTTACATTAATTCTAAATTTATACACTTTTGATTGGTATTGAGAATCCAGTCATGGATGCACTTACCGCATGCACTTTCTGAGACAGCTGAGGACCAGCTTGCTACCAATCAGTTCAAGCCGAATGAGAGCATCTGGCTCAGTGAGGGGTGAGCTCATCCAGGCTAGAGGATTAATGGACCAAATAGTGTTGCGCACAATTTCTGTCAATGTTTCAGATCCTGGCTCTGAAAGTTTATCCAGTAGTAAAATGCCAAAGCTCTTAGGTTCCTCTGCGGGGTTGAAAATAGGACCCAACACACGTCGTGTCATAATTTCAAGCTAGTTGGTAAAAATAAGATTTAAAAATTGCATCAAAAATTTGCATGAGCTTAATTTTATTTATTCCCACAATTTCTCTCACAGGAGATAAATCAACTTTTAACAAGATCCTTAGAATCCACCAATCAATGTTCACAACTTTATGCATACAAATTAAACTGCCTTTCTAATTTTTACTTATTGCATTTTTAAAAACAATTCTTAAAAGTTAAAAACATAGAAGTAGAAGCCTACCTGCAAATTATTGAAATCACAGACACCGAGAACTGGAAGAAGCTGATTAACAGCATCTCCTTTAACTTTCCGATGCTCGAGGAGTATCTCCATGGCAGCCTCAGCAAGCTCCATGGGATCAGGAACGTTGGACTTGATAAACATCACATTTCTTATTTCTGTACGAAATGCCTTAAACTTGTGAACACTCCTCATCAATGGAATATCTTCTTCTTTTTTTTTTCTATCCTCCTCTTCCTTATTTTTCCCTTCTATTTCTGCCTTCTGTATCTTTTTATCTTCTTTTTCTTTTGTTGATTCCTCCGTTACAACATTTTTAATCTTTACTTCTTCCGTTGTTTTGTTTTCATCACTTTCATTTGATTCCTGGTTATCCGTTGTTTTGTTTTCATCAGTCATTGTTGTGCCTTCATGGGTTTCTGATAATATTTTGTTGTCTTCTGTCTCACTCACAATTTTGGTTTCAGAAGTTTCATTTGTCTGGATGTCATCTACCACCTCAGATGGGTTTGATTCATTAGTTTCCATTGGTTCTTTTTCCTTGACTTCTTCCCGACATTCTTGTTTAGCTTTTGTGTCTTCTTCCATTGGCTAAAATAAAATTTAGAAGACTTCTACAGATTTTAAGTTGAAATTCAGATCAATGTCATTTAGAAAATGGTATTTTTTAAGGAAAATATGATACGTTATCTAGAAATTTGATAATAGATTTAATACGTAAATGTGAATTAATATATTATTCTGAATTTGAAATCTCAATTGTATTTCCTAGCCTTGTTGAATTTTCATTATTTTATTTTTTAAATATTAATGTTTTGTCAAAATACCTCTTCCTCATGCTCTCCTTCTGGTGTTGGTAAAACAACCACTGTCTTTGGATCCATGAAATCTATTTTAACATATCCACAGTTGTTATCAATCTTCTTGTTCTTAGGTTTCTAGAAAAGATACAAATAGTTTATGTCATGACATGTGTAGTCATTTTGTTCCTTCAGTGCCAAAGTGTTTTCATTTTAACGCACTTTACGAGATGAATATATAGTCTAGAATTTAAATTTGCTTACTTTAATGCCCCCATAAAGCTTTATTGAGGCTTGGCGAAGTAGGTCAATGGCATCATCCACTGCAAATTCTTCTTTTCCTGGCAGAGTTGTAACTAAAAATCCCCTAGATCCAACTTCCATGAGGTCTTCTGGTCCTGCATAAATTTCTATTTCTGAATGTTGAGATTTCCAATCATCATGATCACGCCGTGGTCCTGACATGGCCTGCTGATAAAAATGTCATTAAAAAATTATGAAGCTTTAAATTTCTCAAATTTATTTTAAACACTGCAGTCACAAATTGGGGGAAAAAATGGTGAAGTCAGTGTTCTACAAACTCTTACAAATAAGTCTGTCAATTTATGAAATTTAATTTTATAAATTTGCTGATTTTTCTGAAATATAAATTTTTATGGGTACTTGAATAGCTTGGAATCCAAGCATGGAAAAGAAAAACATCAGCTAGGTCTAAGTGGAAGGAAGTGGGGGGTGCCAAAGTCCTACATGGGCCGTAGCCCCACAGAGCTGGAAGGTATTTTTTTATTTTTTTTTTGTAAAATACTTTAAATTTAAAGAATTACATTATGGGAAAAAGTGCTGCTTATACTTAACAAAATTGAATTAAACAGATTTTCCATCGCTATAAAGGCCTATATATTGATTTTCTATTTCTTCACAATATAACATTAACTTTTAAATAAAAGGCAGGGTGTTATTTGGATAATTACATCATGCTTTTAATATATAGTTATTAGTACCGGTTTAGATTTTGTCCCTAAAAAACAATTTATAAAATTTGTCATTTAGACCTTTTCAACAAATATTATTTTGTTCTCTCTTTATATCAGGTATAAATTGGAAATATTTAGGAAGGTAATTAATATATTTGCTTTTCCTAAGACTAAGAGACACCTTTTTGTATGAAAATGTATATCTTTAAAACACATTTATTAATGAAGGAGTTTAATTATTTATAAAGTTTAAAATAAAATATATTAATAAACAACAATGCTATTTAGTAACAACTGAAAATAAGAGTATTTGCATAAACACAACAAAGTCAAGAGACACCTAAAGTCTGTTTGATGCAAAAATAAATTTATGTATGCACCAAAATGCATCACCGCATTTTAAATGTATCTTACATTTTCTGGTGATGGGCTCAATGACACCCCCTCCTCAAATTTGCTCAAGAGCCTTCATTGCTGCTCTACCCCCATCCCTCATGTTGATCAATGGGATAGTACTGAGCCAAAACTAATTTGGTGCCACAATAATCGCAGTGAACTTAGGTTATTTGTGCAAAAATGCCTTATTTTCACACTGATAGATTCCCCTCGCCCTCTGAAATGTCCCCTCCCTGAATTAAATTTTCTGAAAGAAACCTTGATTATCATGTTTATGCCAAACTCCTCCCCAGACCCCTTGGTGATCCTCGTCACCCAGTAGCAGTGGTGTAGCTAGGGTAAGTGCCACCTTGGCCAAGATTTTTGCCTCCCACTTCCATGACAAAAACTGCAGTAGTCTAAAAATGCTGCCACTCCATAAAATGAAAAAAAGGATTGTTTGCATGTATACAAAAAAATTTAATACCGGTACTATATTTATAATTGATGGAGCAAAATGTAATTATATATAATCATATATACATTTTTAACAGGTTAAATGAATCTTCAGCAGTGGCTCTATGAGAATGCAGTGGTCAGCAAAAGTTACAGAGCGTAAGACCTTCGGAAGAAGATTCTGACATTTTCCACATGCTTGCTGCTGCTCGGCCTGATAAGAACCCTAAACACCATGACTGCCCTACTGGAAAGACATCATGGTACTGTTGACAGTCAGCTATTGCTCAGAAGAAGTTTCGACAACACATAAGAGGAAAAGAAGAAGTTTTATATCAAAACAGAATTATTTTAATTTTTGTATTTTTTAATTTTTTTTTGGGGGTGGGCTAGATAAACAGTTATATTATTTCCACAGAAAGACTTTTGAAATTTATTTTTGATGTATGATATTTTCAAGAGGCCAAGGTGATATAATAATATAACTTTATGCCACTATAAATATTTGAAAAATAAATTATATCAATAATAAAACTTCTTTTTGCATTTTCTCAGTTGTATCAATTTTACGAGTGTTGGGTTATTGGAAGCAGTGTATCTCAAAAACGGCCAAACAGATTATACAGAAATTTGCACCACATGTTCCTAACATGATTAGCTACAATGTAACAGAGGGTTTTTATTCTATTAGAAGAGACAAAAAAAATATTTTGATTTTGCATAAAACAATTTACACAAACAACTGATTATTTTTCGACTTAATTTTTAAAAATTCATAAAAAATGTGTTTTAAAGTTATGTTAATATCCTTCTGTGACATTGTGCAATGTCCTATTTAAAATAATTATGCCAAGTTTCATTGAATTCATATAGGTTGTTATCGAGATACATTGTTTCCTATAATAAGTATATAAAATTGCCAAATTTTACCCTTATTTTCTCATCAAAAGCATAAAAAAAAAATTTAATTGGTCCCAATTATTTTTTTAAAGCGTTTTTATTACTTTTCCAATGGGATTAGCAAAAAATATTCTGACTTAGTCATGTATTTTAAATTTTAGCATTTTGACTACCTGTCCCCCCTTAACTATTCTCTTTTTTTTATATATAAATACACCTATGGAATGTTTTTGATTGATTGCTTTTTAAAATTATAATGTCTCAGAACCAGTCATTCATTGTCTGTGTGTATGTCTGATCATTTTGAAAAATGGAGTATGCATTTTCTGACATCTTTGGTGATCTAACACTTCAGCGTCTGTTATGAGAAGTCCAGTTGTTCTGGTTTGAAGTCCTATTAAAATGGTTTTTGTTTTATTGATAAGATACAATTTTTCTTTTATTGATCCATATAAATAGAAATGTTTGGCTAATTAAGATAGATCGTACCTCATTTCATTAGGTTAGGTTTAGGGATAGATTTAGGTCTCAGGTTAGGTTTAGGGATAGATTTAGGGTTCAGGTTAGGTAGTTTAGGGATACATTTAGGAAACATTTTCATTATTTTTTAACGTTTTATTCTTAATTTTATGGGTCACAGCAATCATGTTGGCGGCCATGGTTGAAAAAAACGCGGTACGATTTATTCGAATTTACCAAACGTTTTTTAAGAAAATTGTAAACATTCATTTCTGCACATATATAAATAATCCAATACAAAATTTTTAAAATTTAAAATAGAAAAATGTAACAAATGAAGGTAAAGGCAGCAGAGTTTGAGATTATGAATAGTTCACCCCTAGGTAAAAATGAAGTTTTTAACAATATCATCTCCACGAAAATGGTTGCAGAACATGAACTTATGCAAATAGTAAGGAAAAAGATCACAACTTTTGCCGGTGGTAAACTTTCTTTTCAGTTTGCGCGCATCCACATGTTATGAACATTCTATGTATGGTTACCAGCATCATTTGGATCATCAAATTCATAGACTCTGCGTCTGATCTGTTTTAAGCATGCATATAAGCCACACTCGTCCCATACAATACGTCAGCATGTAAGACTGTAACTGTAGTTAGGATAATTTCATCATTAAAACATTCATGATTCATATGCACTCCTGTAACTGTAAAGTGATTGCACATTGGTCGGGTACTTCAACAAGAAAACAGCGCCCACTCTCTTTTTTCTATGCCGCTGAAAACCAAGTCGACCTCTCTCTACTGTACTATTAACTGACATCAAAAAAATAAGAATAAGGGGTTATAAATTATAATTATAAGCTTTTAAATTTTAAATACTTTTAAATAGCACTTCAAACCGGAACATGATTTTTTCATGATTCATAACTGATGCTCAAGTGGTAGATACCTTTAATCATTTAATTCAAATTTCCTATTTTATCATCGCCGTTAGATACACTAGCCAGTAACTGTAGCACATACTATACTATACTGCCACTGTACTCTTTTCACTCACTCTACTAGGCAGCATTAGGACGCCTAAGCGGTAACCGGTAAGACTAAGTGTAAGCCTCATTTTTGCCTCAGTTTAGTTTATGTTGGGCCCTGTGTCAAAAGAATAATACGGGATATGCCTACCTGAGCTGCAGTGTATAATAAAATTGGGACAAATTCTTAACTTTTGTATAATACCTTTTTTTAGTGAGATATTACAGCTAGTTACTTTTTACCGGCGTTTTTTAGTTTTTAACCAGCATTTCTTTCTATCAGTTAAGGTTACTCTAATACCCTAGATCAGCGGTTGTCAACCAATATGCTCGTTAATATTAAATTGCATAGTTAAACTTTTTTTTAATGGTTTCTTCTTCTAAATAATAAAAATTATAATTTAAAATTTTTTTAATTTCATTCTAAATTTTCAGTTACTTTGTGCCGAATAGCTTAAAATATGTTTTACATTATTTGATTCACGCTTTTATAATTATATGCTTTGAAAATTAAACGATACTATTATAAATTATAAACTATAGGAAGTAGTTTCTTACTTTGGTATCGCAATTTAACACACTGTGCTAAATTCTATATAAAGATAAATCGTGTAGGCCGAAACAAGATTAAGTAAAAAAGTGAAGTATACCTTATTTACAGCTTTTAAAAATAATTTCTCTAATTTGCATCGTAATTATTTATCATTCTGTCCACTCGAGAGACAAATTCAAATATAATATTGAAAATTGTTACAATCTAAGTCTAAGTAATTTAATAAAAATTAATTGACGTATCATCGCAGTACCAACTAAAATACTAACTAAGACTAAGGCTAAGGCTTTACTAAGCCAACTTCTTAAATTTAATTCGGATGTCATTTAAAATTGTCGTAGTTTATTTAGTTAAACTGAAGAAGTAAGTTTACAAATGTATAGTCCATTCAATTATCTTTCATTTGATACCAACTTTTGTCTTATTTAATAAACCCATCAATCATATTGGCTAATACTAAATACTAATACTAATCATTAGTAACTAATTTACCTCTCTTACTTTGTTCTTGGCCTTGTTGGCCTATTTTGCACCCTGGCTGTGAATAAATATTCCAAAAAAAGCAATGACCTATCTTATAATGAAGCGAGTAAAACATGTAAACCTAATTTAGGGTTCATTAACATGTTTTTTTGTAAGTTCTGTCCCCCCTATTGTGCTTTTTGTATGGTAATCTCTATGTCACTATGTCTTAAGGGACCATCCACAAATGATGTCATGCTATTTTGGATGTATTTTACCCCTCCCCCCTTCTCCCATCATCCAATTTAAGTAATCCGATTAGATATCAGATTTAAGCCCACGCCCACATGTTGATAGTAAAAAAGTGCATAATTAAACTAATGGCACTACTAATGCGAAGAGATAGCACTGTGACTAAACTTCGTTTACAAAACATTTAGGGTTCAGGTTAGGTTTAGGCGTTAGGGATAGATTTATGGTTCAGGTTAGGTTTAGGGATACAATTTGGTACAATTAGGAAATATTTTCATTATTTTTAAATGTTTTATTCTTAATTTTACGGATCACGAGTACGAATACGCGCAGCCTTAAATTTAAAAACTTTAAATTTAAAATGCCTATATTTTAATTCTTAACCCTAAAATTGTAGGGTTGAACAAGGTATGTGGAAGCTTGAATTAAGAAACATGACAATGAGACAAGAAGGTTTTGGCTTAAGGGACCATCCATAGATGACATCACGCGTCTAGGGGGGAGAGGGGGGACAGATTTTTGTGACGATGTGTGATGAGAGGGAGGGGGGGCCTCAAGCAATATGACGTCACATGAAAAGCGGAATATTGTAGTACAGAGTTGCACCTAATAACCCTACAGACATTTTTAACATTAGTTTTTTGATAACAATTATAATTATTTTATTTTTAAACTACTATCACTGAGAGAATCAGTACAGGTATGCAAGGTTGGAATAATGGCATCTGATCAAGTTACAGGAAGCCAAGTAGGAGGAGAATCGGAATGTAGTTACAGTGGCTGTTGTGAGACTTTATAGCTGTGTGAACACAGGAGTTGTAGAATTAGAACTAGAGGGCCTATCACAAAAAAAAGGTTGTCCCCGCGTGGTGGGGGGGTATCTTAGTAAATGCTCTAGGGCAGGGATTCTTAACTTTTTTTGGCAGCGCTTCTGGCCCACTCCCTTTTACCCCACTGTAGGCCTATAAATTATTTTGTAATAAAATTTAATATAATTAAATAATTTAATTATCTTAGTTTTATTTCTTTAATTACATTTTTGTAAATATTGGAAAAAATTACCAATACATGCAATACGCCAACAAAATTCACCAGAAAAACATTTACTGCTGCTAATCAAAATGCTTAATAACTTATTTTTTGAAAAAAGCAGCAAGAACTAGCAATGGCAGCAAATACAATCAGTGGCATAGCTAGTGTTAGTGTCACCTGATCCGGTAAGTTTGTGGTGTCAAAACCCCCCACCCCCCAACCCCATTTCCATGATGTAATGCGTCTCGTTAAACTTAGTCCACAGTATAGCAATGACAAGAACAAAAACAAATTTATTGAAGGTCAGGAGGTAAATGTATTTAGGAACTGTGACATGTAGGCCAACTTAGAATCCCCCATTGTTATCAAAGGATAGTTTTATATCTCATAGTTTAGATAAATATATCGTCCTGTCACTTACAAAAGTTACAGAACACTTCATTTGGCATTTAAACATGGTCAAACGGTGTGTTTCTGACCTTTTATGAATTTTGGTTAGGCCAAGCAGTGTGTGCTCTGTAATTACTCAATTTTTCAATTTGGTGTCACCCCCTGAGATGGTGTCTACCGGTGTGGTCCGCATCCCCTATCTACACAACTGAATACAATTTACTTGTCTTCCACACCTCAGGGCTGGGGAGGTACTTTTACCCCTGGTTAAGAACCACTGTTTTAGTAACTAGTGAAATCCATGGGAGGTGAATTTCTTATGGGTTTGTAAAGGACAGTAATGGACACAGGGACTTTTTATAGGGGAGGGGTGTAGATATTTTTGACATTATATTTGAGGGAGTTCTAACTTTTTGTGACGATTTGTGACGGGGGGGGGGGGGGGGCAAAAATTGGCAAAATTTGAGTGACTTCATTTATGGATGGCCCTTATTCAAGTTTCCACATACTTTGTTCAACTATTATATATATTTATTTATTATATTCTTAATACAGCTTGAACACAGTCCTTTATTTATTATCCTGAAATTGTAGGATATGTTTTTGTTTTCTTATTCATAATTAATCACAATTATAAAGCTAGGTTTTGAGTTACAGGCAGTAAGGGTTAATTTTTTAAAAATAAATGCATTAACTTGATAAAACAGAAGCTTTTAATCTTGTGCCTAGATCAGGATATTAGCCTCTGATCGCCTCAATGTAAAGTAGTCCATAAGAGACAGTGTTAGTTAAGTTGTTAATATGTAATGATTGGGGAGTGTAATTTAATTACATTAAACTAAAGTCTGACCTCAGCCAAAGATCAAGTGACAGGCATCTTATGAGTAGACTTAATTTTTTAAAAACTTGTTAAAAGAGAATTTGAAGGGGGGAAAAAAGAAGGCATAGATCTTTTTATTTTAAGAAAAGGGTTCCATTTTATCTAACGTGTCCCTGGAAGAAACTCCCAGTGATCCTCCTCCCCCTTTTTTTAATTGTGGCTTCCATCCATCGAGGGGAGACAATGGTGTTTTTGTATTGGAAGTTATAAAATCAAAACAGAGTGGGTCTTTGGTTAGCAGATCTTGTCTCTCCATTTCCATCAATGTTATTTGATAACAGTACTCCATCTTGGGATTTGTCTGTATGGGTTGTCTCCCTTGAACCATGGGTTTTAGCTGCAATCTTCTCTTAGATGATCCACAATCCAGTGTTGACAAGTCCCATTCAGTAGGTGTGGGTATTTCAAGCTTTCATTAGTTAAAAGAAACTGAATGGATCTTTTGCTCCATATTCAATTTTCAGAGGATTTATTTAAAATAAAGTACTGGTAAATCAACTTCAAAATTTTTTTGAGTGCAAAAATTAAATTTTCAATTGTGTTAGAATCATGCTTCTTATGATTTTTTTAGTTTTAAGGACAAGCACATGCTTGGTTAAGGAAAAATTTATAAAATATAATAAATTATAGAAAGTCCTTGGTCCCTGGTTGACCTTCTAATTAAGTTTTGTCATTTTAATTTCTTTATCAGAAGCTCTTTTGTTGTCAGTTATACTTGACTTTACAGTTATGCAAATGAGTCAAAAGCTTAGGTGCTTTCTCTATTAGTTTTATTGGTTTGTATTTCATTTAATTTTATCTGCCTAGATAGATGATCACCTTATTTTAGTAATGTCCTAACTGTCTTGAAATTGTTTGAGGTATTTGCCATTTTGTCAGCATCATACATTTGACAATGACCTGCAATGGTTTAGTCTAGCAATTTTATACTGTATTCTAGGCCCTAAATTAATACAATGTTTGTATACATCTGACAATTTTACTAATTTTTAGTATGTACTTACACTGACAAGAATACATTTTAACTCTAGAGGTAGCATTGAATGTTTAATCTTAACCCTAATTGAAACAAAAAACCATTTAATGCGTATAAGGCCCACATATGCATCTTCAGCAGGCCTTGCACCTTGCAGCAGATTGTCAACTGTACCTCATTCTGACGCCTCCACAGTATAAGTTACTATAAGTGACAGAAGAATAAGAATAAACTTGTTAGCCAACTTCTGGCAATAACAATGGCGATCACTTAGGTTTTTAACTAGGTCCTATTTCTTGTAGTATCTTCATTTTTCCTTTCAGCTGAGGCAGGTTCTTAGCCTAAACATTCTTATTTTGTTGTTCTGTCTTTCGATTCAAGCTTCCACATACCTTGCACTATTTCCTTAACCAAGTGAGGCGGTTGTTATTGGGGGAGAGGTAAACCCAAATTAAAAGACTTGAACCACCAAAGTTGGAAGGCTGCCGTCAACGACATGGGATTAGACATCGAATTTCTATCCAAATAAAATGTAGTTCTTCCAGTTAAGTTGCAGTTGCTTTATTAATTGAGAATGTTTTAAAAAAATTAATTTTTTGAATGGTTCTAGATGGCTTCCATTGAGAGGAAAGGAAAGAAAAGAAGTAAATCTTTTTACAGGAAGTGTGCTTATGGTGGAAAAAAATCTCGTATGGGAGGAAATGTACTGGAACCAGGCATTAAAGGTTTTCTTGTTATGTGCAATAATGATGAAAAAAGTGCTGTGAGAGAATGCTACAATATTTTCAATGAATATGCTGACCAGTTGTATGGACCAGACCAGGTAAACTTTTATCTAAAGGGAAAGCTATTGAATAAACTTTAAAATCCAATATATTACCCAATTATTTTTCTAGGGTATAACATTAAGTAATAGGTAGTTAATGCAACTTAAGTTAAATTGTACCAAATAGCACCAGTTCTTATAAGATAAGGTAAGATTCTTTTATTGATCCAAACAAATTGAAATGTTTTTTAATTGCATTGTACATTTTCAGCATATAAATAAAACAATTTGAACATGAGATATCTTCATTAAATTATTTCACTAGAGAAAAAAAAACAGACATTCAGTGAATTCTCTTTGCCTTATCCGGGACTTATTAGTTCTCATTAAGATTTGTGACTTCAGGGGGGGAGCACGCTGAATGCCAGACATTTGGAGTCTGGGTTTTTGTTTCGAAATCATGGATTACATCCAAAAGTCTCTCAATAGCCTGCTGCTTGTTAGCATTAGATGGAATTTAATGTGTTAACTAAATTGATTGTTACTGTTACATTGATTACTTTCCTTACAAACTTGACTTTTTTTTCTTCTCTATTTTTAAAGCCTAATAAGCAACCTCTTAATGCTGATGAATCCAAAGAAGATAGTGACTGTGATGATCTAGAAAAGGCTCTTAAACAGGAAGTGGATGGATTAAAGGATACTGTGTCAAAGCCCAAAAGATTTCAGAATGTTATGGCAAATGCAAAAAACTGTGTATTTATTCGCACAACTCTTGAAGATCCAGTTAAATTGGTAACTACTGTTATGGATGACATTGCTAAAAAAAGTCTCAACAAAGCCAGGTATGCTGCACGCATCCTTCCTATTCTAGAGACCTGCAAGGCCCATGCGGAAGATATTCAGAAATGTGTGAAAAAGGTGCTAAGTCCAATATTCTCTACTGAAAATCCCAATGTTATTTCAACCTATACTATCTTATACAAAGCAAGAAACAATAATGGGACCACGTGCAACAAGACAGATGTCATTTCCAGTATTACTAAGTTGCTACATGAAATCAATCCTGACATCAAGTATTCCTGGACAAATTATCAAGCAGCTGTATTGGTAGAAATCGTACGTACTGTTTGCTGTGTTGGGTTTGCCCCAGATTATGTAAGGTATCGTAAATATAATTTGCAGCAACTTCAGCAGGGTGAAAAATTGGATTCGTTTGATTCTAGTAAGCGTGATTCAGTAGAAGTGTTACAGAAACCAGACAATAAAATTAATGATGGACCTAAGGCCAATGAGCATTCTGATATTGACTTGGTGGAAAAGCCAAATATGTCTCCTACACATTGTGCTGCTACAGAAGTAGAGACAATAAGTACTGAAATATGTACTGTTGAGGAGACGGAACAAAAGATGCAGTATACTAAGACCATAGAGAAAACACGATCACAGGATTATGTTGTTAGTGGGGAAGAACAAATACATTCTGACACACATAACATTCAGAGCTAACAAGACTGTAAGACTGTAGAAATTGATGAGATGGATAAAAATAATTCTCTTGAAAATATTGTTAGTTAGGGCTATATTTAACTAGGATGCAAACATGAAATACTAATAGTTGGCCTCTATTTAGAAAGTTATTCAGTTGTTTATTTCCACATTTCATTTAGGGAAAAGGAGTGTTTATTTTCTTTTTCTGTCACAATCTGTTGTGGTTTTGTTATCTTATTAATTAGTTATCAGTTGCAATTTTAAGGAATTCATTGTATGTAGATTAATGTAATAATGTTACAAATTACTGACATGCATTAGAATATGAACTTGTTAGCAGTCCTTTTCATGTAAGTTATTAAGTCATTTGAGCAGAAAGCATGATTTGCTTATATTAAACAGAAATTTAATTGAGGACCTTGTTTTCTGAATTAAAAAAATTGGGGATATCAAAGGAAATGGGGCATCAGAGATCCAGTGTGATTTAGGGACACTATCATGCTAGCAAATGCATCATCAGCATGAACGCGTGCATTTAAAATAATGTACCATTAAAAACCTGTTGCATCTCCAAGAAGTTTTGAACTAATTCCTATTCCACTTTATATTAAGAATTAGAGATAAAAAGATACATGTCATTTCTAGATATTAGGTAGCTTGACTCAAACTCATAATTTTAATAACAAAAATTGTATTATTGCAATTACATTTTGTACTGAAATGAGGTACTTCAGAATAGTTGTTTGAATATAAATATATGAAAATGTCTTGAAATTCATAATAAATCTGAAGGTTTCAACTTAAAACAGTGAATTGGAATTTTCCTTGTTGAATCCATGAGGGGTGAAACCTAACCTAATTGCTAATGTGGTGAGTAGAGGAAGTTTGTAAAAGATTTCCCCATGCCTTTCAAGAAAACTGAATTTTTACCCCCCAAAAAATATTTTTTACCCCCTGTCTGCAATGACAGCCATGTGCTAACATTTTCTGCAAACACAGTAGTTCTATGTCTTTCATCATACCTCTTACCATATACAAAATCCTCCAGTCAGAAGTGCATAGATAATATTATTAATATATAAATGACCCCACATGACGCCCAAGAAAGAATAATTAATACAGATTTTTTTTAATCCACTTGAAATTTTAAGGGTGTCAATTGTGTAAAGCAACTTTAAATTAAATAGGACAAGCACACATTGCCCACACTCCCTGTGCTAAAGATATAAATTTAATAACTAATTCATCTCATCCAGCACACATTCTTATATAACTGCAAATTCTTTGAAAATCTTTCAACATTGCATTACACTTACACAAAGGACTAAATTTTTATTAAAAGAAAATGTATTTTATTTATATATACTTCTTATTTTGAGATCTAAGATGAGTGTTCTACAACAAAAAATTGTGCAACCATTCATGCAACCATGCAGTTGTTTTATTTTTTCATCCAGCATGAGAATGTATAAATTAAAATGTGAAAAAAGACAATCCTTATCCGAGGACTCAGTATTATGGCACATTTTGGGTTCATTCACAATAGTCAGTTAATGCATTCAAAATTAATAGCAAAATCCATTCTTACTAAAGACAAGTTATATGATAAATCTGATTGATCTTTTACATGGTTTTCAATTTAAGTTAAAATAACTATATCAGCTAAAGACATATCTGTAGTAATAAAACCATTTATAACCATTTCATAATAGTCAGTGCTTACCAAGCCCTTTCAAGTAAAAAAAAAGCACAAGAAACTCATAATAATACAGACTTGCAACCAACTTTCTCTCACCACTGAAATGAAAACTGAGCTAAATTTAAATTTGATAGACTAATTAGGCCTCAACAATTACTATTTAAATAATATTGTCATCTTGTTTTTTGTTTTTTTTTTGGCTTGAGTTTCTTAGGCTTTTCATTCAGCAAATAGTAGGGACCGGTCTTTATTTTGAACAATGATGTAGAATTTTGGCAAATAATTATTGCTTACTTTAAACATAAAAATTATGAACAGTCAAATTTTTAACAAAATATCAACATCTATCTATTGTGGGATTTAATAATAACATTGAGAAAAGATTGGCAGAATTTTGAAGAAAAAAAAATTCCATTAAATAGGATATTTAATAATGACTGCTCTAGATGTTAGAGCATCCTTTACATCAGTTTCATGAAAACTTATTTAGTTGTGCACAGAGTTAATGAGCTGGTGTTAAAAGAAAGAAATTTAAATCTAACTTGAAAATATAAATAGCTCTAGGTTTAACATATAAAGCTAATAGGAGTAAACATTTATTTACAGTTTACAGAGATGACTTGTCTATGAAACAATGTTTTTAAATGGCTTAACATGTATAACAGGAAATTAACATTCAATTTTGTTTTAATGAATAGTGTAACAATTGATATTTTAATAATTTTGAAAAAGTTTACATTATCACAATAGTTAAACTAACTAAAAATATGATACTTTATACTTATATTAAACTGAAGTACAATCCTTAATATATATATTTTTTTTCCCAGAAAGATCACACTTGAATGTGTTCATTGAAGAAGTTAATAGATCATAACTAAGATCATAACTAAGATCAAGAGATAAATTGTATACAATATTATTATTCACTTTTTTTGTTTACAGAGATGATAATCAATGATATGAATTTTAAAATAACATTGACAAAAGCTGAGGGAGATTGTATTAAGATTCTCATATTAAGAATTGTTTTATACAATGGGAGGAAAAACCTACTGTATTTCATTATTCATTTTCCTCAAGAGAGTGAAATACAAATTTTATGGAATAACAATTTAAAAAATAGTGAAATATAAGCAAATGGACAAGTCTCAAAATATTTTAAAATCCTTCAATAATTCCATTGTGAATTGTATACAGTATCCTAATACATATTTGTATTCAGTATTAATTAACCAGCTAGTCACTTCTTTCAAAAACACAGATAGGGAGCTCCAAAAGTTCCATTCCATAGAGACACAAAAAACTACTTTTTATTATACTTATACCCTGATAAAATTATAATAACTAGAGTATTTTATTCTGAAATAGTATCATCTCGGTTGACTTACTACTAGACAACAAAAGATTTTGAAATTATATATAATTATAATCTATTACCCTCCACCCAGTAATTCAGAATAATTAGCTGTTTCACCTTTTATTAACTTTTAACCTAATCTTTTGTTTATTGTACTTAGTATCCTAAGACTACCTGAATAATTTATTTTCTGTTTCTATGAAAAACTTTAAAGGTATCAAATACATTTTTTGTAATTGCTGATTTTAATTTTAACCAGCCTCAAATTTACTGAGATTTGAACAACTATGGATAATAAATATTTTAATTAGTGTAACTTGCATTGAATCTTAAATACCGGGTATTGTAACAAAATATCAATTTTTAAATAATATCAAAATTTATCATGTCACATAAAGCTTTATTCAAAAATAAATAAATTGAATGACTTAAATGGAAAGTAATTACATTCTCAGCCACAGAGATCTAAAAGTTTTAGAAATTTTAACAAATATAAATTAAGTTTTGTGTAAGCTTAGTTTTTGTCTATGGAAATTGGTACAACAGTTCTTGGATGAGTCGTTAAATCATTATGTCGTCATCATCATCATCATCCAATCCTGAAGGAGACACATCATATTTAGCCTGAAAGACCTGACTGATGGATCCTCTCTGAAACAATCGAGCAAAAAAATTATTGTACTGTGTTTCTTCCAAAGCCAATTAAGAATTACAGCTCTTGCTTAACATTGAAACTGGGCTGAATAATTTTGAGCTTGATATTCAGTTCCATAATTTTGTGTCACACTATCACTATTAATAAGGTAGACAATTTGTTATATCTTCTCTATTTTGTAGCTCTTCAGCTTTTTTTAAAGTGTTTAATTATTAATATCTTTCTCAATCATTTGGGTAAGCATATTTTTAAATCCTTTATATTAACTTTGCTTTTGTTCGTGTGTGGATGGCTCACTGGCTGGGTGGCAAAATCTTCGGAAGGCTAATTGACCCACTTCGCATCAAGCTATCCAGCTGAAACTTGGCACTTAGACTTGTTGCCCATGACAACTCATTAATCAAATTTTCAGCCCCACCCCTCAACCCCCAAAAATCAGTTTATCCTGTTTTTCAAGGGGAAGATAAAGTGTGCTAAATGAGATTCTTTTTTAAAAAAATATCACAAGTGCATTTGCTGCATGATATTTTCTTTTGTTTTTCTAAAATTGTTGGTTTGGTGAAATAAATCTGCAGTGTAAGAGCAGTTGGGTCATTAAAATATTAATATAGTTCAGTGGTGTGAAACAATCATGCGGTTGCGACCCTGGGGGGCTGAGCACTAAATGGGATTCTTAAAAAGTGCATTACTTGTAGGCAAGTTTTGTCAAATTTTCACACACACACCCCACACCCCCATTGCTCAATATAACATTTTATAAAGGATTTATTTTAAAAACTATGTTTTTAGGGGTTGTTTAATTCACCATAAAATTCATATCCATATATATTATAATATATTAAGTAAAAAAGAAGGTTTAGTTTGTGATAGATATTAAGTAGATTTTAAGAAGCTGTATTAATGACATAAAAAAAATCTCAACATTTTGTCACAATGCCTACTTCTGCAGTCAAAATCTATGTTATAATTATATAAAAATATTTGTCTATAGTGTATTAAAAAAATGTAAATTAAGTACCGGTAATAATCAAAACACAACTACAAATGAAAAAGGTCCAAAATACACAGAATAATAAGAGATGGAAACAGGTTGTAATACCGGTAGTATTGTCATACATGAAAATACTGCATAATATTTAATTATGGACTTGATCAAATCTGAAAATCATCCTGTTTTTCTTATGAAAACTTTTCAATTAGTACAGTATGTCTAGAATTCCACTGCAATGCTTAGTGACCTCTCTTATTGAATGAGATGTTTCTCAACTCTACCACATCACCTTTATGTCTTATATAATATTCACTGGAATATACTCCTTTTCTCAAGAAGGCTTTTAACCACACACAATGTTATTGCATTGCTTTTGAGTTAGTAAAATGTCATCCTCATTTTATCTTTTTCTTTGTTGTTTTTTTTTTTTTTACATTTGGACATCTTGTATAATTAAAATCCATAACCTGCTTCAGATGATTTTTTAACTTAAATTTTTATAACTTCAAAAACATCTCACAAAATTTAGAGCATTTTTTAAAAAATTAAAAATTTGTGAAGCGTTGACAAGATAAACAAGATAAAAAAAAAAGTCAATGTTATGCTTCAATTAATGTTAGGTATTTACTTTAGCTATAGATGCTGATGAAGGTCGTTGCAATGAGCCAACAGAGACTCTTCTGCTTGAGGTTGCAGGTCGACTATCTGAAGGTCTGCGGCTTCTACCTGAAATTGGTCTTGTTGCTGTGGATGGCCTCTGTAAAGGAGAACTTTGTCTCCGTCCACTCATGTAACCATCTTCATCCACTTCCCTAATGAAATTATGAAAACGTTTATAGTTGGGAAATTGTATGAGTATTGGCCTGTCAAGCAGTAGTGAAGAAAGAACTAAGTCAGGGATATATCTAAATAATCTAATCTCCAGGTTTGCAGAGGGAAGATAGTGGTTATCTCAATGATGCATTTCTTCAGGTTCCCCCTTTATATTTTACTGATTTGTTTTCCCCCACCACCAACCCCACAAAAATAAAAGAAATTAAATTCATTTAAACACCTACACAAAAACATTGACTAATTTATAAAACAACGATAAGTAAAATAAAAATAATAATCATATTGCATTAAAGATATTTGACTTGAAAAGAAAGCCAATTAGTCTTATTTAACTTTAACCCATACTTAAAACAACCTTTTAGCTTTTTACCAAAATAAATACATGCAACATACAGGTATTGCAAATTAAACTTACATGTTTCTCATTGTTCTCAACTTCTGCTGCCTGACCTTGTGACCTCTGAGGCTAGATTGGATTAAATACACATCATCCTCCATCTCACGTGGGCCACCTATTTTCTGATGTCTTGTGTGGTGACCTTTGAGGGTACCTTGAATAAGAAAGGCTGCCTGAAAAGAATTCAAGAAAAAAATGCACACAATTATGATGCTTTGATTCTTCTCTTGAAACTTTCCAATTTTAAAATGTAGACATCATCAACCAACATAAATGCCAGTAACAATTTAAATTCTTATAAACTTAAAATATTGAAAACCTTATCAATATATTTTTTATTTCATGTTTTTAATGAAAATATTAAAAGCTTTAAACTTAATGTTTTACATTCTAATTCTAGAATACATTGGACATACATCATCCATTTCTTCATCATAATGACGTTTTTTGTAGTCAAACCATCCATGTTGAATCTTCTTTGCAGCACGATTTTCTCTAAAGGCTTTAACCTGAATATAAAATACAAATGTTAACAACTGTCGTCATCTTCAGGGTGCCTTAATTCAATAGAGGGTAAAAGTAAAAGCACAGACTTGTGATGGCCCGTGGTCAGTATTAGTGAGACATGTATGTAATACAGCCCATGGTGCAAAATACAATTTTTATAGGTCATATGGGGGTTCTGAGTCCTCACTTCATATAAAGGGCCATCCATAAATGACGTCACGCGTCTAAGGGGGGAGGGGGGTCAGATTTGTGTGATGATGTGTGGCGAGGGGGGGGGGGGCTTAAGCAATGTGACCATACATGAAAAGCAGAATATTGTAGTAAAGAGTTGCACTTAATAACCCTAAATTACAGACATTTTTAACATTATCAACAATTATAATTATTTTATTTTTTAAACTACTATCACTGAGTGAATCAGTACAGGTATGCGAGGTCTGAAAAATGGCCACTGATCAAGTTACAGGACACCAAGTAGGAGGAGAATGTAGTTACAATGCCAGTCATGAGAATGTATGGCTAAATGTGGACACAGGAAGTGGGATGGAACGGAAAAAAATGGTTGACCGCAGGGTGGGGGGGGGGGGGGGATCTTAGTAAATGCTCTAGGGCAGGGATTCTTAACCATTTTTTGCAGACCCACTCCATTTTAAACATCCCTCCCCCAACTGTATAAATTATATTTTAATCAAATTTAATATAATTAAATAATTTAGTTATCGTAGTTTTATTTCTTTAGTTAACTTTTTATAAACAAGGTACAAAATTACCAATGCACTCAAAGCGGCAACAAAATTCACCAGAAAAATATTTACTACTGCTAATCAAAATACATAAAAACTTTTTTTTTAAAGCAGCAACAACTGGCTATGGCAACAAATACAATCAATGGCATAGCTAGGGTTGGTGTCACCCGATCCGGTAAGCTCATGGTGTCACCTCTCATCCCACGATGTAATTCTTCTTGTTAAACTTAGTCCACAGTATAACAAATACAAGAACAAAAAGAAATTTATTGAAGGTCAGGGGGGTAAATGTATTTAAGACTGTGACATGTACATAGAATCGCTATAGTTATCAAAGGATAGTTTTATTTCTCAGAATTTAAATAAATATAGCTTCCTGTCACTTACAAAAGTTATCAAACACTTCATTCGGCATTGAAACATGGTCAAAACGGTGTGTTGCTGACCTAATAATAAGGTAACCCAATGGCTGACGCATCAACCTTGAAATTTTAATAAAACATGCATTTTGATAGATTACATGTGTGGAAGATGTACGTGTCTGCTGTTATCCTTTTATGAATTTCGGTTAGACAGAGCAGTGTGTGCTCTGTAATTACGAAATTTTTCAATTCAGTGTCACCCCCTGAGATGGTGTTGACCACACCCCCCCAGCTACACCACTGAATACAATTTTCTGGTCTTCCACACCTAAGGGCTGGAAAGGTACTTTTACCCCTGGTTAGGAATCACTGTTCCAGTGCACCGTTTCTGACACTGGTGCGGTAATTTGATATCCACGGGAGGTGAATTTCTTAAAGGGTTTGTAAAGGACAGTAGTGGACAAAGGGACATTTTATAGGGGGGGGGGTGCAGAGATTTCTGACGTTATATTTGAGGGGGTCTAGTTTTTTGTGACAATGGGGGAGGGAAAGGTAAAAAATTGGCAAAATTTGCATGACGTCATTTATGGATGGCCCCTAACCACTGTGACCTCTGACACTTATACATTTTAAAAAAGCTTATAATGGGGTACCAATAAAAGAAAATTTGAACAGAAAATATTTTTTTTCAGTATAGTTATAATATAATTCAATGTAATTTAAATTTTTTACTAAATATTTAATGTGATAATGGTAATGTGATAATGGTAATGTGATAATGGTAATGTGATAATGGTAATGTGATAATGGTAATGTGATAATGGAACACGCTATTAACAATGAACAAGCTTCAAGATTTGAAGTTGGGTTCTTGTTATAACTAACCTCATGTCATTTTCAATATTTGGTCAGTTTTTCTGTACTGGTAGTGGAATTTATGTTTTTAAATGAAGAAGCATTTGAAACACACTCTTAAAGTACAGTAGGAAATGGAAGTATTATAATCTTATGCCCCATTTATTATAATATTGCTGTAAAACTTTTAAAATTAGGTTGGAAAACCATGGGTTGAACATTGGACAATGTCCTAAGCCACAATTTTAAAAAATCATACTCCAGTGCACCCTTAACATTATATCATCACCATCTAGATAGAAAAGGTTTCTGAGATTGGATTTTTTGGCTGACAGTTTAATTAGATACATAAATAGGCCATTTATGGACTGTAAAAATTCAGACTTTTATTATTGCAGAATTTGTGCGATAATGTACATACTTATTCTGCTGACATCCCCCCACCCAACATTTGTATTCTTAGGAAAAAAACTCCTAAATCAACACCCCTCCCCCCCATCCTCCCCAGTGCAGGCATAATTTATGAATGGACAATAAAACTTTTTCCCACCTACCGTGAGTCATAAAATAGCCATATGAAAACATGCAAAAGTTTAAAACAACCCTACCTCGCTATCTGTCTTGATCTGCTGCCGTTGCCTCCATCGCCTCTGTATACTCGTAGCTGCATATTTTTGTTTGAAACTTTCGACCTTGCCCTCCCTGGACAGTGCACTTCCAGGCCTTGAACCAGTATCTGACCTTGCAGTGCCAGGCCGAGACCCACCTACTCTTACGGCAGTGCCTGGCCGTGAGCCACTATCTGATCTTGCACCTGTGCCTGGCCGAGACCCTGCCTCTGATTTCCACGGCCTCACAGTTTTAACTTCATCAACTGCTTGACTGCTGATGATACTATGCAGAGAACAATAACAAAACTGGGTAAATTAAGTTAAATAATACATTTTTAAGAAATTTAATGTGAACAATTCAGAAATAAAAATGGCAGAGAAATAACATTCAAACTTATAAAAACCACAATAGAATATTGTGTTTAAGACGAATCAATTAACCAAAATCTTGGATTTAAATTCTTCTTTGTTTCATAGTACTGCATTGGTAAATTCAAAATATATCCCGATACATTTTTTTTTTTTACTTTACCTATTTCTCCTCCGTGGTGTAGGTGGAAGTGATGATGCCCTAAAAACAAAATTATAATCGGTTTATCACATGACAAATATCAGAAGTTGGCACTTAAAAAATTTGACACATTATCAAATTAGAACCTTTCAATTATTTATTTTCAACCGTAGAGACGTTATTACTAAAACCAAGTAGGGGAAGGGGAGATAATATTACGCAGATGTCGGTAAAGTGTGTCCATGCCAACAATGTAACATGACTTTCTCAGGTCTATAAAGGCAATATTGAGAGGAATCTGCTGTAATTCTTCTTTTCACTCATTACAGCTTAAATATGTATTAAAAATCAAAATATAGAAGGGCTGGTGCATGGATAAATTATTTTTTTAAGGGTGACACAGTCTTATATAAATTATTCTTTTTACTATATTTGATCAGAAATATAAGAAAACTTACTCTTCCTTTCTCTTCCTTTCCTCCCTGCTTTTCTTCAACATTGCCCTCAACTTGTCTACCTCTTGCAAGAGTTGCGTCTCTCTTTGATCAAGCTGTTGAAGCCTGTCTTCCAAACTACCACGCAGTTCAGTTTTACCTTTGTACCGGTAATAATGACAAAATATTCACTTATAAACTGTCCTTAAATTGCAGATTATTCAATACTTCAGGTTCTAATTCAAAGTTTAAAGTAAGGCATAGATAACCCATTGTACTTCATTTTTTAAGTTATGCCAGGTTAGCAGTTTGAGATTGTTTAAACCAATTCTCCTTATCAGAAATAATTCTACTTGAAGTTATGTGTATATTTCAGAGCTTTAACAGAAATAATTCTACTTGAAGTTGTGTGTATATTTCAGAGCTTTAACAGAAATAATTCTACTTGAAGTTGTGTGTATATTTCAGAGCTTTAACAGAAATAATTCTACTTGAAGTTGTGTGTATATTTCAGAGCTTTAACAGAAATAATTCTACTTGAAGTTGTGTGTATATTTCAGAGCTTTAACAGAAATAATTCTACTTGAAGTTGTGTGTATATTTCAGAGCTTTAACAGAAATAATTCTACTTGAAGTTGTGTGTATATTTCAGAGCTTTAACAGAAATAATTCTACTTGAAGTTGTGTGTATATTTCAGAGCTTTAACAGAAATAATTCTACTTGAAGTTGTGTGTATATTTCAGAGCTTTAACAGAAATAATTCTACTTGAAGTTGTGTGTATATTTCAGAGCTTTAACAGAAATAATTCTACTTGAAGTTGTGTGTATATTTCAGAGCTTTAACAGAAATAATTCTACTTGAAGTTGTGTGTATATTTCAGAGCTTTAACAGAAATAATTCTACTTGAAGTTGTGTGTATATTTCAGAGCTTTAACAGAAATAATTCTACTTGAAGTTGTGTGTATATTTCAGAGCTTTAACAGAAATAATTCTACTTGAAGTTGTGTGTATATTTCAGAGCTTTAACAGAAATAATTCTACTTGAAGTTGTGTGTATATTTCAGAGCTTTAACAGAAATAATTCTACTTGAAGTTGTGTGTATATTTCAGAGCTTTAACAGAAATAATTCTACTTGAAGTTGTGTGTATATTTCAGAGCTTTAACAGAAATAATTCTACTTGAAGTTGTGTGTATATTTCAGAGCTTTAACAGAAATAATTCTACTTGAAGTTGTGTGTATATTTCAGAGCTTTAACAGAAATAATTCTACTTGAAGTTGTGTGTATATTTCAGAGCTTTAACAGAAATAATTCTACTTGAAGTTGTGTGTATATTTCAGAGCTTTAACAGAAATAATTCTACTTGAAGTTGTGTGTATATTTCAGAGCTTTAACAGAAATAATTCTACTTGAAGTTGTGTGTATATTTCAGAGCTTTAACAAATGAACTGCTTTTATCAACTGAAATATTACATTCACTGTTTGGGGACAAAGCTATTGTTCTTTTATGGCCCCAGCAAGTACAGGCCTGCCTCATCTGCTGGGGTGTGCCGTATATCAGATTGTCAATGTGGTTGGCTGGGAGCACCACAGTCACATCAGTCATTAGTGTTGGGCACTTGGCTATTAAGTGCTCGACCGTCCACAGTGACGGCAGCTCGGATCCCGCAGTGGGTGCAACCTTTCAGGTAGCTACGGTTAGGGCAATGCTCTGTCCTCATCTACGTGATGAGGCTCTGTTGGTGTCGTCTAAGATGCCCCCATTGATCCCCCTTTCAGTTTTGTTTTGGGCATGTTCTGGGAAAGATTTCGGGCTGTTGATCCTTTCTCCCAATTTTTTAATCCATTCCTCTTGAAAAAGGTCCTTAATCCAGGCCTTGACCCCCAGTTGGGTCATTGGCTGGTTAGGCTGTGGCTGCGTATGGCCTTGCCTGGCAATATAGGCAGTTGGAGGTACTCCCTTTGGGTACTGTATGATGAGAACACCAAAGCCGGCCTGCTTCTTGCTGGCGAGATAGGAGCTGTCCGTGAAGACTTTTACCACAGCATCTTTATACGACAAGATAGTCTGAAGTGCAGCCTCCTTTTGCTAATTTTAGGGGCTCGACTTTGTAACTGCTACGTTTGCCAGGGTCAGACGAACATCTGGTAGTTTGCAGACGAACATCTGGCAGTTTGCAGTAGTGATCTCTCCGGGATCAGGCTTATTTTCTCACTGTTTCCTGGTAAAGAGTGCTTATTCTCAAGTGAATAGACAGCGTCCATAAAGGAGGGTCTCTTAAGCCTTGTCTTCTTTACCCACCAGTCCTGTAATTGGAAACAGGGTTCCGTCTTTTCCATTCAACGGTAACGCTCCACTGTCGTTTAGATGGCCTTGACCCGCCTGATGTTAAGTGGTTCTATGTCTGACAGTATTTCCACATCTTTTGTTAAGTAGCCAGGACTATTCTCATAAAAGTAAGTGTCCAGCTAAAAGGAAACCATGCAGAAGCTACGAGATTACTAACCTTGAGTTTTTCTAGGAGTGTCATATGACCTTGCCGACATGTCCTCATTGTCATAAATGCCTTGTTCAGCTTGTTCAAGTTTCTGTAGAATTAAAAATTGTTGTTTCCATTACCATGTCATGTATATTTTATATTCAGATGCCTTTAAGATGTTTAAGCAAGGCAGTTGGTAAAATAAGAAGGTATCATAATCGGAACCAGGAAATTGCCAAACCATTCAGCAAGAATATGGCCCAGCAACAAATTAATTGGTTAGGCCACCTGGTCAAAAGCAGGCAATCCAGCTTCAGGGCCAGAGGAAGACAATGCTGACTGTGGATTGGATGATTTAATGACACTCTGAAATCCACAACATGAACCTCCAGCAGGCCTCAACCTTGCGGCAATCCTTCAACTTAATTGGAAGGCTGAATATACAGGCACCCATCACAACTCAACTGTATGATTTCTTATGTTCTTATACATTAAACCAGTGGTTCCCAACCTTTTTGACTCACAGAGCACTTTTCACAATCAATTTGTATGGGAGGGCCCCTTAGACCTACCTTTTGTCTTATAAGTTAAGAGTGTTTAGGGGTTTCTTAAGAGGCAGCAGAGCCCCTGAGAAGTGCACCCAATAAACTGACATGAATCTATTTTAAGAACCGTACTAAAAAAAAAAAATATGGGTAAGAAAATTCAAACATTAATTGAGTTATTTCTTTTATCTACTTCTGACATTTATTCTGAGAATAATTTTCATACAAGGCTTCAACTTATATCAAAAAGTGGCCAAAAGGAAGGTCCAGGACTTTGTTTTAACCACATTAAGCATTAATTTTACCTTGTCCATTGTTTTTATAGCCTTCAGCAGTTCATTCCGGTTCATCTCCGTGTATTCTTCTGTTAGGACAAGAGGTAAAATGCCATTATATTATCACAAGTCTCTTGGACAAAAACATGTGTTAAATTCCTTTTCCTGTTTTGCACAGGTCAACAATAAATTTTGAATTGCAAGACTTACTTTAACATTTCATTAAAAAACGTTTAAATTTGCGAGTAACCACCAGAGATTGATTCAATCAAGTCATTTATTTCTTATAAACAAAAAAATCTTGAGATTAACCACAAACTTTTAACATCCACACTGGAATCTGCATTTTCCATGATTCTATTGAGATCATCTTTCAGAGCTTTGTTATCCGTTTGCAGCTGCTCATTGGATTTGCTAAGACGGATGATAGTTTCACTTAAGGCCTTAACCTTTGCTGTGTTCTCTCGACCAGAACTAAAAGAAACAGAAGAAAAAATAAAACAGACAAGGAAATGTAAAATAATATATAAGTGTGATTTAAAAAACTTCAAAAATATTAATGTTCATGTCTTTCCTAGGCTTTCTGGTACTCAGTAATGAAACAGGTCAATTCTGTCAGCACTAGAACTGGACGGTTAATTTTTACCTTGATTTATCTGCCACTGAATCCTTTGACATCTGAAGTCTTAGCAGCTCAGAATAAACAGCTTCAAGTTGAACTCTCATCTCGTCTAGCTTTGTTGTTTTCAGGTCTGACTGAAGTTTGCTGTGTGGAGGAAATTTTAATGGAGACAAGATGTAACTTTAAACAGCAGACATCAAATGTTCATGTACAAAGAAACCAGAAAAAAAAAAGTAGTTTTATAAAGCTGAGAGAATAATTTTGTAACTATTCCTGACCCACCTATAGTCATAATTTTCTCACAAAAATGTTAATGATAATATTAATATAAAATATATTTTTGCTTCCTGCTTTAAAGTTATAATTTGGATAAGGATAAAAGTTCCAAATCACTAATGTGTCTAAAAAAAGTTAACACAAAAAGAATGTTTGTATTAGTAAAACTATAATGTAACTAAAGAAATTAAAATGTCACTAAGGAAAAATTGACCATCATTAAATTTAATTGGTAACAAGATTAAAAAATGGAGGCCCAATGCAAGAAAGATAACCGATATTCTTCAACTACCTAAATGCTGCCTCTCTGTCTTTTAGCTGTGTTTCTAGTTTTAGTATTTTCTGCTTGTAGCTGTGAACAACAGCACCAGAGTCTGCTTGCCGGTCCCCAATGGTTCTACGCAGTTCACCATTCTAGACATGAGAAATAAATTCAACATAACATTAATTACAAAATGATCAATCCTACGATAATTGCTGACATAAGTTTAAGGAAAATGTAAGTTTGAAATGGAAACAACACTGTGAACGCTATTAAATGGAAAATTTAAAAGAATAAAAAAAATCTTGAACCAACATCTTTCTTGATATCAAATCCATCCCTCCATCCCTGTGGCGCTACAGCCCCTGTAAGGCTTTGGCCTGCCTCACTAATTCCTTCCACTCAGACCTATCTAATGATTTTCTTTTCCATGCTTGGATTCCCAGCTGTTGTAGATCTTTTTCCACATCATCCATCCATCTAAGCCTAGATCTGCCTTTGAGTCACTTTCCTCTGGGGTTTTGGTGGTGCACTCTCTTCATTTCTCTGTCATTTGGCATGCTCTCTAAGTGTCCTGCCCAACTTAGCCTGCCCTGTTTTATTTCTGCTACTATCGTGGGATCCTGATATAGACTGTACAATTCATGGTTGGTTTGTATTCTCCATCCATATTCATCCTTTGTTGGTCCATATATTTTCCTGAGAACTTTCCTCTCCAATGTGTTTAATAGGTTTTCTGCCGTTTTTGTAAGGGTCCAAGTCCATGTTTCACTTGCATATGTTACAACTGGTCTGATTACAGTTTTATAAATAGTTTTCTTTGTTTCTCTTGTAATGTTTTTACTTTTGAGTATTTTCTGACAACTGAAGTATGCCCTGTTTCTGGCTGATATTCTTTCTTTTATTTCTGTTAGTAATTCGTTTCTTTCATTTAATAAAGATCCTAGGTATTTGAATTGATTTAATTTTTCAAAAGTCTGGTTTCTAATTTTCATGGCTTCACCTGTCTGTTTTTCTCTTATCACAGTCCTGTATTTTGTTTTTTGGTTGTTAACTTCCAGCCCTGTTTGTAGTGACACGTCCAGAACTGTTTACTCTTACGATTTTGGCGTACAACATACGATTTTGAGGTGTATACATTATATATACTGTATGTTTATTTTTTACTATTGAGATAATGTATTGAATGATTTTGCGGTGATATTGTACGATTTTAAGATATTGAGGGTAAACAGGTCTGCACGTCTTCTAATTCAATAAAGGATTTTGATATGTCTTTAATACTTTTCCCTAGCAGTGTTATGTCATCAGCATATGCAAGTTACTGAAGGGGTTGATTGTAGAGCGTGCCCATTGGTTGTGGGTCTTGGGTTTCCCTCAGAAAGTATCCTGTTATTGTTCCGCGGGTGTCAATATGTGTGTTTCTCATAACTCTCACTAATGTTAGGTAAAAAAGCAAACAAAACAATGAGTCTCCTTGTCTTAGGCCTCGTCTAATCTGAAATTCCCTTGAATATTCTCCTTGAACCTTGATTTTGCTTTTTGAGTTGTTCAGTGTTACATGTATCAGTCTTGTCAGTTTGTTTGGTATGCCAAACTCCTGCAGAATCTCATATAGATATTGTCTTTTGATGCTGTCATAGGCCATTTTATAGTTTGCATAGAGTTGATATCAAAGGTTACTATAAAAGTTAAAAAGTCCTCACCTTACCAGGATTAAGCAAACCTTCAATTTCCTTTTCCTAATTTCAAGAGAGAGAAAAAAGAATTGCCCTTATTTTACTATAAAGAAATTAACAAAAAATGCTTTATTTCTTTGATGCACTTATGAACTATTCAAAACTAATCCGCAAAGCTTAATTTCCTGTACAAATGGCTCCTACCATCAAAGAAAGTAAGCTTGCATAAAAATTAAACATGACCCAAATAAAATACTACATGATTATCAAAGAATTGCTTATTATTTTTTATGAGTGAAAATATCAATTTTTAAAAAGAATATATTATAATATAGTCCATATCCAAAACATATTTTTGACTTCTAAAATATTCAAAATTTGATTACCTTTTTGACATTATCCTCCTCTAACCTTCTTATTTTTGTCTTATTTGTGGCAGTTTCCAGGCTTAATGCAGCTATTTGCTGGAGAAGATGAAGCAAGAAACAAATAATTTGGCAATCTAGACCTGAGAATTGTAGAAAGTTCTTGACAAAATAATAAATAATAATATGTGAAAACTTTAAACAAATGGAAAACTATATTTACCTTCCTCAAAGACAAGACTTCATCATAGTATTCTTCTTGTGTTTTATAAGCTGGAGTACCAAAATTTTGCCGAACTAAAAAAAAAAGAAATGAAATCTTTTGAAATTTTTCTTGGGTACAGTGTAAATTGTGTAAATAAAAAGTTTCTAAAGAAAAACAACTCATATTAATACTAGTGAAAGAACTTATCATTTATTTCAAGCTCTGTTCCTCTACATATCAGCTATGATATGATTCCTATAATATTTCTGTTTCTTTCATGTGTCCTGACCTGTTTTCCCTCAAACTCTTAAAATTGTACAATATCATTACAAAATCATTCAATACATTATCTTAATAGTAAAAAAATAAACATACAGTATATATAATGTATACACCTCAAAATCGTACATAGTACTCCTTACCTATAGTCCCATTTTCTGTACGTGCAATATTTTCAACCCCCATCACCTGCCTCATATAATGAGATGTACTGAGATATGGATATGCTTGTGTGTTCCCCCGTGGCAGTCCGGTTAAGGATTGGTTCTTGTTTGTCTCTGTGCTGAGTCCTGGAAGTAAAAAAAATTCCCCATGGAAGTTTTTACACAAAAATATAAATATACACAAAAATATGACCGCTATTGCAAAAAACGTAGCAAAATAATCTTCTTTTTTTTTACTTTATAATAGCATGAATTTTAAAACTGAGTTTTGTTTTTTAGGTAAAGAAAACATTAAAATAGCACTCTCTTGACAAATTAGCTATATCATCATTGAGATTCAGCTTTGAAAGTTATATTATTTTTAAATATAGAAAGAAAACAAACAATTTTTATAAATGAATTTAATTAGTTTACCAAACTTGTACTGCACACAACCTTATTTCATTTTTACAAAGGTGAGATGGTGGGTCTTAATGATAAATTATCTATTCAGTTGGGTCGCACCCATTGAAAAGTTGTGCACAACTGTGTTGTGGTACTACTCAGTTATTCTTCTTTGTAGGGTATGCGTTTCATTTTTGGTGCTGATTCATTTCTTATTTCTTCAATTTTTTACATCATGATCCACATTGTTCTATTATATATATATGCTCCACAGTTAAGAATATACAATTTAAATAGCAGTAGCAGTGAAGAAAAAACAAATGTATAATTTTATTAACAATTATTTTTTGCTACCTACCTACTCCAGTCTTGCGTAATGTGTCAATAAAAAACTCTGTTGGTGTTCTATGCCGGGGACTTGTCGGTCGGTAGCCATTTGATAAAGTTACTGAAACATGAAAATTCTTGATTCCTTTACAAAAATACTTAAATGCAGGGTTATAAAAGATAATTTAGCAATCAATCTGAGGTAATTCTTTTATCATACTAGTTATACCAGTACTAATTTCTGCAAAGTAAAAATCTAACTTAAATTATTTGTTTGTAATGCATTCATGGGTGTTTTATTATAAATTATGCAAAATAATTTAAGTATATACCGGTACCGGTAACTTACAAGTTTGTCTTTTCTTTAATGCTACCATCCAGAGATCTTTCCCAGTTTTTAGTTTTCCTGGAGTCACTAATGATTAGATGCAAGTTTTCATTATTATCACACATTTTTTTTTTTTAACTTGTTTTCTATAGTTCACTTTAAATATGTGGGGAGATGAATATCAATGCAAAGATGGTCAAACTGGAGAAAATGCATCAGTTTCAAAATAATGCCTATTCTCTAACAAAAATGGAAATAGTTTGTTCAAGTTTCTACTGAAGACCAAATCTTTGACATAAAAGGCGCTAATAGTAATACTATAATGATTTGATTTAAACAAATTTGTTGTCACAAATTGTTATATTACTATTTTTAAGCTAAATAAATATATTATATTAAAGAATGTTAGAAATGGCATTTTATAAAATAGTGGTTTTAACATTTTTTAAACTTAAAATGACTAAAGCTCTTTAGCAAGAAAATAATTGTGGGTGAGACGCTTTGATAAAAAAAGGATTGATTCAGTTGTTATATATACAAAATCTCACACCAAGAAACAAACTGATATTTTATGATGATAAAAATTTAAATGACTTAATTTGTGGCAGTTTATATCAGTTGTACCTGGTCGCCGAGGAGTTTTTCTTCCAGACTTTTTAGCATGCATTCGGGGGGTAGTTCTGTTTCTTGAAATCTGAATGAGTTATATCAGGTAAAATATTATTATTATTTTCTTAAATGTAACAAGAAAGGTAGAATATCACAGCAATTTTTAGGAATTAGAAAAGACCTGAAAAAGAAAATATGGGGTCCAACATAAATAGTCTGAGATGCTGATCAAGTATGACAACCACTGCAGAAACTATAAAGCATATTGTTGGCAGTGTTTTTAAAGTTTAAGAGCCACAATACTCACTTAAAAAACTAGTTAAATTCATGAAACAGGGCAAAATATATGGAATACAGTTGGAAATATCCAATAAAAACTTTTTAATCTATTAACTATAGTAGTTTATCTTGATTTACGATAGAAGAATATATATTTCACATAGAAAGTATACAATATATTGTCTTTATTTAAATATAATAGTGTCCATTTCAAGAAATAAAAACACATGCTTTTCACAAACAAAAGAATACTTTTTTTTTGTTGCTGGCATCCATTCGTCACAATGCCAAGATTGTAAGGACTTCCCAGGACGAAATCCACAAGGCCTGGGATTATTCTTCTAGGATTATTAGCTGGTTCCCAACAGCAAACTGCCTCTCTCCACGCCGCTGGATAACCCAAGGGAACATCATGTGGATGATACAGCTTGGCACCAGTGGCATCACAGGAGTTGTCGGAAGTTTCATTGTACCAATGTTATCCACCTACGGGACTCCATCTCCTGATTTTGAATTCAGAGTTTCCTTCTCTTAGATGAGTTGCCATCCGAGGTTAACGAGTCCCATCCACCCAGGGTTGCTGGTGATGTTTTTGCTTGAATGGGATTTGGTAGCGATTGAACTCCAGACTATCAACTTGATATTTGCTCACTTTAGTCCATTCGGCCACCCAGAACCCAAAATAATTATTAGGCTATAAGTAAATGTAAGTCTAACGAAAAACTTACCACTTCAGCCATATCCTATTTAGATGGCCTTGAAATCAAGCCTGACGATCAATTGAAACTTATTAACAAATGTTAAGACAGAAAGAATAATATTGTAACACATAATGTGATACAGTTTTTTATTATATTTACATTATTACAAGCCAATATATCCGGAGTTGCCTGGGGCTGCCTTCCAATCCTATTGGGATCCCAAGCCCAGTGGATCCTAATCCAGACCTGTTTACCCTCAAACTCTTAAAATCGTACAATATCATCACAAAATCTTTCAAATACATAATCTTAATAGAAAAGAAATAAACAAACAGTATATATAATTTATATGATGTATGCACCTTAAAATTATACAGTGTACGCCAAAATCGTAAGAGTAAACAGGTCTGCTAATCCCTCTGGATACCAATTCTGGTGGGATTCTGATCCCTTTGGTATCCTGATCACATAGGAATCCCATTCCATTGGAATAACGAACCCATTGGAATACCAATCTCGATTGGGATCCCGTTTCCAAATGGCATCCCATATCCCATTGGGATCCTGTTTCAAAATGGGATCCCGACCCCATTGGGATACAAATCACGGTTGGAACCTTGTTTCTAAATGAATCCAATACCCCATTTGGGATCTCAACCCTACTGGGATCCCATTTATAAATATCATTTTCGACATTGTAATTAATCATTCGTATGTATGGGTACTTAGGCAGCCATCATAATAATTGTTAATTTACTAACAAATTAAATAATTGTACTTTAGGTTCTGGCAGGGTACGTTGCTGCATCCATGTACTGGCATATTTAATATAAAATATTTGAGTGAACAAATATCAAATAATTCTTTAAAACTAACACTAAAAACTAGTTAATCAGTCGACACAAAATAAAGTATAAATTAAAATTACTTTTCAATCCTAAAATTTCAATAATTTAAGAAAAGTTTATATTACATACATTAAGGAGTTTCCATAACTAATGGTAATAACTTAAAACATTTTTTTATTCAAACAGCATCCAAAATACTTTATTATTGTGGCAACTTACGATAAATTAAGAGATTCCTCACGTTTTAGGTATATTACCGCTATCCTGAGGCTTCGCATCGCAACGGGATGTAAACAAATACTCTCTAAACAAAAACTAAATTAAAATCTAAAAATTGTATTTTAAAAAATATCCGAATGTTATTATTTATAAAAAGATTTGATTTTAAAATTATTTGGTTAATGAAGAAATTATAATATGGTTTTGAAATACAGTTATCAATAAAAATGAATTATTCAACCTCTCATTTATCAGTTAAATAACGGATTGGAACACTGTAGTAAATAATAAATTCAAATTTCGTTTTCGTCATCTGAATAGAATATACCTTTTTTTAAAAAATAATTTGAAAATTGTAAGGAAAAGGGACGGGACAGGATGTATTTCTACTTATATAAGTATAACCCCCTTATAACAATTGTCTTATTCAAGAGTTTTCCTTCTGTACAAAAAAACAGGGGCGTCATTTCAGGTTTTTTATTCAAAAGGGAGGGCGGGGCAATACCAAAACTTGGTCGGCTTGTTTTAAGGGGTCGTCCATTAATTACATCGACAATTTGTTCGCAATTTTTACCCCCCTCCCCTCTTGTCACCAACTGTCAAACTTTCAATCCCATCCCCCCCCCCCCCAAGTAATTATGTCAACATTTTCTTACCCCCCCCCCCCCCAAAAAAAAAAAAGTATAAAATAAACAAAGTAATAAATACATTTTACCTTATGCTAATCTATTTTAATGACACAAAATTGTAGGACAAACTATTTATTACATCTTCAGCTTGTTAATCAACAAGTTTAAAAGTTTTTACACTGAAATTTTATAATACAGACTCAACCAAAAGGTTGTTAAAGACTAAATATCATTGTTTGTGGTACTGTATAAATATGATTATTGTCAGTGAAACTTACAATTATAGTATAGTTTAGTAATGGATTTACCTATCAGCTAAATAAGCTACAGCTTAGGGCCTCACAATCTGCCAATTATATATTTTTAATTTTGCTTTGACCACCTCATGTAATGTCAAACGGTAGGAGGCCTCTGGACTTTCTATAGCATAGACTCTAAGCCTTAGAGCCTCAGCAAGTCTATATTCGGCCCTGAGTATAGTTTCTAGCTGCTATCATCTTCCCCTGGAGTAGTCAGGTGTAGCTCTATCGTAACAATGTGCATTAGGGACATCATTTGGGTAGGGCAGGGGGCATTTGCCCAGCCCCTGAATTCGCAAGTTTGATTTAATTTGATATGTACTGTAGCGCCTCCGGTGATAAACGAATTAACAAGCCAACCAAGTTTTGGTGTTTGCCCCCCCCCCTGCTCCACCCCCTCTGAAAAAAACATGATATGACGCCTCTGATGGGCAGAGTTCATAGTAGCTGATTTATCATGTTCATCTTGCGGAATTGATAGGTAGTCCAAACCGGGAAAATCGTCCTTTTCCCCTATTTTTATTGTTTTTGAAATGGATTTTTGACTCACTTGTACTAATCCTACACAAATAAAATTTATATGAGATTAAAGTTTAACTCTTTATCTAACAAAATATGCCATATATATCAATGATATACCAGACAAGGCCTCATCATCGTCATCTAACCATTCAGCATTTCAAATAGAAGCATTGTCAGTGTGAGCAATAATTACCATATTAGCTCTCTCTGTCTCCTGGCAGCTACTCGCATTTGTCGAATCCTTTTTTGTTGAGGAGCAGGTGCTAATTTATTATGCTCAAGAAGGCATTGTCGGTGCTGTTGAACATACTTTTTCAACATTACTTGTGATACAAAATAGATGTTACGTTCAAGCATCGATGCTATTATTGTTAATCAGTGTACTTTCCAATAATTTTCAAAATATTGTATTCCTACTCTATCAATATCATTTATCTTGACTGCACATGACACTTGAACGTTGTCCTTGTTCCGTACCCGCAACATGATCGCAAACATACCGCCCTAGTAATTTGTGACAAACAGAATATACTGGTGAGAGAGGCCAACTTTTGACCTCTCTTGCACTAACAAAGTGTGCTAACATTCTGACCAGCCATTTGCAGTGCACAGACAGACACATATTAAATAAATCTTATATTGTTAAAAGCTTACAAATTAAATGACTATTTACACTCGTTTACACTTTTTTTTTTAATAATATAATAACCAGTCAATTTATAGCTAAAAACGAAGGTAGTTTATTATTCCATGATGTAAATACTTTTAAAATCAATAAAGGAGGTAATCTACACCAAACTAGGTTGATTGTTATTAATATTGTACGAATTTTACAATATTATAAAAAAATAAAGTACTAATTTATAAAAGCTAAAAAGCTGTTTATTTAACATATTTAAGGCGTATTAAAAACAAAGCTGAAATAAATGACATAGTGTCTAGAGTCGTATAGATGTTGTGGCAAGATACAACGCTTGCCGTGGAAACCTCTTGTAACGATACAATATACCAACTCTTATCTCTTCTTCTTCTTATGCCTTTTTACCCCGTCTGGGGCATAGGCCGTCCACAAGAATTTTCCACTCATCCCGGTCCTGTGCTTTCCTTTCCAATTGCTTCCAGTTGTATCCCATATTTTGCGTGTCTGTCTCTAGTTCACGTCTCCATGTATTCTTAGGTCTTCCTCTCTTTCTTTTTCCCTGTGGATTCCATGTTAGACATTGTCTGGTGGTGCTATCTGGGGGTTTTCTCAGAGTATGCCCAATCCACCTCCATCTTTTCTTTATGATGTCTTCATCAACGGGCACCTGGTATGTCCTTTCTAATAGATCTTTGTTGGTGATGGTATTTGGCCATTTGATGTTAAGGATCTTTCTAAGGCATGTGTTTATGAATGTCTGCACTTTCTGTGTAATGCTCGCTGATGTTTTCCACGTTTCTGCTCCATAAAGTAGGACTGTTTTGACATTTGTATTAAAGATTCTGACTTTGGTTTGAAGTTTCAGCTGCTTCGACTCCCATATTTTCTTTAATAACACCAACTCTTATATCTAAGTAAAAATATTTTTTTTAAAGTGTCAGAAAGTTGGAATCCAGTGGTAATAAATCTGAAAAGCAGACATTATTCAATGATACCCGTTGAAAGCAAAAATTTGTGACATAAATTGTTTAAATTTTAATTTCATGTTATGTTACCGTATCTAAGCCTTATAATTATGTTTTTTTTAAACTAATACAATTCTATTACTATAACTGCACTTAAAGGCCTTATTTAAGTTAGTCTTTTTTTAATATGGTATTAAATTATAAATGTTAATCATTTGTTTGAGTTAATGTAATATTTTAATATTTAGCTTATTACTAAGATGTGATAACTTTATTAATAAATTGAAATAGTGTCATTAGTGCAACTATTGAAATATCGATATGATATTAAAATTTGATGATCCGAGTTCTTAAGGAAAGTCTAAATACTTTAATTACATCATTTGATTCTAAAAAAACAGGCCTCTACGAATTTCAAGCCGCACCAGTACTTTTTAAACAATATGTTTTTAAATGCAACTTATTATTAGGCTTATAATGTTTTTGCAATTTATAAACAATTTATAAAAGCCATCTTTTAGGATAAATAGATTTATACACAAAACATCAATTTTGTTTTCTCTTTTTGTGTCTGGTAAAACTTGTAAATATTTATTAAGGTAACTAGCGAGTACCCGGCATGCGTTGCCATGCCACTCAAGAAAGAAAGTGTTTGCGTTTTAATTATGTTTCTTGAAGAGCTTTTAAACACACAATGTTTTTTGTTGTTCCGTCTGGTGCATACACGAATAAATCGGAAGGTTCTTCAACGCGAAAGCAGGCCACATACAGCTGTCCATGGGAGAATCATGGGTTATTCCGCAAACTTGTAGCGATTGTCCCTGTGCTTTGTTTATGGTCATTGCAAATGCGAGTCGCACCGGAAACTGCAGACGTTTGAATTCAAATGGAATATCTGTTGGAATCATTGGGATGCGTGGCAGCAGTACATCTTATCCTTTAAAGTGTCCATTTAAAATAGTTGCTTCGATGATTTTGTTCATCATGTTTTTCATTGAAAGCTTGATGACGTTGCAAAGTCTTGGTGGATTTATGTTTCGTAAAAGAATGATAGGCACGCAAATTTTGAGTGTTAAAACGTGCGACGGGATGCCTGGCAAGTCAAGTGAATTCAAGAATTCCGTTGGATAATTGACAACTTCGTCTTGTTTCAATACAGTATCGATGGACTTGTACGTTGTCGTTTCGCCTGGGATTTCATTTTGAATGCTTAAGTTGATGGTATTGACAGCGTTGTTTTTGGCTGCCAAATTAGCACGTGCACTGAGCCACTGATGATTTTTGTAATTTTGTGCGATATTTGAAAATACTCTGTGAACCAATTCGTCGATGGTTGCTGGAATTTTACAGAAACTTGTTGGCAATGTGAAACATAGTGTGGATTCATCAATTGCTATTTTCCAATTCCCAATGTCCAACAACTGTTTTGCGAAACGTTCAGCGGATGCATCATTGTGTTGTAAAGGTAATAAAAAAATCTGGGCGGCCATATGCACGAACATATGTCTTTGCATCTTGTGCGTATTCATGAATGTGACATGGACTCCCAGTAAATGTGGCCGGCAGTATAACCATTTTACCCAATTCGTTTTGATTCACATTGCCATCATTCACAACTGCATCACGTAAATGACTGTACTCTTCTGAATGCAACTTGCTTTGATTGAATAGAATGTAGAGGAGTCGTTCGGTTTCAATTTTCGCATACATATCAACAATGTATTGATGGAACAGTTGTCGACATTTCAAGATATGATTTTCGGCACTCTCACGAATCATCAATCGATATAAATAGTAATTCATGGAACTGACTTTCTTATTCGATTCCTTATCTGTTTGTGGATTTCTCAATTTGATGTTGAAATGATATCCACCTTCTCCTTGCCAAAATAAAATTGGTTATTGCAATCCGTCGTATGAGCGATGAGTTTCTGAGACTCGCTGAACATCACCATTTCTGCGATGAAGAATTATATCACGTGAGTTAAATTCTACGCCTACTATAACATGTGCCATTTCATCAATTGTTGGTGCATTGTATTGTCTTTCCTTTTGGCCGACAGGTGGTTTGTCTGCTCTAACTACAACGGTTGGCATTTGTTCAAGTGCAATTCTAAACAATTGAATTAATTTGTTGTGTTGCAAAAATAAAGCTTGCAATGCAGCGACAATTTCTCATTTAGTGCCCGTATTGATATGACAACATTGATCGATTTGTTCATCAGTATTTTCCATGAAATAAATTTGAAGAAATGTGTGATCTGTGTCTGGCAGTGGTAGTAGTGATCCTGCACGATGATAAATGTGCCCTTGCACTTTAAATGTTGACATGTAATTCTCGCGCACGATATTTGTTGCACGGAACGATGTCATTTGGAAACATGAATTGTACTTGCTCATGTTTGCCAAGAAATGGTTCGATTGGCGTGTGTCACCTGATACCAACGTTGATAATGGTTCTGGTGGTGAATGTAATTCTGGCAATTTCACTTTCCCACCCGCGCAGCAAATTCCCGCTGTTTCATTCTTAAATTTGAGGGCACTGCAATACACGCATAATTTATCCATTTTCCCCAATAACCACGCTTGGGTGAAGACTGTAATCATAATTAGCATTTTAATGGAATGCACTAACATTTAATTCAGTGTGCAGTGTTCGTCTGGATCGAGCATTGCGTACTCGGGAGGTTGCCAGTCTTGCTTCAAATTGCTCGACTCTTTCAGATGAACGGGTTTGAGCATTGCGTACGCCAGCGGTTTCCAGTCTTGTTTCACGTTGCTCGACTATTTCAGATGAACGGGTTTGAGCATTGTGTACTCGAGCTGTGTCCAGTCTTGCTTCCCGTTCCTCCACTGTGTCAAAGGTACGGGCTTGAGCATTGCCTACTCGAGCTGTTTCCAGTCGTGCTTTTCGTTGCTCGACTGTTTCCGAAGCTCGTGATGCCTTTGTCTTTCGCGCCTGAGGTGTGGAAAAACCAATAGCTTTTCGTTTGGCCGGCATCATTGATTTGACAGCAAAAGTATTGTTTTGTGACGAATATTACAAATTCAAGTGATATATGTTATTAGATGTCGATAGGCAATGGTAATTTAACACCACTTGTTACGTCAGACACAAAATGAAATATAGCTGTTTGTATTTGATTAAATTAATTTACAATATTTTTAACGTTAATAGTTTTCACATGTTAGGAAGAACAATGAATTGTTGGCAGTACAATTCCAGTTGTTTTGGGGTCATATTACTTTATAAATCATAATTTCCAGTGTTAAAATCTAGATGTTACCATAGTTCAATACCTTCGTTGTCTATGGGGTAATTTAAATACTTAAGAAACAATCAATTCATGTCAAATTTCTTTTCATAAAACAAAGCAAATCCGAAATTCTAACACTCTATTATAGAATTACTCAATTATTGCTTTTCAAAACCACAACACGTTTACAACGTCATATCCGATTCTAAAATACGTCACAAAATTCAAGCTCAATTATACAAACAAAAATACTCTCTACACTAAACATGCAACAATGTGTTTCCTTTGCTCTTACTACAAATTTGCTGTCTGTTGGCATTTGTTCAAGGGTGGTTGTTTTGATAGTTCTGTTTGAAATTATATTGATGAAGCTCATTTAAGAAAACAAAACGAATTTAAGGCCCCCGGCCCAAACGAAATATTGTAAAATGATTGCATTAATTCAGAAACCTACTTATTATGTAACACAAAAACTGAAATGTCGTTATTTGTATTTGATTCAATTTCATCCACCCATGAAATAGCTCTGTTTGAAATTATATTTTTATAGTACAATTAAGAAAAAATGGAATTTGGGGCCCCCGACCTCAAACGGAATATTGTAAAATGGTTTTACTAAATGAGAAACCTTTGCGGGCATGCGCACAACAACTCGCCAACTTCTTATCGTAATCGGATGAATGGAAAAGGGACGCAAACGTAAATTATTTTTTTATAGCACCAATATAGAAAATAAAAAATAATTTAGGGCACCCCACCCAAAAATGGAATATTGAACAATGGTGGAACTAATCTAGAACCTACTTACTATGTAACATATAAACTGAAATATCACTCTTTGTATTTGATTAAATTCAATCTACCTATGGAATAGCTCTGTATGAAATTATAGTTATAAAGCTCTTATCAGTAAAAAAAAAGAATTTAGGGCCACTGGCCCAAACGGAATATTTTAAAATGTTCTAATTTAGTAACATTTGCGGGAGAGCGCATATCAATTCACTAAAGTTGTATCGCAATGATGTACTTTTTAATGATGTAACCCTTTTAAATTTTTTTTTTGTGTGTTACAAATTCATTTATTAATTACGTAGCTATCCCCAGTTTTTTCCACCCTGCATTGACAGATGATAATTAAGAAAATATCCTCATCACGTCTTTAAACTCCTAAAATATCAAAAATATTCAGTTGTAGGGGTAGCTGGGCGCACACTATGGTTCTGTTAAGTGACACCTACCAGGCCCTCTAAACAATGCGCAAACTGGAATGGTATGACAAAGTGACAAAAAAAAGCAAGGGCTCGCCAAAGAAATCATGCAGGGCACAACGAGAAGAGGGAAAAGAAGAAGAAAACAGAGAAAAAGTTGGGAAGATAACATCAAAGAGTTGACAGGAGTAAAGCAAGGCGATGCTGTGCGAAGTGCAGAAAGGAAAGAGAAATGGAGGAGGATAGTTTTCATGTCATCTGTGGAACAACAACGGTCCAATGACTAATTTGACATGATGATGATGATGACCAGGCCCACATATAGAAAATTCTAGGCCCCAGGCAGATGACAGAGTACAGGCGCCTTTCGTGTTTCAAAATGTGCGTATATGTTAAACTCGAAAAAGGGCGGGCCCCTATCTAGCTCTGTCCCTGACAAGTGCCATGTGTCCCCCCCCCCCCCCCGATGAGGGCCTGCACCTACGATTTTTTGCTAGGATATCTTTCCTTGCTCTCCATTTAAGTATAGAATGTTGCAAAACTAAATTCAGATATGTGATAAAATGTATTCTTGTATTTTAAATTTATCAAATGTTTTCTGTGGACTATAACGATTTTAGGGGCGAGAATAATCTAGGTCAAAAGATTACCCTCAAGGGTGACACGACTAGAATGAATTTAGTTTACGTCCCTCTGGTGCGGAAGTTAAGATGTCTTTGATCATTATTATGGCTAATTTTGGTACTTCCCAACCCAAAGTTTAAAAAACAACCTTAAATTGTCTGAAAGAAACAACAAATTCAAGTATGCGACAAAATGCACCCGTGCGTTTTGAATTTACTGAACTGTCTTTAGCATCCTAAATTTCTGCACCCCTTCCCTCACGCTGATCAATGTTACGGTATAGGGTTTATTATAAGCGTATGCCAAATAATGACCCTGGGGCACGCCACAAACTGAGTGAATTCAGTTTATGTATGGCAGTGGGCGCCAAATGCCTCCCACAAAACCTTAAAAATGTATTTCCCCGCTCAAAAAGTATAATGGAAACATTGAATTGAAGTATACTCAAAAGTACACCGCTTGATTTTGAGATAATAAAAAATCTTCTGGGGTGCAGGCTCCCCAGACCCCTCAACCAATCAATATTCATCGCCGCTCTCAATTTACGCACTACTTCCCGTTGAAAATGATCGTCGATATTGGTATCGTTTGCTTAGTGGCGCAGCTACTATTATTATTATTATTATTATTATTGTTGGTAGTTTTATATATCGTGGTACCCCAGCCTTGGGCTGGGCTCACCACACTGTACGTACAATTTAACAAACATAACCATGAACTTAAAAATTAACATACATTAATTAAATTTAAAAAAAAAATTTGTATTCGCTCCAATCATGCCATAACTATTTACATGTCAAGCCACGGACGGCACTCAGCTGCATCGTTTATCGGTCAGAGGGGGGAATCAGTCAGGATAGTAGAACTTAAAGAGATGTGTTTTGAGTGCAATTTTGAAGGCTGTGATGGTTGTTATTTTGCGGATATTTTTGCCGCCCTCGCTTTCACGATAACAACTCTGAAGTTGTCCGAAAATGCTACACCTGCATATAAAGAAAAAGTGACACATGGGTTCACCACCCAATCCGCTCATTTCGACGACGCTAGCAAGGGCGTATCTACAGTGTTTTGCGTCAGGAAACACGATTCATTTTTACGCCTCCCTCCCCTTTCTAAACTCTGAAACTGATTATTTTCAACCATTAAATATCATCAAAGCTGTGGTTGCGCCCCTTCCCCACTACTTTGGTGCCTCGGGACATATGTTCCTTCTGCCACCCCTTACCTACGCATCTGACCACGGGCAAGTGCCACAGCCCACCCCCCTCCCCCGGAAATTTGAATCCCCCTCCCCCCCACGCCCGGAAAAAAATGTCTGAAAGAAGCACCGACTGTCAGTTTAAAGAGTAACAGTTTGTAGAATTGACAAAGCAACTGTTGTATTTGTTTATCACAATTTAGTAATAGAGGTCGGCGAACAAGTGTAACTTGCCCTAAATGGAGTCAAAATAAAAATCATACGGCTGATGAGCACTCAGTAGACATATATAAAACAGAGGCGTCACTGGGTTCGTTAACAATGTGGGGCTAAACGCTCAGTGAGAAATAATAGAACTCAAATGTTTGCAGGGAAAACCTGAATAAAGATGAAAGAAATCAGCGGACGTGTCGGCTAAATGCATTCAACGGGGGGGGGGGGGGGGGGGGGGAGGACCACAGAGATTACAGAGTGATAAAGGTGTATCACAGGACATGATGTTAATTCACCTTTATTTTAGTGGATTTTTTAATTAATTTATTTTTGTTTTTACATTTTTTGCGTTTGCATATCTTTGACCACGTCATCGAGGGTCGACTTCTTCAACACAACCATCCTACGACTCGTGGAGGAGTCGATGAGCTCGCGAGAGCATTGCGAAGAAGAAGGCGATGTCTTGGCATTTCTGTGGCGCCTTGAAGGGCACCTATCCGCTTGAAACTTTTCCTGGGTTTTCAGAATGCCCTCGGAAGCCGATAGAAACGCCGTGCTACTCTCAAAGCCGTTGACCGTGCTCTGATTCTCAGACACAACGCGACACCTTTCCTCGGAGCTGTTGGACATTACTGGCGCTCCGTTGGATTTGTCCACCTCGTCGTTTGCTTCGTGAGTTTTCTGTGGGCTTGTTAAGTTAAGTGCCATGAACCTGTCAAACATGCGCGGAAACTTGGGAAGCTCGCGTGCTTTCGGAGCACGCGCTTGGTTTAATTTCGACCTCTCGCTTAGTTCCGGCATGGATGAGTTAGCTGCTTGAATTTTTCGAGGCTTCTCCGGTCTCATTCTTCGCGTGTCAGTTGTGCTGCGATTCAGCATTTGGCGTTTGATTATTCTCCTCTTGAACAGTTTCTGATCGAGCCTCTCCATACTATGCCCTGACGGGTGTTCATTTCGCACTGGGGATTTTGACAGTCTCCTCGTCGTGGAGTCCTTGTGGTCTGCAATTAGCTGACCTCTAGTGCCGACTGGCCGCTGGTTGACGTCGGCGGCGCTGTGCGGGCAGTTTATTTCTGAACGGGTCACGACATCTCGCGGGCACCCAGCGTCACTGATCGTCTCCACGTGGCTTTTGGAGACAAGTGCCTCGTACACGAGTTTTTTGACGTTCTCCCCAAAATTTTCGCAGGCCACCGTGCCAGCTGTTTTGTAGTTTGGCGGGGCAACCATCAAATTTTTACGACTTTTGGTAATTCCACCCCGGAAATGTGGACGTGTGCGCGATGAAGATGCTTGCACATTGTTTATATTATCTACCAAAGTGACATTTTTCTGCTCGCCCTTGGACGGAACTAGATTCTCAATGTTTCCATGAAAACGCACGTCTTTTGATTGGGTTTCGTTTTCGGCCCCTTTCTGCTGAATGCCGGCTTCGTACTTCTTCTTCAAGCTCTCTAGTGATCGGATCGACAAAATTCCCATCGTAAGTTTGTTCTTATCAGATCTTGTTTTTTGTATGTTGCACTTCTGCTGCGAATCTTTGCTCGGTTCTTGCCTTTTTATCACTTGATCAGAGTCTCCCATAGTTCGTTGATAGTTCAAAACTTCGCTGGGATACTTTCTAGTTTTATGCTTGACATCTCCGTCTAAGTGATCTTTATGCCTTGTGCCCGTCTCAGATACTGAATTTTTTGGATTCCACAGCTTTCCGCCGCAGGCTTTCTCCTGGGGGATGGTCGCATGCTGTTTCATTTCCACCTGTGATTTTTGTTTATGGCCGGATTGAAGGCGCTCCTCTTCTCGGCTCGTCTTCGGTAGATCCGAGCTCCTCGTTGTGTGTAAATTGTACGAAGTTGAGCGGTTAACCGGAGACTGATCAGGCTTTTGCGATTTTCTCACGTCGGCGGGTTTAGCTGGCTTGTTCTCTCTGTTTTTAGGGGGCAGCTTTGCGTACACGGCGTTCAGATCGTTCGCAAAACATTTCTTCACTGGCGAATTTTCTGAGGTATCAGCGAAGCCTGGCGAGCTCGAAGACTTTCCCTTTGAGCCAATCGGTGACACTTTTACGGGAAGTCTACTGACTGTCATGCAGCTCGTGGGCTGTGACATGACCTGGCTGCACGATGATGCTGGCGAAACTCTCAGCTGGGTAGCCGATGTAATTGGTTTGCAGTTGGTTTCAGGTGACGATATCCGAGCTGACGGTGGACTCATTTTCTTCCACAAGGTATTGACACTAGCCCCTTTGCCTTGTTTCGGCGGTGACATTAGTTTTTTATCGGATGTTGGTCGAATATGCTTTTGCTTAAAGGACCTGTCTGTGTCCTTCCCGCGAAGGAACTGATTAATCGCGTTGTCATAATCTTCAGCCGAGATCACTTCGTGGATTGATGACGCATACATTTCTGCGTTAAAACCCGGGCTGAGGGTTTTCTCTGAAGCCGATTTGGTCGGAGACTTGTGGAGTTTCGGAGAACTGAATGCCCTGTCACGCGCTGCTGTACTTTTTGTCCGCTTCTCCGGCTTCTGTTGCAGGCTGGGTGATTTGTCATTTTTAACAAGAGTTTCCGCCCCTTCATTCTTAGGTTTCTTTTGCTTTGTAGGTTTCTGGCGTGACCACGTCTTACGGGAGGCTTTGTGATCTTTGGCCGCCATTTCCCGCCTTTCATCCTCCATTTTAGCACTGCTTGCTTTTAGGTAAGCCGGTGAAGATGATTTATTTTTACGATGTAATTTTATGACTCTCGCCTTTTTATGTTGGTCGTGATTGCTATGGGTAATTTTTAATTTGTTAGATTTGGTATTTTTGAGATGATAGCCTTCTTCGGTTTGTTCGTCATTCCTTGACTTTTTCACACCACGTTTCGGAGACTTACTGGGTACCGGATTTTTGGGAACACCATTACATTTCCTTTTTGACTCGCTAACACTTCGAATTTTCGATTCACTGCTGCTTAAATTTTTTGATTCGCTGCAGCTTCGATTTTTCGATTCACTTCTAACTCGTTTTTTGACATCTCTATGACCTTCCTCGTGCAACGTCTTACTATTTTTTTTCGCCGATTCTTTCTTTCCTCGACCGGGCGATGCAGTACCCCCTCGACTCTGGGCTGACTTTTTACTTTCTTGTTTTAGTAATGGACTCCGACCTCGTTTCGGTGACGTTTTCTTGTGCACAAGCGCTTCACTGCTCATCTCGTGACGAATACATTGGTCCGCCTTAGCGTCGGTGCACGTAAGTCGTCCTGGCGATTTGGATTCTGTCTTTTCGTAGCTTTGAGACATGATGTTGGCGGTTGCCACTTCGATATCGGACTGGTTTTGAGTATCAGCACCAATTATCGTCGAGGGAGCCTGCGTCATGTCAACTAAAGATTTCATAACGGGAAAACCATTAAACTTTTCATCCGTGGTATGATTTTCGCCGTGTTTGTTAGTGCTTGGCGGCTCGTCTTGTGGGGCCATGGGAACTCTTGTGACGTGCCCCGAGACTCCGTGACTGGTCACGTGTTCACAACTTATGACGACGGGTCTCGTATGTTTTTCAACAGAGGGATGGGTCTTCCCTGAAATTTTACCCTTTCGCGGAGACAAGTACAGCATCAAAACACTCTGCTCCACGGACGATTGCACGGTGGAACTTTTTGTGGTATCGTCCGTGCTGCGGGGATCTGTGGCTTTATGATGTTCTGTGTTCTTTGCGATATGTGCTGGAAAACTGGTTCGTTTTTTGATGATTTTTGAACATGTGTTGTCACTGCTTTCTTTTCTAAAATCTTTCGATTGAGAATCCAGAGTGAGACTCCCCGAAGACGTTTTTAGCGTAGCCGGAACGCGAAAGGAATAAATAACTTTCTGAACTTTGTTTGGGGATGTCGTGCGGGTATTAAACTTGTGACTTTGAGGTGCCGACTTCGGAGACGGCCTTTGCTTTCTCGACGAGGAGCTGGAAATGCCATACGATTTCTCGACATCGGTGTCGCATGTACTCAGCGTCATTTCGCTCTTGCTGTCCGTTTTCAAGCCTCCAACTTTTCTATAGCGCCGATTGCTTTCCCTGGTGGTGCTGTCCGAGGACGTCTTCTCGCGCTTGCCTTTGCTGACGCCTACGCCTTTTTTCCCCGGTTCGTCCTCGGGATTTTTTTTACCCTTTATTTCGATTTTCTTCAAAAGCTCTTTCTTAAAAAATGGGGCTATGTAGGGGTACTTCTGGATGAGCCGCCTGAAGAAATCACCCTCACTTTTGGTTATGGTCTTCAGCGAACTCGTCGACTCCTCGTTTTCAAACGACGGCTGAGACCAGAGTCTCACGTTCGACGGAACTGCGCTTGAAAACACGGCGTGCGGCAGGTAAGGCCTGCTGCGCGTCTGCAAGGACTCTGACCGCTCTGATAGACACTTGGCGGCTTGTGACTGCTTCCACGACTCTAGGCTGAGGTTCGACCACGTGGGCGCATCCAGGCAGGTGTTGCTGTGCTTGTCATTAAACTGGCGATCCGAGTCGTCGTCGTCCTCCTCCTCGACCTTTGGGAGATGGCTGTCGGCGCTGTAACCTCGACCTATACCCAGAAAGCCGCCGTATTTCTTGTAGGCGCCGAAGACCGACGTGAGACCCCGGATGCCCGGGCGAACAACTGTGCCCTTCTCGGCAGGCAGTATGGCTCCAGCTTTGTCATAGTCATGAAACTCCTCGCCGTTCAGAATGGCGTGAATTAGTCTCTGAAGATAAATATTTATATATATATATATATAATAAATCTACTAATAATCTATTACAGCATAAAATGTTGTGGAGAACATATTTTTTAAATGTAGTATTTGATGCGATTCTGCTACATTGAATTTAGACATTAGTTGTCATAAATAATTTTTTTTAACTGGCATGGATTGTGTATACATCACTCAAAAGGTACCGGTGGTACGTACCGTGGGGGTGACTTGACAAAAAAGGTGGGTGGGGGAGGATCAGTGAGCCAGAATTAATATTTTCAAATACGTTTTTGCTTACTGGTTTAACTACAAGGATTGACAAAGTATAAAGGCTGTTCACTTATCTGCCTACTCGACAATCTTTGGATAACACAGGGTAAATCTCCATTATATTAAGAACAGCATAATTTCAGTATTATTTTACACTTAAATCTTCTTTGCTTTCAAGCAACTGGCAACCAACAGGGGTTCTCACAGTATGTCAGTGTATACATATTGTTATGAGAGATGACGTATTTTAAGACACGCTTTGCCCGCCTTCCACGTGCATGACCTCTTTCAAGTCGGTCCAGTGTTGGGGCAGCTAGAAAAAAATGTCCCTTTATTGATACTTTTGTTTACTATCGTCCGTTTATGTGGAACATGATAGAACGATCTAGAGAATGCGGGAAGCAGTAAGACTGCGTATTCCATTTCCAGAATGATCATCTGAAACTGGGTATAAAAGGGATAAGAATAAATGACGGGAGAAAGATTTTGCTTTGATCACGAGATATGCTGTGTCATACTTTGTTGTGTGTAGAGTTTTCTATTTCCTCATACAATTTTGTGCTCATTGTATTGTAATATACAGTACCGGTACCAGCAAATCTGTAAGTTTATAATTTTAATCATATTTCTCTTGCTGTTATTATTTATTTGAAGTTCACAAATTAAAAGGTTATTAATTGTAATTGGCTCTGGCCTTGATTGACGTTTTATTTGGTATTATTTTTAACCTTTGGTATCGTTCTTTATTATGGACTGTTTCTAGAACGAGCCATAGTCTAAAATTAAGAGATTAAATTCTCAATTCATAACGGTCCGTAATAATATTAACTAAATGGCCCGGACATTACTAGCTTGCTAACTTACATTGATGTTGTTGTTTTTTTAAATCAATATCACTAAAGGGTACCTGAATAATTTATTAGGACTTATGAAATCGTCAGTGGCGTCAGTTAAAGGTAAGGCAATAATGTAAGCCGTAGGTAGGGTGCTTGCCCCCGGGGACAAGATTCATTTAAAGAGCCTCCCTTTCTTGTTTCAATTCTCAAACCCATTATTTTAATCAATAAAATAATATCAAAGCATATTTTGGCACATTTGTCGCCCCCGCCCCACTAAGCTACGCATCTGATGTAAGCAGTTTTGTTTACATTACAAGTTTGGGCCGCCCCCTATTGGCGCCCATTGCAACCAACACTCGCACTTTGTAGACTGTTTGCGTATAATGAAACATTAAATGCTTAAACATCAACATTCATTGGGCGATATCATACAACAGTCACTGTCACCACCGTTTACAGGTCGAAGCCTGACAACTGTCACCACCGTTTACAGGTCGAAGCCTGACAACTGTCACAACCATTTAAAGCTCTAAGCCTGACAACTGTCACCACCGTTTACAGGTCGAAGCCTGACGACTGTCACAACCATTTAAAGCTCTAAGCCTGACAACTGTCACCACCGTTTAAAGTTCTAAGCCTGACAAGTCATCACAGTTTACAACGTAAATTTAAGCTGACCACTGTCACCACCGTTTACAGGTCGAAGCCTGACAACTGTCACAACCATTTAAAGCTCTAAGCCTGACAACTGTCACCACCGTTTACAGGTCGAAGCCTGACAACTGTCACCACCGTTTACAGGTCGAAGCCTGACAACTGTCACCACCGTTTACAGGTCGAAGCCTGACAACTGTCACAACCATTTAAAGCTCTAAGCCTGACAACTGTCACCACCGTTTACAGGTCGAAGCCTGACAACTGTCACCACCGTTTACAGGTCGAAGCCTGACAACTGTCACCACCGTTTACAGGTCGAAGCCTGACAACTGTCACAACCATTTAAAGCTCTAAGTCTGACAACTGTCACCACCGTTTACAGGTCGAAGCCTGACAACTGTCACAACCATTTAAAGCTCTAAGCCTGACAACTGTCACCACCGTTTAAAGTTCTAAGCCTGACAAGTCATCACAGTTTACAACTTAAATTTAAGCTGACCACTGTCACCACCGTTTACAGGTCGAAGCCTGACAACTGTCACAACCATTTAAAGCTCTAAGCCTGACAACTGTCACCACCGTTTAAAGTTCTAAGCCTGACAAGTCATCACAGTTTACAACGTAAATTTAAGCTGACCACTGTCACCACCGTTTACAGGTCGAAGCCTGACAACTGTCACAACCATTTAAAGCTCTACGCCTGACAACTGTCACCACCGTTTAAAGTTCTAAGCCTGGCAAGTCATCACGGTTTACAACGTAAATTTAAGCTGACCACTGTCACCACCGTTTACAGGTCTAAGTGTGACAACTGTCACCACCGTTAAAAGCTTTGACCACCGTACAACACTGACCGCGCGTTCACGTTTCTTCTGTTCCTTGCTGTATTGTTTGATGTACTCCAAGGCCAGTGTGATAAACAGGAAGCCCCTAGAAGATAACAGTGGTTTTTAGTGTCACAGATGGCAATGGGTTCTATTGTCACATGTGACAATGTGTTATATTGTCGAGGTGAAAATGGGTTATATTGTCAAGGTGAAAATGGGTTATATTGTGAAGGTAAAATGGGTTATATTGCATAGATAGCAATGGTTTATATTGTCACAGGTGGCAATGGGTTATAATGTCATAGATAGCAATGGGTTTTATTGTCACAGGTGGCAATGGGTTATAATGTCATAGATAGCAATGGGTTTTATTGTCACAGGTGGCAATGTGTTATATTGTCACATGTGGCAATATTTTAAATTGTCACATGTGGCAATGGGTTATATTGTCACAGATGGCAATGGGTTATTTTGTCACAGTTAACAATATATTATATTATCACATATAACAAATGTATACTATTGCCGCAGATAAGAATGTTTTATATTGTCACAAATAACCATGTTTTATTCTGGCACAAACGACCGGTTTGGTAAAGAAGGGATAGTGCCGCATTTGTTTTGCAGGGTTAGAGCCCTCAAGATTGCATTACAATAGTGGGGGGGGGGGGGGGGTGTGCTCTACTTCAGTTAAATTTCCAGGCATGCACGAGAGCGTGGTTCAGCGGTAAGGTGTGAGCTGTTTTTAATGACCCTTTAGGGATGTCCGCGCATAGGACTAGGACATATGACATAGCACATAGGACATAGGAAACAAACGTGGCCCGAAATTAAGCACCCGGGTGAGGGGGAAATTAACACTTCTTTTTGTAATCAACCTGAAATAAATGTAAACTTCTTTTGATTACAGTGAACAAATTCATTTTCATCATTGGTTATATAGCTTGTCATGTTTTTGTCGGCATAAAGCATTGGGTAATGTTTTCTCATTTTTGCTGTATTATATTTTCTTGGGTTGGGGGGGTTTGGGGGGGGGGGGGGGTTTGGGTTTCGGTACTTCTCTTTATAGTTTTATTTGTTTAAATTCATCAGTTATTTATATATTTGAGATATTTATTTCATAGTACTTGATTAATACCAAACTTGTGGGAAAGAAAAAACGACTAAAAATAAATAGTTTAATCATCAAATATATATATATATATATATATATATATATATATATGTTATATATGTTATATTATGTTTTATTTTAAAATTTATGAATTTTGGGGCAGTGCCGAAGTGTTGTAACCCCATCACCACCAACACCACCAACAATAACACCACTTCACCCCAGGCAGGCGTCATGCTCAGACATTGGGCGCCACGTGTTCTCAAAACTTACAAGCCTGAGAGCAAAGACGTAAACAACCCTTGTATCAGCCAATTGGCCGTGGACCACCCGATGGCCTCGTTGACCATGGCTTGCACAAATGCCTCGATCGCCTGCTTCAACTTTTGTCGTCTGCGGCGTAACTCAGCAGGGGCAAGTGTGCTCTTAACTCCCGCCAACATTGGGCTCTGAAAAATAAACTTTGACATTTAAAGTCGTGACATGGGAACAAAAATGTAATGGTTTATAAGCTTTATTGTACTGAAATTTTATAATGGGTCTGTACCTGTTCATATTAGGAAGTCAGCCGTTTAAAATGAGAACGGCCATCTTGTCACATCTATAGACTAGGGCTAATGCTGAGAGATTTGACCATGACGCCATTTGCGTGTTTTGTCCCTGGTTCCGATAGGGTCAAAACCCTGGTTCCAATAGGGTAAAAACCCTGGTTCCGATAGGGTCAAAATCCAGGTTAGTGATAAGTTTAGGGTTCAGGTTAGGTTTAGGGATAGATTTAGGGTTCAGGTTAGTTTTAGGGATAAAAATTAGGGCATAAATTCGCGGGTCGCGGCAAACAAGATGGCAGCACGAGGTGATATCTCTAAGCATTTATCTAGATCCTAGTTTTGATGTTAGTCTGTTCATATTTTGGTGAGAATCATTTCTGTTTCAAGATGACGAGCAACTAAGTGTGAACATGATGAGCAACAAACAACAACAAAACAACGGCGAAACTCACACTTGTTGATGTTCTCCGTCTATGACCAGCTGTTGAGATAAGACCAAAATCAGCTTGACAACAAACCTATCATGACACTGCCGACTGCTACATTGTGTGTTGTCATAGCGTGGGGCGATCATTCAACTATCCACAAGCTTGATGTAACATGCGACTAGATGCTTACTTATTTCCCGCTTGGAGCACTTACGTTCAATATCGGTGTATCGGTGCTAAACGGTGCATGATTGCTTAGGCACAATAATATCACTTTTACAAATTATTGATTTTCAACGAAAGTTTCATAACTATGGGAGTTATTTTTTCTAATTCATTTATTGATATTATTTCACTGTGAATTAAGTCTCCATGTCAAACTGACTATTCTCAAATTGACCCTTACGTCAAGTGGGGGTGCGTCGATTTCGCTTAATGTTTATTCGTCTCTTGCAAATATAATAACTTTTGAGTTGTGGCGTTATAGAGTCATTGAGTAAGTGATGCATTGACTTCTATTGGGGTCATCGCCTGCTTCAAAAGCCTCTTTAGAGGGGAGTGGTTAAAAAAGTGGGAGAACGGCGATACAGCCCGTAAGCTTTACCGGAAAACGCCACTGTTATGTAGACGACGTGTTTACGTCATCTTTCTCCGTTAATGAACTCTAGCTGACCCCAAGCTCGGAACCGCATTTAGGGTGTGGCTAGCTAAAAATAGTCTTGATCTTCTTTACGACTAAAAAACATTAATAGTCTTTATCCTTAGAATTATGTAGAAGTATCGAGAAGGGAATACAATGCGTAGTCTTTTCTAGTAGTATCTATGAAACAGGCTATATAAGCGCCTAGAGAGACTAAGAGGGAAGATCATTTTGTCACCATATATTTTGAACGTTTGTTATTTTTGCTACGAGACAGAGATTTGTGTACTGTGTGTGTGTAAATTCCTTTTCATCATTGTACCTTTTTACAACATTGTATTTTCTTCAACATTGTACCGGTATAAGCCAATCTATAAGTCGACAGCTTTAATTATATATCTTTTGATTTTGTAAATTAATCATTAGCATATTAAAATGTATTAATTGTAATTAGCCTTGGTTTGAGCATCGTATTCTTTGTTATAGTATTTAACTTGTGGTATCGTCTTTTGTTGTGTACTGGTTTAGAACGAGCCATACACTTAAATAAGATATTAATTGCTCCATACTGATAACAGGACGTAACGTCCACACTTAAACAGGAAAAGGGGATCAATGGCGATGAAAATGCGAACAACAGAGCCTCATAACCCAGGTGAGGACAGAAAACTGTCCGAGTCGAAGCTACTTGGACAGATTACATCCTCTCCGGGAATAGAGCTGCCGTCATTACGTACAGGAGACGGAGACAGTGCTTCACTCGCTAGCCGAGTGCCCTTTACTAATTAGTGGAGGGGGTTGGGAACACCCCAGACAACCACGCAGGAAGTCTGGTTCACAGCGATGCTCAACGAGTGAAGCATGCCTGTAAAGTGCTAGCCAGCAGGTGAGGCATGCCTGTTAAGTGCTAGCCAGCAGGTGAGGCATGCCTGTAAAGTGCTAACCAACAGGTGAGGCATGCCTGTAAAGTGCTAGCCAGCAGGTGAGGCATGCCTGTAAAGTGCTAACCAACAGGTGAGGCATGCCTGTAAAGTGCTAACCGGGGCCATAGAAGAGCAATAGCTCGTTCCCTGAACAGATCTTAATATTTCAGTTACATTGAGATATTGAGTTATTCTAACACTTGGTTTTAGTTGTTCTAACACTCATGTTTTCTTGTCTAATATTTATTATGATAATGAAGTATTTCTGTTCTTGTTTGTTGCTGTTTATTAAATTGAATCCGATTAGGATTCTGTTTGTAATGTACTCAGAAAATAAAACATGTATACAACACACACAATAAAACATGTTCACACAAAATAAACCGTAATTAAAAAATGTACACATAAATACAATATGTACCAACCAAAAACAAGCGAAGAAATGCAATAAAAAATTTACATAAAAATGTACACACAATATACAAAATGTGCATACAAAACGGCCAAACGTATAAACTATTCTTTAATACATGGAAATAAAGTATACACCAATGTTTACGTTAAGTACATTACTCAAACAAGTTACATTCTCGTACATTCGATAATGATACATGCATAGTCTCCACTTGAAGCTCAAGCTGCAGCGACTTGGTTTCGTATTCTACACGTCATGCACAATTGTCCAGTACTGGCTATCGTTGGGGTCGAGATTAACATTACCAAGCCTTGCTGCACGCTTGACATTCATGCGTGCGCTGTCCGTGTAGAATCCAGACGAAATTTCCAAATCCTGATAATCTTTTGTGCCGTCATAAATATCAATGCCAAGGTCGTTACTAGTTCCATCCGGTCTCGGGAATCCATCTGCGTCTGTATCCCCGACGGGTGCAAGTGTGCTTGAGAACGGTTCCATTGTCGTGTCAACGGCTGTGTGGTGACCGTCCTCTTGGTCTCCGTTGGGAAGTAGATGTCTCTTAAAGTCGATGCTGCTCAGCCTGTACTCGGCAACATCAGAAGGTATGGGCAAAGGCCGGTTGCTGTAGCTGTCTTTGACGGCTGCCGGCTCGAGGTATTTGTCTGCGTCATCGCCTCGGCAAACGTCCCAGGCTTGGCTGCGAGGTGGCGAAGATTGGCGCGGCGAGCCTCTGAAAGCAACACCCAAGGGAGAGGCGTATTCATCGGCGACTGGCCCCGGTGGGGGTGGTTTTGTTGCAGAGTTAACGTTCTTTGTGTTGGGTTGATTCATGTAATGTGATCGGCCGTACGAGCCGTCACTTGAGATTGAGACAGAAGTTTTGTTATCTGTGGAAAGTATCGGTTTGTGGGTAATCGTAAGAAAGATTTGCGCTTAAGTGAAGAATACTTGATCATTTTGAAATGGTAGTTGCTGGATATGATGGTATAGCATTGGAATAAAGGGAAAAAAGAGGCTAAAATAATTAGTGACCCTAGGGTCTTACATCCTATCGTTTATTTGTTTCCAAAAAACGTAATGCAGATATCGTTTGGATATGTATATACATTTTAAACAAAAGTTAACGCAACTTTTTATTGCATACCATGTGCAGGATTAGTAATTTTTAAAAGTATTAAAATTTAATGTCATTATTAGAGTTTGAGGCGTCATGGGCGGGCCGAAATTTAAGCCACCCCCATTCCGAATTTGGCCGAAAATTTCCCTCCTCGTATAAAGAGATCACCCATACCAGCCCCCTCTTCCCTACGCCAGTGATTTAGTTTATTTATATTGTTAAAAAAAATATGTTATGTAAGCGTATTCTTTTTTTTAAAAAAACATGTTTAATAAACGATGTATACTTAAATACGTAAAGGTGTATCAACCTCTGCGATGGTATGATGTGGCTGGTGAGGATGGTAAAGAATCCACTTCTGCGTACTCTGTCGTCTCGAATAACTCAGACGCTCTCGGAGTGCTTTCACATGGGTTGACGTCACACCAGTGGTCCTGCGTGGGGTGTTCGGGTGGGCAATGCAGCCTTTTGGACCCAGATAGTTGAGCAATCTATGTTACAGTAAATGTACATAAGACTAGGATTGCTTGAATTGTATTATTTTTTTAAATAATTTAACATCAATATGGATTCCTTTAATATATATAAATATTATTATATACCTAAATAGATATATAATATTCATATTTGTATTAGACTAAGCAGAAATATAGTAATTCAAATGCACGTTTAAAACTGAGTTAATTCAATGTTTCCTATCAGAAAATTTAAAAAAGGTAATAATGGGGGAGACTGCAATCAGGTTAGCACAATAGGAAATTAGTAAAACACAGTAAGGTTAAACCTGATAAAAGGAACGCAACAAAACAACGAACATGTCGGCAGGAAGCCTTCATCAGCGAACAAACAGAAAAACGAATAAAATTAAAAAATGTATCAAAAAATATAATGTAGCACTTAGCTTAGAAGTAGTGTCCAAGAGGGCAGCAAAAGATTTGTGCTAAATTGAAAAGCTTTTTTTTTTTATTGATACTAACTTTTTCATCCGTGGCGAAATCATCCCTGTTAGGACGAGTTTTCGGCCTGTCTCTTATTAGGTTTTCAGAGGTACAGTCCGTTACAGATAAATGTGTCTTTGGTTGGTCAAGTACACGAGATATGCGAGAGTTGTCCCCCGTGAAAGGGGCATCTGTTTAGTGGACAAGAAGAGATGAACTACAATTGGTTTATTTCAAACTAGGACTTAACAGGGTGCAGTTTTTTCTTACTACCATGAGCGTATTTTACATTTGTTTTAGTATCTTAATATTGTGATGTTATCTTACCATTGTTCTTATGACTTATCTGAGGATGAACTGGACCTTTCTGGTACTTTTTCTTCCAGCACAGGATACTTGCCACAAGTAGAAAAATTATGAAGCAGCAAATGACAGCGATGATAATGATGATAATGAGGACACCGGCTCTGCTGTCAGGTGATGGCTGGTATTCGCCTTCGACCGTAATCAACAGCGTTGTCCTGGTAGAATGTTGGAGTGGAGACACTTCGCGAGCCTAGAAGCAATAAAAAAAAAATCTCAAATTGTTCACCAACAAGACGAGGTAAATAAGCTCAACACGACCCTTTGGGTTAGAATTAGAGCAACATGACCTCTAGGGTCATGATGTCAACATGACCTCCTGGGTCCATAACTACAACATGAACTCTGGGTGGCCCGGGGGGGAGGCAATAAGCTCAACATGACCTCTAGGGTGAATACGTTTCACATGCCCTTTATATAAGGGACATCAACGTCTAGAAGATTGTTGCAAACATGCCAACAATGACAAGTTAGGAGGTTGTTGTGCAACATGCCAACCATGGCCAATTAAGAGTTTGTTTTAAAACATGCCAACCATGGCCAGTTAGGAGGTTGTTGTGCAATATGCCAACCCTTGCCAATTAGTAAGGAGGTTTTTGTACAACATGCCAACCATTGCCAGTTAGGAGGTTGTTGTGCTTTATGCCAACCCTTGCCAATTAGTAAGGAGGTTTTTGTACAACATGCCAACCATGGCCAGTTAGGAGGTTGTTGTGCTTTATGCCAACCATGGCAAATTAGTCAGGAGGTTGTTGTGCAACATGCCAACCATGGCCTGCTATGAGGTTGTTGTGCAACATGCCAACCATGGCCAATTAGTCAGGAGGTTTTTGTGCAATATGCCAACCATGGCCAATTAGTCAGGAGGTCGTTGTGCAAGGTGACAACCATGGCCAATTAGTCAGGGGGTACTTGTGCAACATGCCAACCATGGCCAATTAGTCAGGAGGTTGTTGTGCAACATGCCAAGCATGGCCAATTATCCCTACAGCAAAGTAAATTAAATGTATACTTGATTCCTTAGAAGGGCAAGAAATTGTATAAAGGTCACGTTTAAGAGTTGTACATCAATGATTCTAAAACTGTATCGACTGATAACTGAAATGAACTTTGCTCTAAATAATTTGAGCAATTAAATTAGGTAAACGAAAAACTTTTAATACACAGATATCTCTTTGTTTATAAGGGGGAAACTACCGGATGCCATTACATGAGACACCAACAGATAAACAATGTCAGGTGTAAAATGGCCGACGAACCCTTTTTGTGGTCAGTCTATTATTGCCACCATTTAAAAAAAAGAGTTATTATTGCATTATTTCTTCTTAACAATTTTTTTTAGTGTGAGCAAAAACAAGCTTTCATTAGCAGACGTCAGTCAGAGTCAGAGGAGTGATCGAGTCGGAGTCAGAGGAGCGCTCGAGTCAGAGTCAGAGGAGCGCTCGAGTCAGAGTCAGAGGAGCGCTCGAGTCAGAGTCAGAGGAGCACTCGAGTCAGAGTCAGAGGAGCGCTCGAGTCTGAGTCAGAGGAGCGCTCGAGTCAGAGTCAGAGGAGCGCTCGAGTCAGAGTCAGAGGAGCGCTCGAGTCAGAGTCAGAGGAGCGCTCGACTCGGAGTCAGAGGAGCGCTCGAGTCGGAGTCAGAGGAGCGTTCGAGTCGGAGTCAGAGGAGCGCTCGAGTCGGAGGAGCGCTCGAAACTTGCTAACTACAGCTTTGTAAATTAGTCGCTGCTTTAAACAAAACACCTTACCTCCACAAGAAGCACGATGGCTTTCAGACCGAACATCTTCAAGTCGCTGAGTATTGTCACCTCACCAGTGCTACTGTTTATAGAAAGGTAATCCTCGTAATTGTCCGGCCCTGTAGAAACCCAGATTAAAATAATTTGACATTACAGTTCATTTCTTCTATGGCGCGTCCTCTTACTCTCTATGCTGGCACTAAGTAATTGATTATTTTTTTTAATTAGTTTTTATAGGGCCTAATATGACATTTGCATTTCCCACATCTTCCCCTTGAACATAGGATAAACTGATTTTTGGGGGGTTCGGGGTTTAAAATTTTATAGAATGTGTTGTCATCGGCAAGGTTCAGCTCGATAGGCTGATGGGAAGTGGATCCTTTAACCGTCCGAAGATTTTGCCACCCAGCAAGTCAGTCAGCACGCCACAAACAAAAGCGAATTTGATATAAATGATTTTAAAATAAGCACGTTACGTTTAGCTCTGCTTGCCAGATGCAGACAACTTCAGATGTTTACACGATATACAAAGTTCCAGATGTACTTTAAAGGTGCATTTGTCTTGGCTTTATGGTAAAGGTCTGTCACAAGGAGGGCCAGGTTCTTTGGAATGCCATGGGATTGGTCATTTCCGTGAGTACCGAGTGCTCGGTGAATTATTTTGCAGGCTACTAAACTAATGGCCAGTGTAGTTGACAGGCCCAGACATGGTAATTGAAAGGGCCTCAGACTACCTAATTTATTTTATAAGAACGATTGCCCATTAAACTATGTCAGCTGTACCCACGCTTTTCATGGGGTCTAAAGCCTTATTCGACTATGCCTACATGACCTACATCTGCTTACAAGATCTACATCTGATACAATGACGCATGTCTGCCTACATGATCTACATATGTCTACATGATCTACATCTGCCTACATGATCTACATCTGCCTACATGATCTACATCTACTTACATGATCTACATCTGCCTACATGATCTACATCTGCCTACATGATCTACATCTGCCTACATGATCTACATCTGCCTACATGATCTACATCTGCCTACATGATCTACATGTGCCTACATGATCTACATCTACCTACATGATCTGCAGATATCTGCCTACATGATCTACATCTGCCTACATGATCTACATCTGCCTACATGATCTACATCTACCTACATGATCTGCAGATATCTGCCTAAATGATCTGCAGATATCTGCCTACATGATCTACATCTGCCTACATGATCTGCATCTACCTACATGATCTACATCTACCTACATGATCTGCATCTACCTACATGATCTGCAGATATCTGCCTACATGATCTACATCTGCTTGTTCCCAACAGAAAACAGTAAACATTGTTTATAAACAAGTGCTACATTAGATTCATTTGTTAACATTACTCTTAATTATTTGTTCTTTGCTTTGATTTTTATGTCCGATATCTGACTACATTTAAATAACATGAAAAAGTATCAATATTTTGTATATTGCAGTTTTCAGCATGTACGCATTATGTATTAAATTCAATCAACCACAGCCCCCTTACCTCCCCTTATCTCCCCACCACCACGTAGTAAAACCTTGTACGTTTCTGGTAATTTCCTTTAAGTCATTTAACTTTTACTGTGTATTCAACCACGTAATAGTTTACCTTGAACGAAGTGATAGGTTACATTATATGCGAGGGCGTCCCCATCATGAGCCACAATGGGTCCTGGATCAGGTGTTGGAAGTGGACCCTAATCATTAAGTATGAAAATAAATATAATTTGATAAATTCATTAGAATTTCAAGGTTTTCAAAAATGAAACATCAACAACGTTCACATAGAGTTCTATAGCCTGACCCTGGCCATCTTAACATTATCGGGGGCCCGGGGACAAGTATTGCATTGAGGTCCCCTATACTTCTCTAAACTATTAAAGTAAGGGAAAATCATTTGGGGACCATGGGGCCAATGCGTTATTACCGGTGTGTCTATAATTGGGGCCCATTATATAATTTAAACAAAAATGTCTCATCCAGCGATCTATAACAACAACAGGATTTTTTAAAAATGACTTATTTTTTGGCAGTCTATTGACTATGTATCCACCATTGCGTAGGAATACACCATGCCTACCGTAACGTTTTGTCCAATCGTGACACTGTAGGTGGTCAAACATGGCGGAGCACATCCGGGGTAGTAGAAGCTGGGAGGCAAATCATCTTCGTCAAGCACATGAACAGTTAGAGTTGCTGTTCCGGAGAGACCACCCGTATCCTGCCAGATTGAAATTGATATACATATGAACTAATACAAGAAGACTAATGCAATTATTCCTTTTAAAAGAAATTTATTTTGCAACGTTGCATAGTCGAATAAGGCTTTAGACCCCTTGAGAAGCTTGGGCACAGCTGACATAGGGACGTATAGATACAGACGGCCTATTTTAGTCAGTCCAGGCCGGGGCCCCATGAGCCTCGTTAGCCAAAGAATTGATAATCTAGAACGATCAGAATGACGAACAACGTGAGGAAGGGAAGTTCTTTTTATTGTACGCAGTAACTTAAATAATAATAATAACTGAATCAGGGCCGACCCTAACAATTGCGGGGCCCTATGCGAAACGGAATGCGCGGGGCCCATTCTGGTTAGAGGATAAGGATAATAAGTGAAAATTAAGATTTTGTATTAGAAAATAAATTCGGGGCGGGGCCTATGAAAGTGCGGGGCCCATTTGCGGCCGCATAGGTTGTAATCGCCTAAGGCTGCCCTGACTGGAATGAATGAACATATGAAATAACAATGTTTACAACGACTGCAGAAACGTACTGTGGTAATACTGAAAAAGGTTGAAATTATATTATCAGCATAGAGGTTAACGAAGCGTACATTTTTATCCAGCTTAAGGCAGCGCCCACCTTTAGCTTCATGGAACCTTCGTCCCTGGTCCTAACAAAAAAATCTCATCGCATTCAGTGCCACAACTCGCTCGAAGCACCTGGGCAACACGGCCAAAGCAACGTTTTTTACTTATTTGACTGATGTGTCTCTATTTAAAGGTGGTGGGATTAAATGAGTAATTTACCGTTTAATTATGGTTTAATTTTTTTTCCTCTTATATATTATACCTTTGACATTTATGTCCCTTCTTTAATCCCTCAGGGGTACATTATTCCCCTTTGAAACACCAGTCGACAAAGCATGGCTGTGTCTTTTGTTAAAAGTTTACGTTGAGGGGGGGGGTCAAAATCTTGCCCCCCCCCCCAATGGGCCCAAAGCCAAACTACGCCACTGACCCTCTTTAAAACAAATAAACAATTATAGCGAGTGAAAATAAGATAATAATAATAATAAGATAATAATTTTTTTCGATTTGTTACGGATTTTTTAAAAAACACACAAGTTAAAGCATCTTTTTGGTATACACCATGATTAAATATTTGAGCTATTAACCTAACGACCAAACCATGGTTAAACTAGAGTACAAAATATTTGACCAATCTACCTTAACAACCAGACCCGCGATTAAATACTTCTGTTTGCCTGGTAACGAGTCAAAGTCTAGAGCAGTCTTCAGTGTAACTGTGCCGTCATAAGGACTTGAAAGAAAAAGCCATTTCTCGGAGTCTGTCTGAAAAAATTTTTGTAAAATATTGTCTATCTCGTTGTTCTGTTCATGACAAGGTCGGTCGGCTAATGAGAATAATAATACGTATGCTATTTTATTATAAAATTAAAGTCATTTTATTATAAATAGAATTTCAAGTCATCTGAGGAAATAGGTTAAATTTGTGATATTAAAATCTAGCTAATCTAATGTATTGACGAATTAGTTTTACAGAAAACAGTCTTTTTTTTTTTTGCCTAAAACTTACGTACAAGCTAAACACAGTGTCAAACTATTTCGTAGTAAGTTAACATTACAATTCATTAAATGACAGGAATAAACTTTAAATGACAGATATAAAAACTAAATCTCATGTCATCAACCGTAGAAAAAAGGTTAGGGTTTGATTAATTTCTAAGGCTTCATCGAAAAACTTCTTTTTTCAAAGAAAAAAGTCAATGGAAGAAAAGCTCATTTAACGATAATAGCGTTTTATTCCTTTTACTTTGCCTATAATTTAATTTTACATGAAAAATGTTTAGAACTTTAAAATTAATATTTAAAGAATTTCAGAATAACTGAAAATATTATGTCTAGTACCTGAGATTGGACAGCACTTGGAGTTAAAACAAATCCATTGATCTCACGAACTGAAAAGCTGACGTCGTTATCACGTGACCAGTCGATTAGCTGCAGCAGATGATGACCCACAGGGGTGGTCTGCAGGCAAGAAATTAACATAATTAGCCACACCATTCATAGCTACAGTGGTAGGGGTAGAAAGGTATGCTTTACTTTACAGACTTCACTTCATATTCAGCAGCATATACGGAACCATTTTTATTGTGCATCGCCTGCTGCTTCTAAAGCAAGAAACTTTAATACATGTCAATATGTTATTTATAGATCGATACGAAATTTTAAATCCTATCAGTTGAAAGAAGGAATGGCCAGTCAAATAGGAGTCTTACTTCATTGACCTGGATGCTGATATGCGTAGTGTTGAAAGAGGGCGGGAATTCATTGACAGCCGCTACGCCCATTGCTCGCATAAATCTCTGAAAATATAAAGCAGATGACTCTGTAGTCAATTTTATTTTCAGAAATATATATTTCCTAACGTATGACTCGAAGAAACGCTAAAGAAGACATTCTAAATAAAGCTAAAGAAGGCATCCCAAGGAACAACTAAAGAAAACATACGTAAGGAACAGCTAAATGAGACATACATAAGGAACAGCTAATAATGACGTACATAAGTAACAGCGCTATATATAGAATTTACAGCTTTTCCCTTACAAAGATTTTTTAAAAATAAAATATAACATGACACACTCAGATAACAAAACACACCCCTGACTGGATGAGGTTACGTGACACAATGTAACAACATGACAAACCCTAATAACATGACACACTCTAGGTCAGCGGTCGGCGAACTGGAATTCTTGGGGTTAATGAGATCTCAAAAGACATACCTAAAATTATCTTTCCATTTTTAAAGAGAAAAAACTTTTTTTGACATTGGAACGTTTATGATTATCCGCCTTTCAAATCAGGGGCGTAACGTCAGTGTAAAGAAAGCATATTTTGGGGTAACGGACAAAAAAAGGTTCGTGGAACCTGGTCCAGGCTCTACAGCCTCTGATAAATAGTCCTTCAAACATGTGCTTACCATCTCTTGAAGGCCCTGTGCCTTGCATTGGAGTGTCAATAAGATGACATTGAGGGTGATGTTCTGAAAATAATGAAGACTTTTATTGAGTTTACGCATCGTGAAACTGGGTCTTGAACATTAACAAATAATTATTTATAAATGATTTTAGTGCCGAGTATCTAAAGTGCCGAGTATCTAAAGTGCTGAGTATCTAAAGTGCTGAGTATCCAAAGTGCTGAGTATCTAAAGTGCTGAGTATCTAAAGTGCTGAGTATCTAAAGTGCTGAGTATCTAAAGTGCTGAGTATCTAAAGTGCCGAGTATCTAAAGTGCTGAGTATCTAAAGTGCCGAGTATCTAAAGTGATGAGTATCTAAAGTGCTGAGTATCTAAAGTGATGAATATCGATATCACTAAAATGTCAAGCACTTGGTTTCTTAAGCATTGTGTATGTGTAAAGCCGGTATTTACAATCAGTTATTTGTTTTGTCTAAACCAAGATTGAAAAGCTGCCGTGACCAGAAACTCTTGGCGTACAGCATAAGACCAAAACAAAACTAAGCAAAACAAATTTTAACAACCCATTCTCTGCTGATGTACTCCAGGTCAAGGACACGGGCTAGTTTCATGACGTAGGCCTGGCTAGAACTGTCCAGTGTGAAGTCCAGGTAAGACATTAAGGATTGTTGTGTGTTGTCTTCGATGTTGAAGCTCCACACGACTCCGGGCAGCGCGCTGACATTGAAAACCTTGGTCCCTGGGGGGTGGGGGGTAATATTGATGTTAGATTCATTTCATATACGCTGTTTTAATCTGGTGTCTTACAAATGTGTGGCGCATGCTTCTTATAACTTTGACCACTGACAGTTTGATCTACTATTGTAAACTGTAATCAGGGATCATCTGAATGAATATAACAAGAAAATTAAAGCTGATTTTGCTTTCAACCATTTGTGAGTTCAAAACGAGGCTCCTTTATGCCTTTTAAAAAATATTGAGGTAGTCTTGAACATAGTGATGAGGTTGACCATGAATTGGAAGAGTAAAATTTCTAAGAAACCTGGCTGATAGCATGGAGCAACAAGGCCGAATCTCCAAGTCTGAACAATTAAAATATAAAACATTTCAGTTATTGATGGATAACGGCTACTTAGATATAAAATTATCCTCTAATCTCTAAACTAATTTCCTTGGTCTCGGGTAGCGTAAAGTTGATGCGAATATGTAGGTTTTGTTTGAACTCTTCATTCACGTCAAAAATCACCATGTTGGGGAATTGAAGGGCGGTGGCCTTTGGTTGATTTCAAAAGATGGCTTTATGATTGATGTGGTCATATGAGTCACAATTTTCTTCAACTACGTGCCATTAGTATCTTTCCCGACTTATAGATGCTTTCCTGGGGGTTGAATTACAGTTTTATGATAAAAATGTTAACACAGTTTCAAAAACAGATGGTACAACATAATGATTGTTAAGTTTATCATTTAATGACTTTTGGGAATTTTTGTTCCATTTTATACTTTATATTATGGCCAGACCATCATCTCAATAAATATGGTCACTCCAATCATGCCCTCCCCAGAGCATCCCCCTCAGCCCGAGTATCGGGCCGCGAACCGGCACGTTCCAGATCTCTTTTTACCATGAGAATTATTCTAATAAATGTTGCCTTTCCATTTAAGCTTTGTGTCCACACGTGTGGCTAAAAAAAAACTTTTGTCTACCGTGACTCTACAGATTCCTACCATGATTTCAGGGTAACCAGATAGTTACCGGTACATTTCTCTGAAGCGTGAACTTCAAATAAAATAGTCCAAAATGGGTTGTTGTTGTTGTTTTAAAATATCAAATAACCATTTCCCACAATGACATATCTGAGGATACCGGTAAGCTTAAGTCATATTGTATAGTGACATGTCTTGGGATAAGCCTTAATACTTGTCCCGCTAAGACGTATCTGGGGGCTATGTTGTCATGGATCTTTACATCCGACTCGCTTCACTGATCGTCCGACGCCAGGTGGAGATCGTGATTTCATATTTCGGAAATCTCTGATTGATGGCACGCTCATGTGTCATGACATGGCCCCTGGCTAACTGAAGGTATTTTCACTTAAACTTATCATATATTACCTGGTGCTCAGAAGAGGCTTCCAATTTGTTTACCTTCCAAGTGTAATTGTGTGGGTTTAGGTTTGGCTAGCACCAAGTTGAAAGTCTCGGGTATAAGGCGGTATGATTGTCTCGGGTATAAGGCGGTATAATTGTCTCGGGCAGGGCTGACCCTAACAATTGCGGGACCCTATGCGAAACGGATTGCGCGGGGCCCATTCTGGGTAGAGGATAAGGATAATAAGTGAAAATTAAGATTTTGTATTAGAGAATAAATTCGGGGTGGGGCCTATGAAAGTGCGGGGCCCATTGCGGCCGCATAGGTTGCAGTGGCCTAAGGCCGGCCTTGGTCTCGGGTATAAGGCGGTATGATTGTCTCGTGTATAAGGCGGTATGATTGTCTCGTGTATAAGGCGGTATGATTGTCTCGTGTATAAGGCGGTATGATTGTCTCGTGTATAAGGCGGTATGATTGTCTCGTGTATAAGGCGGTATGATTGTCTCGGGTATAAGGCGCTATGATTGTCTCGGGTATAAGGCGGTATGATAGTCTCGGGTACAAGGCGGTATGATTATCTCGGGTATAAGGCGGTATGATTGTCTCGGGTATAAGGCGGTATGATTGTCTCGGGTACAAGGCGGTATGATTGTCTCGGGTACAAGGCGGTATGATTGTCTCGTGTATAAGGCGGTATGATAAGCTAATTCTTACATTGTTCACACGATTTAATTAGACCGGAATCGGCAACTTAACGAAACCAGTGTGTACGAAACCAGTGTGTACGAAACCAGTGTGTACGAAACCAATGTGTACGAAACCAGTGTGTGCGAAACCAATGTGTACGAAACCAATGTGTATGAAACCAATGTGTACGAAACCAATGTGTACGAAACCAATGTGTACGAAACCAATGTGGACGAAACCAATGTGTACGGAACCAATGTGTACGAAACCAATGTGTACGAAACCAATGTGTATGAAACCAATGTGTACGAAACCAATGTGTACGAAACCAATGTGTACGAAACCAATGTGGGCGAAACCAATGTGTACGGAACCAATGTGTACGAAACCAATGTGTACGGAACCAATGTGTAAGAAACCAATGTGTACGAAACCAATGTGTACGGAACCAATGTGTACGAAACCAATGTGTACGGAACCAATGTGTACGAAACCAATGTGTACGAAACCAATGTGGACGAAACCAATGTGTACGAAACCAATGTGGACGAAACCAATGTGTACGGAACCAATGTGTACGGAACCAATGTGTACGGAACCAATGTGTAAGAAACCACAGGGTAAAAGGAATGTTGTTCGAAACGAACAAATACAACCAAAAGCTCAACAACAAAGTGTATTATTAAAATGTACATTATTTCGCATTTCTTAGTTACGCCCAAGGGGGTCCGAAGGGGGAGTTGGGGTAAGAAGCAGCCGCTTTTAATCTGAGTTAAGGAAAATTGTGTTTTTATTATTTTTATTAAAGATAAAATTACCTGCCGGATCTGTCTCTTTCACCTGGATGACATCTTGAAGTTGAAGATCACACACCTGCTGTCCTAAGATGAAAGGTGTGTGACAACAGTAACAATAAGAATTGTCAGTGTAGTGAAAAGATATAATGTCAGTAAAGCGACAAGAGAGAATGTCAATAAAGTGACAAGATAGGATGTTAATAACGTGGCAATAAAGAATGTTAATAACATGACAATAGAGAATGTCATTAATGTGACAATAAAGAATGTTAATAACGTGACAACAAAGAATGTCAATTAAGTGACAATAAAGGATGTTAATAACGGGACAACAAAGAATGTCAATTAAGTGACAATAAAGAATGTTAATAACGTGACAGTACAGAATATCAATAAAAGGAAAAGTGCGATGCCGTGCGTTGAGCTCTCTTTTTTGACAGTAAGGTTAAACATGTGTAATTACTGGTCATCACTTTTTGACAGTAAGGTTAAACATGTGTAATTACTGGTCATCACTTTTTGACAGTAAGGTTAAACATGTGTAATTACTGGTCATCACTAGATATTTATCTAGCTGAGTCTTAGGGTCGTAACTGGCAGACTGACCCACTGACCCACTCACGCCTTGACAAATAACCCCGTGTCCGCCCATATTGAAAGTGTGCATGTAAACTTCATGAAACGTTTAGTATATAAAGTATCACGTTACATGATGTTTAGTATATAAAGTGTCACAATACGTGATGTTTAGTATATGAAGTGCCACGTTAACATGATCTGCGCAAGACTCTTATCAAACTTACAACAAAAAAAAAAAAAAAAAAAAAAGGACTTGATAATTTTAGAAGATTATTTTTTGTAGAATTTTAAGAAAACTATTCTGGAATATAAGTCAGAAAATTTATCTAATAGAATTCAGAGAATTATTGAGGTAGAATTCAGAGAATTATTGTGGTAGAATTCAGAGAATTAGTCTAATATAATTGTTATGTTGCTTTAGCAGTACAAGAGCTCGTAAGCTTGTTGGTGATATGTGCAATAGGTCAGGTCACCTTTGAACTGAATACTTACACCATTTACATATTGTTGTATTTCTTTTAGCATGTGTTAGCGGTGGTTATTGTTTTTTGAAATACTTGTTTAATTTATCATTATGCAAATAAAACCGAAACTTGACTTACCGAACACGAGTGCCGAATGCAGTAATACTGTTAGGGGTATAAACATAGACATACTGTCACTGTTGGCACTGTCACTGATGTAGCCTTATGGCACACTTCCTCCTCGGATGTCTTCAAGAATAGTTTACACAATTGTAGAGAATGACTCAAACTATCACTGAACGTTATCACACTAATCATAAGAAATTTAGGAAGTATTACTTGTCTGGGGGGGGGGGGGGGGGGGTGAGGGGGGATAAAGAATCGTAGAGTAGAGGGGTCAAGGGTCGAGGGATGAGGCCTCGCATTACGCTTCCTTGCTTCTTGGTGTACACTAGATGCCCAATAATGAATTACTTTTTCATCTAGTTTACAGAGATTAACTGATTTGTCAAAAAATCTCTTCCTGATAGTAACCGACCTGCTATTTAAGTAGGACAGCTGCTTTTCTTGGGGGGGGGGGGGGGCGCGCGGGGACCGGGGGTATACCATCCCCAAATTAAAGTTTAAAATTTAAAAAATTCAACGAACTAAGTCACTGAGTAGAAATAGAAATTGCAACTCTACACTACGATAGCTTTGGTCTTACCCGTTCCTTTGCAGATGAATATATCCGGAACGTGGGGAGGCAAATGCGAGTTTGGCAAAATGACAAATAAATTAGAATACAAACACGGCCTAAAATCACTTGACATTTCATACTTTAAGATTTCTTATTGCAAGAGAAATAAGATCAAAATTTAAAATTAACACAGCGTACCGAACACAAAATAAACCACTGAAAATTTACCCTAGTCCCTTCAACGAGTCTCACGCTTGTATAAATCACATCTCTCTCTCTCTCTCTCTCTCTCTCTCTCAGAATTTCGCCAACTACTCTAAGGGGTTGTGTCGCGTGAAGTTCACTTTGACGGAGTGTCGACTGAAAAACCACGGACTAAATGAATTCATCAAATGCTTATCCACATGTAATTAATGCTGATTCTATCACAGCGATGGCTGGTCTGCCGCTCCTAGGGCGACGCTTGCAGGTTGGGGCATGATGGAGTGGGGGGGGGGGATCTCGCTCGCGTCAGGGATTCCGAGCATTGCTTAATGATGACCACTGACTTAAAGTTTCACAGCATTTTCTTTTATCTGTTTAACGATTGGATACAGTTGGCTCGTCCGTGTTCTTTGATGGTAATGTTCATTCAGCAAGTGTCTAGCTGTCTCAATCTTTTTTACTAACAGGATCAATCAGATTTTGCCGCCAACATTCACGTGATGATTGGTTTCATGATTCTTTAATTACTTAGCATTTAATTCTGATAACTGTGAGGGCAACACAACGTCCAGACACTGACTTCTCGGTACAGACCACTGTTTGACCCTGTTGTCTGTAAATCCTAATTCTCGAGACACTTCACCACATATCTTAATTCACATGCCACTTCACCACATATCTTAATTCACGTGACAATTCACCACACATCTTAATTCACATAACAATTCACCACGTATCTTAATTCACATGACACTTCACCACATATCTTAATTCACATGACAATTCACCACATATCTTAATTCACATGACACTTCACCACATATCTTAATTCATATGACAATTCACCACATATCTTAATCCACATGACAACTCACCACATATCGTAATTCACATGACTATTCACCACATATCTTAACTCACATGACAATTCACCACATATCTAATTCACATGACAATTCACCACATATCTTAATTCACGTGATAATTCACTACACATCTTAATTCACATAACAATTCACCACGTATCTTAATTCACTTGACACTTCCCCACATATCTTAATTCACATGACAATTCAATTCATATTCTATTTCTCGGAACGGTTCCCAGATAACTCACAAAAAAGACCCAGTTATCAAAACACGAATGCGCACATTTTGGGAAGGGTATATGAATGCGCAGCAGATTAATTTAGAATTACAAAATTATAAAAGTTTGAGAACCGCATCTATGACTGGCAATCAGAGGTTAGCTTTTTGCTTTTTTGCCAGATGAAAGTTTCGTTCAAAATAATCGCCCCTTGCAATATAATGTTAGTCGGTAACAACTACTGTTGTTTATTTTTTCTTCTTCTTATATTTGAGGGCCCACGATCAATTTATTGATCATTCTGGCTCCAGTTTTGAGGGCCCACGATCAATTTATTGATCATTCTGGCTCCAGATTTGAGGGCCCACGATCAATTTATTGATCATTCTGGCTCCAGATTTGAGGGCCCACGAACAATTTATTGATCATTCTGGCTCCAGATTTGAGAGCCCACGACCAATTTATAGATCATTCTGGCTCCAGGTGTGAATTTAGAGTTCACCTTCTCTTACATTGATTGCCGATCAAGGCTCACGAGTCCCGTCCACCCGTGGTGCTTGTGGTGTGGGCTTTGGTGGGGATTTAACTCCAGACCACCAACCATTTGGTTTGAGTCAGTTTATACCACTCGGCCACCCAGCACGTGCATCCTTAAGTTCCTAAGACAAAATATTTATGACAAATTGTTTCTGTCCGTAAATATTGAAATATTACATTGACCGAAAAGGGCCGAGCTATTGCTCTTTAATGGCCCCGGCAAGTAAGGTACAGGCCTGCCTCATCTGGTGGGCAGTCCCGTAAATCAGACTATCGACATGGTTGGCTGGGAGAACCCAATCACGCCAGTCGCCAGCGTTGAGCACTCCGCTAGAAGGTAAATTTACGGGGACAACGCTGCTACACCCTAAGTGAGTGTTCGTTAAGTCACTATTATGATAATAAAATTGTGTCCAAATTCTTTTATAAGAAAATATATGTGAGAATTAGAATTCTCTAAACAAGTACTACGGAGACGGCAGAATAACCCTTTGATGTCTGAAAATATCTTTGGTCACTGCAACACTGAAAATCATGTTTAAATAATTTAATGTCTCGTAGCATCACATATAAAAAAATTAACTGTGAGAACCGCTGATGTTTTTTTTTCTTTGTTCCCCTTTAAGACAACGGATCAGGGCTTGTGGCCAATGTTGATCTAATTAACAACAGCATCACAACACAGGTCAACTACCAGCCGATGGGATTGCCACTCACGGATTTGGGGATGATCGCTTGGTCAACTCCGGGTCTGGGATGTTGTCTTAATAAACAGAGGACAGTCTTCTGCCCATACACAGCATCGCGTAATAATGGGGAGTGAACTGCGACTTTAACCGAGGATAACTCTTTAGTAATGATAGTAAGTTTAGTCATGGTAATGCCACCCGGGTTGGGGGTGGGGGCAATATATGTCAAACAATTTTTTTAAACTATAGTTTAGTCACGTTTTTCTAACAGTGAGCTTAAATGTATAAATGAATGCCCCCCACCCCCCCTCCCCCACCCCCCAGAACTTCAGAGCAGTTTTAGCCATGTGAATAAAAAAATGTGGGACCCCATGAAATACAATGATGACGTATAACATGAGAAGTTCAATGTTGGACACAATGTTTGCATTGCTGCAAGTGTGATGTGACACAACTGTTCAGATGCACATTATTTAATCGTGGAAGTTTGGGCTCTCACAACTGCCTTAAATATCTGTTGTACGCTCCATTCGATTGTGATCTTCACAAATGAAATGAAATTGGCCATACCGCTGCGTGCATGTCTTTGCGATTTGCAAAGAATATTTTTGAGGTTTTGGGTGGACATTATTTTATTCATTAATTACATTTTTGGAAAAGCGTATTTTAAAAAATAAATATGTTCGATGATTGTTCTATTTTGCACGTTTTAGTCTTCGAAGATGTTAAACAATAAACAAATATATATAAAAAGCGGGAAGCGCGATTCAGCTCAAATGGAGATACGGAAGTGGATCAAGAGTTAGATGCGAAATTCGACCTGCAGATGTAACTGAGGGTCAGTAGAGGTTACTAGTGACCTACTAATAATCAAGGACTGTTTTGTCATCGGGGTGGGTAAGTGTACAAATTTTCAGCTCAGTTAAAGATCTGGGTCAATTGAAATGCAATATTTGACCCACAGAGATCACTCAAGGAACAGTAGAGGTATCTGGTGACCTAATGATCATGAAGGGTTGTATTGTCCTTGTGGGTGAGTAAGTGCACTAAGTATCAGGTCCATTAGCAATCTCGAAGTGAGTCAAAATTGACATTATTATTATTATTATAAAAAGTTTTTTTTAAAGCATAGTACCCAGACCTAGGGCTGGGCTCACCACGCTGTACATACAATTTAACAAACATAATCATGAGCTTAAATAATTAACATACATTAGATAAATAAAAGAAAACAAATGTGTATTCGCCCTAACCATTCCATAACTTTCTCAATGTCAAGCCATGCAAGATTTGACCACACACAAACGGACAGAACAACTTAAGAAAAGGCGTACGAATATAATCAATCATTTGATAGCTCAATTTTAAATGACATCGTAATTAATGTTTGTAATTTTATAATTGTTTATTTGTTGTTGTTGGTTTTTTTGTTTGTTTGCTTTTTTTTTTTTTTTTTTTTTTTTTTTTTTTTTTTTTTTTTTTTTTTGTTTGTCGTTGTTTTTTTTTTTGTGGTAAACATACGCTTTTAGGAGAAGAAAGTGCAATTTATATTTTCTTTGTTGAGATTTAAAAAAAAATTAAAGTATATACATGCTTGCAATTTTATAAAGATGAGTAACTCTTGATTTAGAGATAATGTTACTCCGTGTTGATATTAAGAGTTGTCGTTCTTGTAACCGTGTCGCATGCACGTATGAGGTTCAACAACAATTGAACCGAGTTGCACCTCGCAATGTCTAGCTGAATGCAGCTTGCTGGGAAATGAGCTTTTTTTAACATTAATATTTAAATGAAACATCCTTTTAGAAAGTTTTCAACTGAAGGCAACCCTCTTCAGTAAATGTATTACCATGTTGTCATTAAAGAATTCTTGTCATAGACGCTAATCATTCCACCAGTCAACGAATTTCTTGATCACTTATTCAGTGAACCAGCAGGGATTTAAAATATATAAAAATATATTATATTAAAAACTGTGTCTTAATGGCAACCCTCAAAAGGGCTCGAACAATTTGAGTAACGAAGTGGCTATTGGTACCCAGATACCATTGAAAGTTTGGTATTAAGAAACGATTTAAAATATTATTGTTGGGTTTGTAAGACCAAATGATGTATGAAAGATAATTGAATGGACCATACGTTTGTAAACTTAATTCTTCATTTTAACTAAAATAAACTACTACAAATGGCATCCGAATTGCATTAGTCAAACTGGACCCAGACACGCAGCGCCGCCATTCGCACCCGGGTACTATTAGACTCAATGTTATTCGGATGTCATTTGTGGTAGTTTATTTTAGTAAAACTGAAGAATTAAGTTTACAAACGTATAGTACATTCAATTATCTTTCATTTGATACCTCATTTTGTCTTACAAACTTAACAATAATATTTTAAATCGTTCTTTAAGCCCAACCTCTCAATTCTGGTACCCGGTACCAATAGGTGCAGCCTTTGAGGAAAGACCAAAGCTTGTTTACTCTGGTAGTCATGGCGACGATCTGTGTTTATATTATGTAGATATCAATTCCTCAACTTAGTCAGGGCCCGGTAACTGTTGGAGTGGGGGGTCTGCTGGACAAGTCCGTACTTGGCTATCGGTGCGGACGTAACGCAAAGATCCAACAAATTTTGACCAAGGCACGTTTGACGCGGGGACTGTAGATTGATTGTACCAGGGCCGTGATAAGGTGGGGGACCAAAAGGGTTGGTCGAGCGAATCATTGTATTCCGGATACGTTTTAAAATTCAAACAATGCTAAACACGCACTACTCTTAAAGACTTACATCTCAAACAGTTAGAGTTGCATTGTGTTAGAGTTGAAGTTTGTTAGAGTTGCAGTGTGCTAGAGTTGATGTGTGTTAGAGTTGCATTATGTTAGAGTTGCGGTGTGGAATTGTGCGCAAGTATGAATTCTAATTATGAGAAATTTAAATAGTTATATTGACTAATAAGACTTTTAATGTGTGTGAGTGTTGACTGTGTCGTATGTGTTGACTGATTCGCATGTGTTGACTGAGTTGCATGTGTTAACTGAGTCGTATGTGTTGACTGAGTAGCATGTGTTGACTGAGTAGCATGTGTTGATTGAGTCGTATGTGTTGACTGAGTAGCATGTGTTGACTGAATCATATGTGTTGACTGAGTAGCATGTGTTGACTGAGTTGCATGTGTTAACTGAGTCGTATGTGTTGACTGAGTAGCATGTGTTGATTGAGTCGTATGTGTTGACTGAGTAGCATGTGTTGACTGAGTCATATGTGTTGACTGAGTAGCATGTGTTGACTGCGCCGCATGTGTTGACTGAGTATCATGTGTTGACTGAGTCATATGTGTTGACTGAGTAGCATGTGTTGACTGAGTAGCATGTGTTGACTGAGTAGCATGTGTTGACTGAGTCATATGTGTTGTCTGAGTCGTATGTGTTGACTGAGTCGTATGTGTTGACTGAGTAGCATGTGTTGACTGAGTCATATGTGTTGACTGAGTCATATATGTTGACTGAGTAGTATGTGTTGACTGAGTCGTATGTGATGACTGAGTCATATGTGTTGACTGAGTAGCATGTGTTGACTGAGTCATATATGTTGCCTGAGTAGCATGTGTTGACTGAGTCATATGTGTTGACTGAGTCATATGTGTTGACTGAGTCATATGTGTTGACTGAGTAGCAAGTGTTGACTGAGTCATATGTATTGACTGAGTAGCATGTGTGGACTCGGTCATATGTGTTGACTGATTCGTATGTGTTGACTGAGTAGTGTGTGTTGACTGAGTCGTATGTGTTGACTGAGTATCATGTGTTGACTGAGTCATATGTGTTGACTGAGTAGCTTGTGTTGACTGAGTAGCATGTGTTGACTGAGTAGCATGTGTTGACTGAGTCATATGTGTTGTCTGAGTCGTATGTGTTGACTGAGTCGTATGTGTTGACTGAGTAGCATGTGTTGACTGAGTCATATGTGTTGACTGAGTCGTATGTGTTGACTAAGTCATATGTGTTGACTGAGTCGCATGTGTTGACTGAGTCATATGTGTTGACTGAGTCGCATGTGCTCACTGAGTCGCATGTGTTGACTGAGTCATATGTGTTGACTGAGTAGCATGTGTTGACTGAGTCGTATGTGTTGACTGAGTAGCATGTGTTGACTGAGTAGCATGTGATGACTGAGTCGTATGTGTTGACTGAGTCGTATGTGTTGACTGAGTAGCATGTGTTGACTGAGTAGCATGTGTTGACTGAGTCGTATGTGTTGACTAAGTAGCATGTGTTGACTGAGTAGCATGTGTTGACTGAGTCGTATGTGTTGACTGAGTAGCATGTGTTGACTGAGTAGCATGTGTTGACTGAGTAGCATGTGTTGACTGAATCGTATGTGTTGACTGAGTAGCATGTGTTGACTGAGTAGCATGTGTTGACTGAGTCGTATGTGTTGACTGAGTCGTATGTGTTTACTGAGTCGTATGTGTTGACTGAGTCGTATGTGTTGACTGAGTCGTATGTGTTGACTGAGTAGCATGTGTTGACTGAGTCGTATGTGTTGACTGAGTCGTATGTGTTGACTGAGTCGTATGTGTTGACTGAGTCGTATGTGATGACTGAGTCGTATGTGTTGACTGAGTCGTATGTGATGACTGAGTCGTATGTGTTGACTGAGTCGTATGTGTTGACTGAGTCGTATGTGTTGACTGAGTCGTATGTGTTGACTGAGTCGTATGTGATGACTGAGTCGTATGTGTTGACTGAGTCGTATGTGTTGACTGAGTAGCATGTGATGACTGAGTAGCATGTGTTGACTGAGTCGTATGTGTTGACTGAGTCGTATGTGATGACTGAGTCGTATGTGATGACTGAGTCGTATGTGTTGACTGAGTCGTATGTGATGACTGAGTCGTATGTGATGACTGAGTCGTATGTGTTGACTGAGTCGTATGTGTTGACTGAGTCGTATGTGTTGACTGAGTCGTATGTGATGACTGAGTCGTATGTGTTGACTGAGTCGTATGTGATGACTGAGTCGTATGTGATGACTGAGTCGTATGTGTTGACTGAGTCGTATGTGTTGACTGAGTCGTATGTGATGACTGAGTCGTATGTGTTGACTGAGTCGTATGTGATGACTGAGTCGTATGTGATGACTGAGTCGTATGTGTTGACTGAGTCGTATGTGTTGACTGAGTCGTATGTGATGACTGAGTCGTATGTGTTGACTGAGTCGTATGTGATGACTGAGTCGTATGTGTTGACTGAGTCGTATGTGATGACTGAGTCGTATGTGTTGACTGAGTCGTATGTGTTGACTGAGTCGTATGTGATGACTGAGTCGTATGTGATGACTGAGTCGTATGTGTTGACTGAGTCGTATGTTATGACTGAGTCGTATGTGTTGACTGAGTCGTATGTGATGACTGAGTCGTATGTGTTGACTGAGTCGTATGTGTTGACTGAGTAGCATGTGTTGACTGAGTAGCATGTGTTGACTGAGTAGCATGTGTTGACTGAGTCGTATGTGTTGACTGAGTAGCATGTGTTGACTGAGTCGTATGTGATGACTGAGTCGTATGTGTTGACTGAGTCGTATGTGATGACTGAGTCGTATGTGTTGACTGAGTCGTATGTGTTGACTGAGTCGTATGTGATGACTGAGTCGTATTTGTTGACTGAGTCGTATGTGATGACTGAGTCGTATGTGTTGACCTAGTAGTTTTTTGTTCCATTATTTTATTAGTTCTATAATTTTTATGAATCTCTTGTTCTATTATTTTATTGGTTCTATAATTTCTATGAATCTCTTGTTCCATTATTTATGTATTGCTATAGTTTTTAAAATATTCTATCCTTCTATTCTGTTATTTTCTTATTCATATCCAAATACATTTTTATTTACTTGTTTATATTTTTATTGTTTCTTGGTAGATGTTTTATTAATTTCTTAAATGCCACATTTCTCATCTATAATTAGACGGACACCCAGAACTCAAATATAGAAGTCCTGAGCTTTAAGAAAAAAACAAAGTCCGGCATCGCCAATTTTCAGAATGTTTTATTCAAAATGTCACCTCGACCTTGAGTCTAAAATCTTCCAAGTCAGAATAAGTAGTAAACAGCAAGTGTAAGCAACGTAGTAGTTTTATGTCTACGCTTTCCCCCCCCCCCTCCCCCAACCCTGTACCGTCATCATACACACAAAGTATGCCCAGAACAAACTATTCCCAGATAGTAGTGGATAGAAAAAAAACTCTAAATACCCGACAAGCTAAAGAATTACACGAGACCTTAAAAAAAACTACAAATATTTTTCAATGCACACAAAAAAGCAATGCACCGGTTTAGCTGAGTTATTGCCCACAAACTCAATAGATACTCAGTACAGGAAATATCTTATTTAAAGCATTCAATAAATACAAAAGAAATATTTTGGTAATTACCTGATAACCATGTGATAATCATCTGATAACCATGTGATTACTATGGAATAATCATCTGCTATCCATGGGAGAATAATTAGAAAGAACTAACTGGTGTATCGTTTTCTACTTTTTCCCGCAACGCGCCACTGAGTCCCGTTAAAAAAAGACGACCAGTGTAACGAAACAGCAATGAGCAGGAAGCTTTGAAACGATCCAATGGATCGCAAACAGCCAAAACGGTTATCACACCATTAGCTCTGTCCTCTTCTCCACTATTTCGTCTCTCTGTTTTTTCTGTGCTCAATGTCTTTGTTACAATCTACTCTGGCTCGTCTTCCTTGATAGGTTCCTGTTTCACGCACTCTTCTTATTGTTGTCTAATGGAAAATAAACACTTTTAACGTCTTGTTCCCACAGACCCGGGCTAAAAAAAAGATATAATTTAAAAAGAATGCAGCAGTCCTCAAAGGTTTCTTTTGACCCCTAAAAAGCGCATTACGAACCCTTGTCATTAATCTTATTTGTCCTCTGCAAACTTTTATTGAAAAAAATTATAGATCTATACGGTAACTTTAAAAAAAAAATCTAAACTCAGTTTAATTAAGTCATCTAAGAAGCGCTTTTTTTAATTTTAAAAATCCTATCCTATCAGTGAAGTCAGATTGTCAATATTCAAAATGTCGTCGCGTAGTAGAGCGTTATCAGTCTTGTAGAAAGGTCCGTCGAATTGTCACATGTCAAATCGTCTAGCTAAGGTCAACCATTACAGCATATCGTCGCGTTGCCTGGTGTAGGGCTCAGAACCTCATAGCGTATCAGTAACTACTGCGGGCAGACGAACGATGTGCTACTTTTACTCTCACACCTGGTGGAGCTGGGGTTGAACATCGTTTCCATTGGGCACCTGACCAGGATGGGGGTGGACATGATGCAGCTGTAGTAACTGGTGCACGTCTTGGAGTCGGGGAAGAAGCCGTACATGCGTGGACACACTGGAACCAAGAGGACAATACATTTAAGTTGAGTCGAACTACAAGCGCGGGATGGATGTCACGTGACAACTCATCAAATCGTACAACTTCTCAATGAGATAATATTACTATATAAGCTAGCTTTACGCGGTCAGTCAGCCGTACTCGGTTAGTAAGCCTGATTCTGTTATTAAGCATTACGCTGTTAGAAATATTTCTCAGTTTTTCAACAACTTTGTTAGCTAGTTTTACTCAGTAAGCTTTACTCTGCTAGCTAGTTACCTTTACTCAGTCAGCTTTACTCTGCTAGCTAGCTTTATTCAGCCAACAATAGCTCGCTTAGCCGGTTTTACTCCGCATGTTAGCTCTCTTTAGTTAGTAAGGTTTTCGCAATTAGTCGTACTTAAACAGTTAATTGGATTTACGCTGTTGTCAGATACACAACGTCAGTCAGATGAACAAACTCAGATTTACACATTTAGCCAAATTTGCCAAGTCAGATTAAAACAGTAGTCCGATTTACAGAGTTAGTCAGATTTCCACAGGTTGTCATATTTACACTGGTAGTTTTATACAGTAGTTAGATTTACGATAAAACTTTACAAAGAAAAGATGAGAGGTTGTTTTTTTTTTCCTCACCAAAAGTGTCCGATTTAGGTGTAACACCAGGTCTGCTGGTCGAAGATATCTTCGTCTGATCTGTGGGACTCGTTGATAATGTGCTAGATACTGTCGTGGTCGTTGTCGATGTGGTTGGTGGTGCTGTGGTCGGTGGTGCTGTAGTCGGTGATGCTGTGGTCGGTGGTGCTGTGGTTGGCAGTTTTGTGGTTGGTGTTTGTGTGCTTGGTGGTGCTGTGGTTGGTACCGCTGTAGATGCTGAAGTTCCCATGGTTGTAGAACTTAGGTTTGGACTGTAAAATGAAAAAAAGAAACGAAACATGAATTTGAATTTCTCAAAAGGTAGAAAAGTTTCGTTGTCTCTGTTATTTATCTGGCTTAAAAATGGAGTTCATCAAAGATATCTTTCAGAATAGAATAAATCTTCAAGATTAACATCCGCTAGGGTCCTAATGGAGGTCTGGGCGAAAGTATCTTTTGGAGAGAGAGTTTTTCGTCTAAATCCTTTTATGCATTATTCTTTGCATGTATGCAATGTTACGGGATTTATCATGTATGTGATTGTTGCAACTGATTTTTTGGTATGGGAATAGTTCTTTTAATCAAACCTAGTACATGTGAAACTTAATAGACTAAAGATATATATATATATATACATATATATATATATATAAGAATGAGCTATAGGGACATAACGCCAAAGAGCCGAACATATTTTGATACGTTTGGAATCTTAAAAACAAACATAGTTATTTTCTATTATTTTACGAAAATCGAATAAATTTACATGCGCAAAAAATATTATATTTCCGCTTTTATTTTAGCAAACGTTTAAGTATTATTATTATAAATTAAAAATACATATAAAGAAACAACTAAGGAACTACCTTAAGCATTTTATATGCGTTTAAAAGTTATGAAAAAAAAAATAAAAAATATTATCAAAGAAATGCACAGTAATCACAGTTATCGGGAAAACCTAAACATCGGTTGTTGATAGGGCGTTCTTTAGCGCGTTGTCAATAAGGCGAAATATAATTAAAATTAATTAGTTTCTAAATAATCACGCAAATGACGTCGTAGTGTGAATTGCCTATTTAGCCAAAGATAAAAGTTATCTAACTTAATAAAAGAGCGTGACAAAACTGATGACGTACATTCCCATTCCTATAAGTAAAATTAATAAATAGTATTGATTTCTTTTTAAATTGCTAAACTTAAATACTAATTTAGCTTTGTATTTTTAACATTTAATAAGTTTGCACTTTTTATTCATTCCAAAAATAAACTTTTATGAAATTTATAAAGTAGTAAAAACTCTACATTTGAAAATAATTTTAATTAAATTGGTGTAGCAAAACTAAATAGCCAAATAGCATATTTAATGCACTTATCACTGATCTAGATAAGAAATAAGCATATTAAATGCAAAAAAAAATCTTGGCTGCGTAAGTAAGGGGGCTACAATCCAGTTGATGATTTTTTTATTTTTTTAAAACTCTGTGTAGCCCACTATACACTATAAATTCATTTTGCCCAGTGCAGTACAAGATAGGCCTCAGAATAAATTTGATCAATAATTAACCTTCTTCGATACATTTATATCGATGGTAGGAAATTGAGTTCATGCATTTTTTCTTGGATGACAATATCTTTCAATCCAATGACATTTTAGTTGTAAAAAAAAGAAGCTATATTCTCATTTTACATATGAACATATGTTAACCAATTAAGAAAATCAATGACTTTAACAAAACATAAAAATATTTTCATAATTATCCCCAGAGATATCAAAACCCAATCACTTTACACAAGTGAAAATTTAATTTTAAAAATAGAGATTTTATTAGATAGAGAGATAGAAAGACAGGCGGACAAATACACATATAGATGATAGATAGATAGAGGTGTAGATAAAAGATAGCTAGACGGATGGATGGATGGATGGATGAAAGGATGGAAGGGTGGGTGGGTGAGAGGATGAATGGATGGATGGTAGGTAGGTAAGTAGGTAGATAGATATGTAGGTAGGTAGGTTGGGAGATAGATAGATGGGTAGATATATACAGACCTGTTTACTCTTACGATTTATGCGTACAATGTACGATTTAATGTGTATAAATTATATATACTGAGTGTTTTTTACTATTAAGATAATGTATTGAACAATTTTGTGAAGATATTGTACGATTTTAAGACTTTGAGGGTAAACAGGTCTGTAGATAGTAGCTGGATTGGTAGATAGTTAGGTAGATAGGTAGGTATGTAGGTAGTTAGGTAGGTAGGTAGGTAGGTGGGCAGGTAGGTAGGTAGGCAGGCAGGCACGTAGATGGTAAATAGGTAGATAGGTAGATGATAGATAGATAGGTAGATAGATATATAAACAGACAGACAGACAGACAGGCAGTCAGACGGACAGAGGGACAGAAGGAGAGACAGAAAGAGAGACAGTCAGAGAGACAAACAACATACAGAGATGTAGACAGAGAGACAGACACAGAGACAGATCGAGAGACAGACAGACAGAGAGATAGACAGAGAGACAGACAGAGAGACAGAGACTGACAGTGAGACAGACTGAGAGACAGCTTGAGAGACAAACATAGAGACAGACAGATAGAGAGATATATAGACCGGCAGAGAAACAGACAGAAAGAAAGAGAGACAGACAGAGAGAAAGAGAGATAGACAGAGAGACAGATCGAGAGACAGACAGACAGAGAGACAGATCGAGAGACAGACAGACAGAGAGATAGACAGAGAGACAGACAGAGAGACAGAGAGATAGACAGAGAGACAGAGACTGACAGTGAGACAGACTGAGAGACAGCTTGAGAGACAAACATAGAGACAGACAGACAGAGAGATATATAGACCGGCAGAGAAACAGACAGAAAGAAAGAGAGACAGACAGAGAGAAAGAGAGATAGACAGAGACAGACAGAGTGACAGAGAGACAGACAGAGAGATAGACAGAGAGACAGACAGATAGGGAGACAGACAGAATGACAGAGAGACAGACAGTCAGACAGACATACAGATCATCCTTGAATAATTGCAAAAAAGTTATCTTAATTCGGTATCCCGTATGTGCTTCTATACCATCAATCAAAATTGATGAAAATTGTTTGAATTGTAAAAAAAATGCAAATGTTTCTGAATTATTACACACATTTTACAATATTCCGTTTTGGGACCGGGGACCTAAATTCTTTGTTTCCCCCTTTTATGAGCTAAATATAATTTTCGTATGCGTTCCTATACTGAAATATTACATTCATTGGAAAGGGCCGAGCTATTGCTCTTTTATGGCCCCGGCAAGTAAGGTACAGGCCTGCCTCATCTGGTAAGCAGTCCCATAGATCAGATTCTCGACATGGTTGGCTGGGAGGACCCCAGTCACGCCAGTCGCCAGCGTTGAGCACTCGGCTAGAAGGTGCTCGATTGTCTCCGGTGCCTGACCACAATGGCGGCAGCTCGGGTCCCGCAATGGGTGTAATCTATTCAAATAGCTGCGGGTAGGGCAATGCTCTGTTCTCATCTGTGTGATGAGATTCTGGTGGTGGCGTTTAAGACTCCACCACTCATCGCATTTGCGGTTGTTTTTAGGCATGTTCCGATAAAGCTTACGGGCCGTGTTCCCCTGTTCCCATTCTTTTAACCACTCCTGTGGCAGAGGTCCTTGATCCAGGCTTGGGCCCCCAGTTGGGTCATTGGCCGGTTAGGTTGAGGATGGGAAGAGCCTTGCCTCGCAAGACAGTCGGCTCTGTCTTGTGGTGGAATCCCCACATGTCCTGGGATCCAATGAAGGGACACTTTGCCTCCGTGTGACTGTATGTCTCGCACGAGCTCCATAATTGCGTTCACCATGTTCGTGTTCATAGAGCTCATTTTCACAATTTCCAGAGCACATTGTGAATCGGTGAACACTACGATGGGTGGAAGTGGTTTGCGTCTGGCTAGTCTGCGGCGCACTTGTTTCAAGCCCATCAATATAGCCTCGATCTCTGCATCAGTTGCAGTGCTATTTGTGCCACTTGGGCCTGAAATCTCCTCAGCTGGAGGTATCCCCTTAGGATACTGAATGAGTGCACCGTAACCCGCCCGCTTTTCGCTGGCGAGATAGGAGCCGTCTGTGAAGACTTGTACCATGTCTTCTCCAAAGGCCTCAATTGTCTCTAATGCGGCTCCCTTTTGCTCATTTTGGGGGCTCGATTTAGTAACTGCTGTGTGTGACACGGTCAGACGAACATCAGGTGGTTCGCAGCTATCCTGTGGTGATCTCTCCTGGATCAGGCGTATTTTCTCCCTGTTTTCTGGTAAAGGGTGCTTTTCCTCGAGTGCATAGACCGCATCCATGAAGGAGGGTCTCTTAAGCCTTGTCCTCTTTACCCAACGGTCTTGGAGTTGAAAACAAGGTTCCGTCTTTTCCATTCGACGGTAGCGTTCAACGGTCGTTAGGATAGCCTTGTCCCCCTGATGTGTAGTGGTTCTATGTCTGAAATAATTTCCACAGCAGCCGTGGGTGTGGTACGTAACGCCCCGCATACAAATCTTAGAGCTAGATTTTGTATCCGATCCAGGCTCTCTAGAGCCGTACGGCTTGCGAAAGCCTGAACCGGGAGGCTGTAGTCAATGGCACCTCTTACACTCCCGAGATAGAGAGCTCTCAGGAGTCTTGCATCGGCTCCCCAGGTAGTGCTGGCAAGTTTTTTGACCAGGCTGAGTTTCGACGTGGCTCGAGCGCCGAGTTCTCGTACATGGTTATGTAGCTGGAGTTTCTGGTCCAGCTTTATTCCCAGATACGTGGGTGATTTGTCCCATTTTAGTGACTTCGCGCAGATATGAAGATCAATTTCTTCTTTGAGCACTTTCCTACCGTTTGTGAACAATGTGTATACGGTCTTCTCCGCATTCACCACCAATCTTCATTTCCGAGCATAGGCCTGTATCTGTATGAGGTCTTTTTGCAGCCGGCTCTGCAACTGCTGGATGGATTTGCCAGAACTCCAGATTGCTAAATCATCCGCGAACATTGTGTTCTTTGTTACCAAATGTGACTGCAGGTCGTGCACGTACGCCAGGAACAAGGTGCAGCTCAAGGCCGACCCCTGTGGGAGCCCGTCCTCGAGTGCACGCATGTTCGAAACCTTGTCCTCTACACGGGTGGATATCGTACGATTTGATAGAAAAGAATGAATCCACTGGTGCATGTTGGCTGTTACTCCGAGCTGTTGCAACTTGTACAGCAGACCTGCCCTCCAGACTTTATCGTAAGCGTTCTGGAGGTCAAAGAACACCGCGACAGTATGATTCTTCATCTGAAGCTCATTGGTGGTGCTTTGGATAAACTGGATCACTTGATCCATAGGCTGCCTCCCCTTGCGGAAGCCGCCCTGGTTGGTAGGGATGCTCTTGGTTCGTTCCAAGAACCATTAGAGTCTTGCGTTCACCATTCGCTCTGCTACTTTTCCCACACACGATGTGAGCGAAATAGGCGGGTAGCTAGACACCTGGTCACTTGGTTTCCCCTCTTTGGGAATAGGGACAATCACCGCTTTCTGCCACGCCTTTGGCAAGGCGCCTGTTGTCCAGGTTTTGTTGACAAAGTCTAGTAATGTACGTTTTCCCGTTTTGCCCAAATGGGTGAGCATTTCATTACAGACTCTGTCGGGTCCTGTAGCTTTACCTGTTTTGTACTTTCCTAGGGCCGTAGGCAACTCGGCCATTGTAAAGGGTGCCGTGAAAACCTCTTGGTGTGGGCCCACTTGTTGGGCTCTGCCTCCAGCCTTTCGGAGTTTCCTGATGGTCCGGCTTTCGTCAGTGTCTCTGGCACTTTTGCTCACCCTAGCAAAATGACGGTTAAGCGCTTCCACGCGCTTAGCACAGCTAGCCTCTGTGCCAGTTGTCTTTTTAAGGGGGTGGATGTTCCGTTGCTTCCCCATGCCAGAGAGGTTATCTGGTAATCGCCAGACCTTCCTTCCGTCCGAGAGGTTGAGGTTTCCACACGTAGTTTCCCACTTGGACTTTTTTGCCCTAAAGACTTCGGCACGGACTTGGGCCGTTAAAAGGTTATACGCCGCTCGAGCTGCAGGTGTTTTCCCCTTTGCGGCCTTCCTCCGTGCTTTTGCTCTTTTCTCCACCAGCGCCTTCAGAGTCTTGTTCCAGTACAGTCTGAAGGTTTGTTTTCCGTTCGTTCTCGTAATTGTTCTCCTTGCCGCCTCGAGAATCTTGCTTATGAGGAGCTCGTACTCCACATTTAAATCGTTCGGTCTTGTTGCATGGGTTTCAGCCAAACTGGCTTCGACCTCTGTTTCGTATTTAGCCCAGTTTGCTTTACGAAACTGCCAGTGCCTTTTTCGAAGGCGTGCCTTGGTGGTAGCTAACAAAATTCTGAGGAGGATCGGTTTATGATCGCTCCCAACCTCACCCAAGACCTCCAGACTGAGCTTGGACTCAAGGTCCACTGAAATAAGCGTCAGATCTGGTCGGGACTCCGTACTTAGCCCTGTATGTAATAGTGTGGGCACACTATTTTCGTCTTGTAAGCGAATGAGGTTGGTAGTGAGGCACAGATCCTCCACGTAACGTCCCGATGCGTTACGTTCAACATACAAACCAGTCCGGTGACTGGGCGTTAAAGTCCCCAGCAATTATTTTCCTTTGAAAATTTATATTATCGCCGATCGGGAGACTGATCGGGTTGCGGGGTGTGTTGTAAACGTTGGTTATTTCAAAATACTGTCTGTTTTTGAAAATTTTGATGGTGAGGGTGTCAGTGCCTTGGCACGACTTCGCCTCAAGCAGTTCCATCGGTATGGAGTTTTTGACTGCAGTGGCCAGACCTCTGCAATTTCTGCACTTGCATTGGTAGAGGGAGTAACCTGTAATATGAAATTTCTTACCTTTGAGAAGAGTTTCTTGGAAGAGTGCTACGTCCACGTCTTTTTTCCCCCTTTTATGAGCTAAATATAATTTTCGTATGCGTTCATATACCATTCATCCGATTGCGATAAAACTTTGGTAAGTTGTTGTGCGCACAAATGCTTTCTGAATTAGCTTATCCATTTTGAAATATTCCTTTTCGGGCCGGAGCTATACAAATATAATTTTAATCAGTGCTATTGCATGGGTGGCTAGAAATCAATCAAATACAAACGACATTTCAGTTTGTGTGTGACATAAGTACAGCCATTTTAAAATGTTACGTTTGGGGCCGGGGGTCTTATTTTAAAAATAATAAATATTTGAGCTATCTAAATATAATTTAAAACAGAGCTACTGCGTGGGTGGATCAATCGCAATAAATATTTTCTATTTAAAAATTACTTTAAAACTTAATTATAACACAAACACTTTTTTCATTGAGTGGCATGCAACGCATGCCGGGTTATCGCTAGTATATATATATATATATATATATATATATATATATATATATATTATATATATGAATGAACTATGCTGACCGTAACGCCAAGGAACCGAAAAGATTTAAATACGTTCGGATTCTTAAAAATGATCATAGCTATTCTCTATTATTTAACGGAAATCGAATCAATTTAAATGCGAAAAATAACAAAGATACGTTTTTATTTTAGTAAAAGTTTAAGTATTATTATTATAATTTACAAATACATTTAAAGTAACCACTAAGGAACTATTTTAAGCATTTTATCTGAATTTAAAAGTTATGGGGGAAAAAATAAAAATGAATTATGAATTAAGAATTGCATCGTAATCACAATTATCGGGAAGACCCAAACATTAGTTGTTTGTAATGCGTTGTTAATATTGCGAAATAAACTTTTAATTAATTTTTTCTCATTAAACACGCGAATGACGTCATAGCGAGATAGCCTTATCATCATCATCATCGTCATGTCCCTTAGTCCTTGGACCGTTGGGGCGCCACAGATGACATGAAAACTATCCTTCTCCATTCCTCTATGTCTTCTACACTACGCACATCATCGCCTAGTTTTAATCCCGTCCACTCTTTTATGTTATCTTCCCATCTTTTTCTCTGTCTTCCTCTTCTTCTCCCTCCTCTAGTTGTGCCCTGCATGATTTCTTTGGCGAGCCCTTTTTTCTTGTTACGTGGCCAAACCATTCAAGTTTGCATTTTTTTACAGACTCCAGGAGGTCATCGTACTGCCCAATTGCTTTACGAATCCTTTCTTTCACTTGTTCATTGGTGATGTGGTCTCTATACCAGATGCCAAGAATGCTTCTGAGACATCTCATCTCAATCGCCGTTATTTTCCTTTCGAGTTCTGCTGTTAATGTCCAGGGCTCACAGGCGTACAAGAAAATGGAGAGGACTAGTGAGCGCATCAGCCTGATTTTGGTACTGAGGGCTATATTTTTGTTGTTCCATATTTTCTTGAGCCTCTTTAGTGCTGTTGTGGTCTGCGCAATCCTGGCCATCAATTCGGCCTGGAGCCTTCTTCCGAAACAATTGTTCCTAGGTATTTGAAACTGCCAACTGTCTCTAGTCTTTCCTCCCCGACCTTAATTTCAATGGCAATGCCAGTAGTGCTATTCGTCGTCATTTTTATCTTTTCTGCACTGATTTGCATGCCAAAGGACGATGAAGTATTGTCGAGACGCTTTACAAGGTAGGCTAGCTCTTCTTCGCTTCCGGCCAGTCCATCTATATCATCCGCAAAGCGTAGGTTGGTGATTGCTCTGCCACCAATGCTGACTGTCCCTACATGCGTTTCCAGTGCATCTGACATAATTCTTTCTAAGAAGATGTTGAAAAGGGTGGGGGAGAGCAAGCAGCCTTGTCTTACTCCAACCGTGGTCCTGAACCAATCTCCGATGTTGTTGTTGAAGAAGACTGCACTGGTGGCCTTATCATAGAGGCTACATATCATTCTGGTTAGATTTGTGTTGATGTTGTAGTACCTCATGGTGGCCCATAAAGCAGCATGCCAGACCCTGTCGGATGCCTTCTTGAAATCCACAAAAACGTGGTATAGCGAATATCCTATGTTGGCCAAAACTCTTAAGCTTCTTTGAATGAATAACCGCGCGATACAAAACTGATAATGTATATTCCCCTTCTTAAAAGTAAAATTAATAAATATAAGTGATTGCTTTTTAAATTGGTAATAAAATACACAAACATGTTAGCTTTGTTTTTTTAACATTTAATAAGTTTTTCCTTTTTTAATTCCAAAAATATATTTTTTTTTAAAATATGTAACGTCATAAAAACTTAACCTTAAAATAATCTTCTAATTTAAATAATGCCGCATAAGTCAATCAGTGCAGCGAAACTCCAAATAGCCAAATAGCATTCACTAATCCACGTATAATTCATCCAAATAAGAAGTACTAAATATGTTAGTTTGGTATAGAAGGGACTACATTCCGGTGGAAGAGATTATTAATTTTATTTACATCTGGTATGGGGATGGGGCTGGTCATTTTGCCCCAGGCAGCACAAGATCGGATGTGTTGTCATCGGCAAAGTGTCGATAGGACAATGGAAGGTGGATCATTTAGCGTTCCGAAGATTTCGCCACCAAAAGAAATTAAGAAAGACACACACGAGCAGAATCGAAGTTCAGATAAAGGATTTTAAAATACTTACGAATCAGGAACTTTAAGAATCTTGCTGCTAACTCGCCCAAGTAGCGGATATTTTGTCTGTCCACAGAATTGACCAGTGAAATCGTCTTGGTCGAATGACCACACCATGGCTCCTCCCAGGTTGTTGGCTAGTAAGAAATCCATCTGAAAACAAATTGAGAGAAGCACGATCATGTCTGAATAGTTTCGATATTTTTAAGAAATTTTGTTTATCTAACCGAACTTCTTTCTGTCTATTCACCCCTTCGACAGCTTCGCTCCTCCGCAGACGGGCGTATACTTTCTGTCCCCAAGACTCGCACAAAAACAAACGATCTTTCTCTTACAGTGCCCCAAACAATTGAATTCTCTTCCACTACACATCTGCAATATATCAACCATGACAGCCTTCAAAACTGAACTCAAAACACAATTTTTTTAAACTCTACTTTCCCGACTGATTCCCCCCTTTGACCGTTAAACAATGCTGCTGGGTGAAGTGAGTGCCGTCCATGGCTTCCCATGGAAATAGTTATGGAATGGTTGAAGCGAATAAACATATGTTTTGTTTTATTTAATTCATGTAAATTAATTCTTAAGTTCATGATTGTTTGTTAAATTGTATGTACATCATGGTGAGCCCAGCCCTAGGCTGGGGTACCACGCTATAGAAAACTACAAATAACAATAATAAAATCCCGTTATTTTGTTGGTAGAAACACTATAAACTTGATCTGAACTTGACATAGAACAGTGGTTCTCAACCTGTCTGGTAGTGACCTAGAAAGCGGGGATTACCTTAATGTCCAGTATATCCCTGTCCCCGTATTGACCTAGAAAGGGGTGATTACCTTGATATCAAGTGTGTCCCTGTCCTCATATGTGATCCATGAGTTGTCGTAGTACGCATACTTCACCTGGCCGATGACGTCGGTTTGTATGGTGTAGGGGAGGTTACGAGTCTTTTCGCAGATCTGTTGATGTCATCCAGAGAAAATTTATATAACATCTTAAGTGTGAGATACATGAAGAGGTGCTAACCTAGAGTGTGAGATAGTTAAAGAGATTCTAAACCAGATTGTGAGATACGTGAAGAGATGCTAACCAAGATTATGAGATAGTTAAAGAGATTCTAACCCAGATTGTGAGATACGTGAAGAGATGCTAACCTAGATTGTCAGATAGTTAAAGAGATTCTAACCCAGATTGTGAGATACGTGAAGAGATGCTAACCTAGATTGTCAGATAGTTAAAGAGATTCTAACCCAGATTGTGAGATACGTGAAGAGATGCTAACCCAGGTCGTCTACACTTTTATTACGGATACCTTTTTTTAGAATTAGTCAAGAAAATTCAAGATATCGACAACTCTGTCAAGTAGACAAATGCACCAACTGTCTCACTAGCTGTCTCAGCCTCAAGTAGGATTTTTCTTTTATACTTTAGTATTAGAAAGCTTTATTTTGAAGTATTATTTTAGTTAAATAATGTATATAGTGTAATTTATAAAATGGAACATAGAACCTCCTGAGAACTTTGATAGTTTTGATATTTGGCGACAATAGTTACCCGTAAATACGAAGTCAAAAACTTTTTGTGTCTACTAAAAATATCACATTTTAAATGTAATGCGGAAAGTCTACTTCTTCTTTTGATGTCTTCTTGTATGACTGATGTCTTCTTTTTGTTTCATCACTCTCTACTTGATTCATGAATGTCTGCTTGATTCATGAATTTCTACTTGTTTTATTAATCTCTTCTTGTATGACTGAAGTCTTTTTTGTTTCATCACTGTCTACTTGATTCATGAATGAATACTTGATTCACGAATTTCTACTTGTTTTATTGATGTCTTCTTGTATGACTGATGTCTTTTTTGTTTCATCACTGTCTACTTGATTCATGAATGTCTACTTATATCATAAATGTCTATTTGTTTAAATGTCTACTTATCTGATTAATGTCTAATTCCTTTATAAACGGCATGTTTTATGAATGTGATAGTATTTTTTAAGTGCTTGACCCACACAAATGCTTTACGAGAAAACTTTTAAATTTAGACTAAAGATTTTAAACTTTTGGTAATACCTCATAATAAGATAAAATTCCCGGCTCCCTGGTGTATGCCCCGGGGGCACCGCCCCCTATGGCGGGGGAGCCCACTGCTGTCCAGTTAGAAGTACTCAAAGTCCAGCTTCTGCCGAACAATGCAACTCCCAGGTGCGCCTTTGCAGGACGGAGGCCGTTATTGAGATACCAGTTGATGGTGGCCGACTGAAAGTGGCAAAGAGATTATTATGAGTCCGAGTCGTTGCTTTTTTTTAAACATATAACCACAGTGACTAAATTGTTTCGAAGGTTTAACTTTAAAAGTTATGCAAGTGTATACAGTCGTCCCTTGCTACTTTGCGCTCCGACTTTCGCGTCTTCATTCTATAACGTTTTTTTTTTTTAAATATAACATGTTTTCTTTTAAAATTTGATCGAGATTATGAAAATAATACACCGCTCGATCAGTTTTCTGAGTGAATTATATGCCCTTGGTATAATAATTAAAAGTACTGTACGTATGGAATGTAGACCGTATGAATGTACTCGAGAAACTAGAGGCTTTAATAATGTGAAAAACCGTATTTTGTGTTGTCTATGCTCTAACTACTAATAATGTCACATCCTTTTTTTTTGGGGGGGGGGGGGAGGGGAGGCTGAGACTTAGTCTCTTATAGCCCTGGCCATTACTGTGGCGGCTTGCCTCATCCGGTCGGCGTTACCGTAAATCACATCTTCGAGGCAGGCCTCTGGGTCTCGACCCTCGGCCCCCGTACCTCCATCGGGGCAAGCAATCACCAAGCGGGCCACTGTCTCGTCTGCCTGGCCGCAATGTCTGCAATTTGGTTCCCTTCTGTTGTCAAGAATCCCACTTCGCGGAAATTCACCAATCGTGATAGAGTTTTGAACTTATTAAATGCCACACACAAGGGACGACTGCTAATTATAGTTCTTATTTCCCGACTTTGAAATTCAATTTCTTTTTTTTTAGATATGCTGAGGTATAGGTCTAAAAAGATCATACTAAAAAGTAGTACATGTAATATAATAATTAAGAAGATCATTTCTAAAAACATCTCGCAAAACTACTTATGTTTTAGAATAAAGTAGATTTATTTTCAGTTTACTGTAATTAGGGTAAAAAATATTCGATACTGTCGAACGGCTATGGTAAATATATGAAAACTATAAGGGACAAATTCAGATCTTCGTGTATTACATGGTCCTCAGATCTAAATAGGTATCATGATCCTCAGATCTACAAAGATATCATAACCTTTAGATCTACATAGATATCATGATCCTCAGATTTACTTAAATATCATGATCCTTAGATCTACAATGATATCAAGATCCTCAGACAAAACAGAAATTATACATATAATCAGGGTCAATGAGAGTGACACATACAACGTCAAAGTTTTGCCCGTCTGTTGAGAACAGTGGTGAGGCCAGGCCAGTCTTGGATTCCCAGAGGCCGTGGTAGTCATAAGCCATGATGTTGACGATGTCCAAGTATCTGTCGTAAATAAACAAGGGATGCCAGTTATTTTAGACCATTTTAAATGACAGTTTTCAGCTCTGCGAAAGTTTTAAAATTGTTGACCTCAGCAGTGACACTAATCCTATTTTGGAGAATGCTATATTTTCTCGTATATAGGACGCACCCATGTATAAGACGCGATTTTCGACGTTTTGTGTAAACAAATATTACATAAGACGCACGCGGCACTGCCGCACTGAGCAACTTATATCCAGTGGTTTTCCTTTCCTTTATCATAAATGAAAATTTGTCCAATGTTTCGTCACCCGTCGGATGTAAACAAGGCTTCATTACAATGTTCAGTTTAGTGGTGGATCAAAGAATTGTCTGAGGCAGGACCGCGACGATTATTGTTTAGTCTTATCTGCCGCCGGGCCAATAGCGGATGGGTTGAGTACCTGGTATCTAGATTCTAGAAACAATAAACGCCAGATGTAAAGGCGGCGTCATTGATATACAAAACATTGAAACGAAAGGATTTTAAATTCGGAGCGGCCTGCATTGGATTGGTACACGTGGTAAGTACTGAACACTTACCATAGGATTGGTACACGTGGTAATTACTGAACACTTACCATTGGATTGGTACACATGGTAATTACTGAACACTTACCATTGGATTGGTACACGTGGTAATTACTGAACACTTACCATTGGATTGGTACACGTGGTAATTACTGAACACTTACCATTGGATTGGTACACATGGTAATTACTGAACACTTACCATTGGATTGGTACACGTGGTAATTACTGAACACTTACCATTGGATTGGTACACGTGGTAATTACTGAACGCATACCCAATTGTTTTTACAACTAGGAATGAAAATCGTGAAACGTGAATATCGACCGTAATAATCGTCCTTCAATATCACACACTGTACCGTTCCACACACTGTATCGTTCGTTCGTGTTTAAAAAAAATACCGTACTTTCGCACAAATAAGACACGGCTAATTATAAGACGCACCTAATTATAAGACGCGCACTGGATGCGGGTATGTAAAACTTTGTATAAGACACGTTTTATATACGCGAAAATATCGTTCATATATACGGAAACTTGTCATGGCCTTAAAACACGTGTTACGTATCTAACACCATAAAACATGCATATAACATCATTACTCCTTAAAGATAAAGAAGTCATAGAAAGTACTTAAAGATATAAAATCATAAAACATCCTTAAAGATATAGAACTCATAAAACGTCATGAGAGGCAAATAAGTCTTTATAAGTCCTTAAAGACAGATAAGTTATTATAAGTCCTTAAAGACACATAAGTCTTTATAAGTCCTTAAAGACACATAAGTTATTATAATTCCTTAAAGAAACATAAGCCATATAACTTCTTTAAAGATATAGAACTCATAAAACGTCCTGAAAGGCATAGAACTACGTGTCAGTTCACACGATCAAATTTCGCGTCAAATTGTTGTATAAACGCACCATTTTGTGCGTGGTTTCTTTTTTGGGGAATGTGATCAAATAGTTATTTGAAAGTTGTGACAAGGCTACATACACGAATTGCATCAAATGCTTTAAGGAAAATTTGATCGTTTGAACCGACCCTAAGAGACGTGAAAAGAGGTCCATTTCAGAATTGATTATCAAACTATAATTTAATGCTCTTTTATTATTTTATTTTTTTTACAATCCATCCGAAAATGATACAAATAAATAATCAGGCTTCACCTGTCCAGTGCTGTGATATTGTAACCCTTGGACGCCTTCTCTACTCCTGCAGGGACAGCTGCACTGAGAAGAAGTCTCGCCCTGTTGGTCAGAATGGCTTCTCTTTCGAATCCTTCCAGGAGTTCCTGGTGGTAGCGAATTATTAATTATAATTAACGAACAAAATGTGGTATTGTTTCAAAGGTTTGTCATCTGCAATTCCCAATTTTTTCAGACAAAAATCCTTAATGTATCTCTATTCTAAACAACGGGATAGTGGTGTAAAACAATGGGATAGTGGTGTAAAACAATGTGATAGCGGTGTAAAACAATGGGATAGTGATGTAAAACAATGGGATAGTAGGGTAAAATAATGGGATAGAGGTGTAAAGGTCAATTTCGCTTAGCACAGCTGCCATGACCTAAAGGTTTTAAAAATCTTGTCTAGAATGCGGAAAAAATGAGTTAATCAAGATAAACTGAAGGGGTCGAAGAAATAAAAAGTGTGTGTGTGTGTGTGGGTGGGGGGGATTGATTGTTGTATTGCCTAATAAATTGTTTGAAAAATTGATGGATTAATTGATGGATTAATGGTTACATGAATTTATGGATTGAATTATGGATTGGGGAAAGGATTGGTGTCCAGATATATAAATATCCTTAAAGTTGTTGTTTTTTTAAAGTAGCCACTGACCTGAATCAAAGCAGAAAAATAGAAGCTGTCTAAAGTGGAGGAATCACCGGGATATTCCCAATCCAGGTCAAGGCCATCGAAGTTCCAGTACCTAAGAAACGTGATTGAGTTTTGAGCAAACTCTGCCCTACCCGCCTGGGTGCTGGCCATGCTGTAGAATCTCGCAGACCCGTGGGTGTAGCCTCCCACCGCCAGGAAGGTCTTCAGATTGGGATTCACCAACTTCAGATTGGTGAACTGGCGCCACCTGGATATAAAATATGCATGCATCATGAGGTGTGCAGACATCTTGACTGCTGAGAGGCGTCTGGGTGTTGCCTGCTATGTCTTGTGTTGGTGGCTCAGTTAAATGTGATTGGGGCCTGTTTAGAGCAGAGCCGTGCTAAAAAAAGTGACGGGCCGGAGACATCAGGTCGGCGCCAAAATCGTCTAAATATTATTTAAATCTTGAATTAAAAGATCAAATCATCCTGTCCAGTTCACAAGGATCGGCGGCGCGAAAAATCGTGTTTTATTGGTCCACCCGGAAGGCACTTTTTTTCCTATATCTTGATGGGCGACATTTTCAGGCTTCTCCCCGAGCGCCACTTTTCCACGGCACAGCCCTGGTCTTGAGATCCAAGTACTATGCGTATGGAACAGAGCTAAACGTAGGTGACAGAACTGCTGGGATGGGTCAATGCTGAACGCGTGCGTCAAGCTAGAACATTCTGAGAGCTTCTCTTTACTGCATGAAAAAAAGCCTAAATAATCACATGGTCAATGAAAGTAATTTTGAAGATGGTCTTGGCGATCAGTAAATGGGGTGGGTTTTTACTGTAACGTTTGTGTAGGCTGCAAAGTGTTAAATGAAAATAAAAGAAGTAAGTCAACGACTTGCCCGCTTCAAACATTCGTGCCTCCAGCGTTACAGACGATATGCATTTTTATTTACCTGTTTTAAATGGATCGGTATAAAAATAGAAATTGTCATTTGCAGTTTAATAGTTTTAGTTTTAGGTGACTCCTTGTATGACACTTGTCAGGAGGCAGTTTTAGTGACAGTTTGTGGAAACAGTTTTAGTTGGCAGTTTTAGAGGACAATTGTAAATAACAAAAGTGAAAGATGCCGATCAAAGTATTAAAACAAATATATAATTGAGACATCTGTACAACTTTAAATGTCGAGTCTATTCAGCATAAACTATTCACCTAGGCGCCAACATTGATAACCGGATACTTACTGCCCATAACATCGATAACCGGATACTTACTGCCCCTAACATCGATAACCGGATACTTACTGCCCATTTGTCTGGTCATCAGTCGGCTCGTACCCGATGATCTTGTTTCCGGAGAGCTGGGCAAAAGCGAAGACAATGTGTGAGCAGAGCGTGGGGTCAATGTCCTTAACCACTTGTGCCCCTAACCCTGGTCGGTACTGGGCCCAGTTAGTAAAGTAACAGACGACATTCTTGGCAGCGTGTGGTGCTGAGGAAATAATTGTAGAACATTTGGCAAACTAAAGCACAAGTTAATTGGTCAGAGTTTTGGGTCTGCGGGGAAAGCTTGTTTAGGAATTCGAAAGTGTGCGTGTGTTTGTCTGTTTGAGAGTGTGTGTGTGTGTGTGTGTTTATTGTGGGGAAAAAGGGGGGGGGGGCTTAACGTGATGAACGCAAACATGTCAGGAGAAATGTGCTAAAACGATCTTCTAACAAGACAAGTGCAAGAATGGTGTTCTAACAGGAAAAGTGCAAGAATGGTGTTCTAACAGGAAAAGTGCAACATTGATGTTCCAACAAGACAAGTGCAAGAATGGTGTTCTAACAGGACAAGTGCAAGAATGGTGTTCTAACAAGACAAGTGCAAGAATGGTGTTCTAACAAGACAAGTGCAAGAATGGTGTTCTAACAAGACAAGTGCAAGAATGGTGTTCTAACAAGACAAGTGCAAGAATGGTGTTCTAACAAGACAAGTGCAAGAATGGTGTTCTAACAAGACAAGTGCAATAATGCTGTTCTAACAAGACAAGTGCAATAATGCTGTTCTAACAAGACAAGTGCAATAATGCTGTTCTAACAAGACAAGTGCAAGAACAAAGTTCTAACAAGACAAGTGCAAGAAAGTGCTGCTAGGAGAAGTACCGGAGAAATCTCTATTCAATATTTCAATAGTCTTTCCGTTATACGTTTCAATTGGGAAAATATAAACGTAAGCCAATGTAACATCAAACTAATCTTAAATATACCACGATCTGTGCGCTCTCCAACAGATGAATAAAGAAGGGCAAAATTAGCATTCTATTAAATCAATTGTTATAAGGGATGACGTATTTTGAGACGCTTTGCCCGCCTTCCACTTGCATGACCTCTTTCAAGTCGGTCCTGTGTTGGGGCGGCTAGAAAAAAATATCCCTTTGTTGATACTTTTGTTTACTATCGTCCGTTTCTGTGGAACAGGATCGAACGATCTAGAGAATGCGAGAAGCAGTAAGACTGCGTATTCCTTTTTCCAGAATGATCATCTGAAACTGAGTATAAAAGGGATAAGAATAAATGACGAGGGAGAGATTTTCCTCTCCTTGATTACGAGGCATGCTATGTGTCATTATACTTTGTTGTGTGTAGAGATTTTTATTTCCTCGTACAATTTTGTGCTCATTGTATTTTTATATACAGTACCGGTACCAGCAAATCTGTAAGTTTATAATTTTAATCATATTTTCTCTTGCTGTTATTATTTAATTGAAGTTCACAAATTAAAAAGTTATTAATTGTAATTAGCTCTGGCCTTAATTGTCGTTTTATTTGTTATTATTTTTAACCTTTGGTATCGTCCTTTATTATGGACTGTTTTTAGAACGAGCCCTAGACAAAACAACAGAGATTAAATTCTCCATCTATAACGGTCCGTAATATCAATCAAATGTTAAATCATAAAACACTACAATTAATAATCAACTACATCATAACGCTAGCTATGCAAAACAACGCGAAATTTGATGAAATTTTAAGGCCTTCTTTAAGGCCCTTTTTCAAATGACAGCAGTATTGAGCCCACATACATATAGGATCAAAATTTATAAGACATACATATGTGTTGATATTCTAGTTTACACAGGAATGATCACTTCTTCAGTCAGTAATTAATACGTTTCTTTCATTGACATATTGAGTTATCCATATAGAGTCATTACGACTTGTTTAATTTGTTAAGATTAAATTCTTGTAAACAGCGTTCATTTTGGTACTAGTCATTTAGTACAAGACATATTAGTACTAGTCATATTAGTACTAGTCACATTAGTACCAGTCATATCAGTACTAGTCCCATTAGTACTAGTCATATTAGTACTAGTCACATTCGTACCATTCATATCAGTACTAGTCATATTAGTACTCGTCACATTAGTACCAGTCATATCAGTACTAGTCACATTAGTACCAGTCATATCAGTACTAGTCATATTAGTACTAGTCATATTAGTACTAGTCACATTAGTACTAGTCACATTAGTTTAAACACACAAAAAGAACTTCAACAACCTTTACAAATTTCCATCCCAACTTTTTTTCATAAATGTATGACGCCGGGTTCGTTAGTTTAAGGGGAGTAGACGTCATGCAGCTTTAGACAGCCATTCATAATATGTGCTGCCCCAAGACGTCAAATATTGACACAATGTTGCGTCTATCAAGCTGAGTGTCGCAGTGATGCCCTCACTGTCTACTGTGCGCTTTTCAGAAATACGACCCGAACATTCTTTACATCAGACGCGGATTTAAAGGATATTAAACATTTATAAAATACAAAAACAAATGTAAAAGAGTATTCTAAAAAAAGGAAACAAGGGGAAATTGGAACATTTTGTTTCGAAATATTGGAGACGAGGCCTAACCCCCCCCCCCTTTTTTTTTCAACACCTTCCAACGCCCCCCTCCCCTAAATATATTTTGTTAAATATATTTTTTTTTAAATTTTGAAATTAATTATTTATTTTTTTTAAACTAACAGTTAACATCTTCTATCCTATTTTTAACATTCAGTAGAAGATGAGCGGCATTTAGGATTCATGCGTGTTTTATTATGTTAAAAGGGAATACCTGTAACAATTAAATGTTAACAATTGTTACTTTACACTAGAAGCAGATAAACAAAAGTACAATAAACACAGGGAGTTTAGTTAGTTGGTTGTTGGGGGTTTTTTCTACCACACAAAAATGTGAGAAACAAATTATTGTCTGAGATACTTTTATACTGTGAACAATCTTGCATGGGGAAAAGCTCGCATTGTTATTTTAATGTAAAATAGTTGAGATAATATCAAGGTAAACATTGAAATAATAAAATAATGTTATTGAATGGTATGGCCAAGTGACCAGAAACCAAAGGCTCGCCAAATAAATATAGAGGAGGAAGAAGAAGAGGAAGACAGAGAAAAAGATGGGAAGATAACATCAAAGAATGGACGGGATTACAACTAGGCGATGCTATACATAGGGCAGGAGACCGAGAGGAATGGAGAAGAATAGTTTTTATGTCATCTGCGGCGCCCCAACGGTCGAAAGACTACGGGACATGATGATGATGAGGATGATGAGTAGAGATAAGATAATAAGTAGCACAAATTTACTACTTCTCCATTATATTATATCTTCGAATGAAAATTTAAATGTAACCCGAAATAAGATTTTTTTTTATATATTTGATACTTGACCCCCATCAGTTCATCTTGCACACCCCCCTCCCCCCCACTTCCCGGCCCAAACTTGCTTTGTATTTCTACTTTATAGCTTCTTTTTGTAGTGGTTAACTCATTTTGTTTTGCCTTGGTCACGTGATCATGTTTTAGGTTCGAGCTTATCCAGACACCTATCTCCCCACCACATCAAGGAATTATCCTTTCTATTTATATTTGAAATGGGAATTTATTTATTTATGTATTTATTTATTTCGTGGGTTACTTTATTATTTCAATGTTTACCTTGATATATTTTTTAACATTGTGGTCAGTTAACTTTGTGATCATTTTAACATTGTGCATGTAACTTTTCTTCGAGAGCTGAAAAGTTTGAATCAACGGAAAGGCTGATGCTTGTAGATGTTGGGACACCCGTCAATAACATAATGTCAGTTCCCATGATTTCTTTCTTTTTTTTCATTTTGAAGCCAGTGGTTATTAACATTTCTTTTAAAATATGAATTATATTTTCATTTTATTGTGAATTCTGAACACTTCTATTAAACAATGAATGATATAAAAAAAATGGAAGAATAAAGTTATGAACAAGAAAACTTGAAAGATTAAATAATAATAACATCCCATTCGATATCTATAACAGGTAATATTGTACCTTATTTGATAGCTATAACAGCTGATATTGTGTTCCATTGACGGCCACATAATAGATTATGACAGATTGGTTTTCACAACTGTCATAGCCAAACATAACTTACCGAATAGAAGAGCAAACTGAAGTCCTAAAGCCAGAAATAGCGTTCTGGAAAGCGCCATTTTGTGTGTGTGTGTGTGGCCACCCGTTCCTCTAAGAATGACAGCAGGTTATTTCCTATCCTTAAAGACTGTTATCAAAGTATTGCACACCGGTCACAATGGGCTGGGAACATACAGGTTCGGGGAACTAATACAGACCTATGAGCTTGCGTTATTACACTACAACCTTGTCATGACACTGCGACCTTGTCATGTGACACTAAGACCCAGTCGCCAAAGCTTTCTGGAAGTGAGTTGGGCCCGCTTCGGGGATGACAGTCCAATATTGATGCTGACTGACAAAGATTTCAGGAGCTCAGGGTTTTTTTTTCCGCTTGATTTATTCTTTTATAACACACTTAAGATCCGTCTTTATTTTTCTACGGTGGTTCTCATAAAATACACACCCTAAAGGTAGCACTCCAAACTATTAGCTTCAATTATATTACCCCTATTCCTTGCTTATATTTTGCAAACAATGCTATTAAGGTAAAATTTGAAGTACGTAAATTGTTTCCTCACCGTTGAAAAGTGTTTTTATCATTTGTATTATTAGTATTTCAAATTTACACCCACATGAACTATTTAACGAGTCCGCCGTTGACGCTCAAAACATCTGACTGGGAACCGCTAAGCAAACATTTCTCTCTTTCTTTACCAGTCGTTTAAATAATCTTTAGAAATCTGACTGATCCAACGGCAAACACGGTTTCTTATGGGAACTCAATGCTACATTTACTGCCGTCCAATGATATTTACAAGACGTCATCACAAGGAGCTCAGCACGACACGTTTCTTTTCAACTCTTTTTGGAATCATGAATATGGAAATTTGTCGCAACCACTCCACGCAATAAATTGTGACGGTATCTAAAATGGCTCCATCGGTTGGGTGCTTGTGTACTGGTTGTCTCTATTGGATGGATGCTGGTGTATTGGTTGTCTCCAATCTTTGGATGCTGGTATATTGGGAGCTGGTATATTTGGTGCTGGGGTATTTGGTGCTGGTGTATTGGGTGCTGGCGTATTGGGTGCTGGTGTATTGGGTGCTGGTGTATTGGGTGCTGGTGTATTTGGTGCTGGTGTATTGGGTGCTGGTGTATTTGGTGCTGATGTATTGGGTGCTGGTGTATTGGGTGCTGGTGTATTTGGTGCTGGTGAATTGGGTGCTTGTGTATTTGGTGTTGGTGTTTTGGGTGCTGGTGTATTGGTCTATTATTATGAGGTGCTCGTAAATTTTGACTCGATATGTTCGCATTTTTCATGACTTGGTCAAAATAAATGACACCCTACTTTCAGTAGTTGTGCTAATTGTGATGAGAAATAGTGGCCTCAATAAAGCCGATGTTGGACCTTTACTTTATTGTTTTCTATATGCATTTTCTGATTAGGAAAAATCCATTTCCATTTTTGGCTTAGTATTTTTCAGACAATATAATGTAATTTAAATTTGCAGTTCACTAGTTTTTTTTAAGATTTCATAAACATCTTGAGTCATTAATAATAAATAAATGAAGGACTGAGTTCAAGCTTTTGTGAAGGAAGTAGTAGAACAATAAGATAAGAACGTTTCGACTAAGAGCCTTTCTCGACAGAAAAGACAGACGAAAATAGGACAAGAAATAGAATCAAGTTAAAACGTCAAGTGATCGCCATTGTTGTTGCCGGAAGTTGGATTTACCAAAACGAAGACTACAGGAAGTGAAATAATTTATGAAATGTTACTGCGACAAAATACGTTTCTTATTAAGTCTCACAGGGTCACAACGTCAAAGTCGTGGTGTGGAAGCTGTTCGGTTATGTCGCTTTCATCTATTTGTCCAGTCTGCTCTCATCTATTTGTCCAGCCTGCTTTCAACTATTTGTCCAGTCTGCTTTCATCTATTTATCCAGCTTGCTTTCATCTATTTGTCCAGTCTGCTTTCATCTATTTGTCCAGCCTGCTTTCATCTATTTGTCCAGCCTTTCACAGAACCGAATTCTAAAATCGATTAGCCAGATTTCGTGGGGTGCCCAATGACTAACTCAACGAAACTTCATATTCTGAAATGTTGTCTTATCTCTAAGATATTAAACGATAACTAATCGTTCCGTACGATTTAAAAAAATTATAAAAAGGTGACTTCCGGTTGGAAACGAATTTGTGATCACCTTGTATTTACACGAGGATGAATTAGGATGGAGAATACAAACCAACCCGGAATTATTTTGACTACATCAGGATCCCACGCTAGTGGCAGACATTTTAAAAAAAGAGCGCAGACTACGCGTGACATTTAGACAGAATGTTAAATGACAGGGGAGGGAAGAGGGTGCACCACAAAAAAAACAGAGTGAAACGGTTCAAAGGCAGACCTAGGCTTGAAATGATGGTTGATGAGGGGGGAAAGTTATACAGCAGCTGAGAATCCAAGCATGTAAAAGAAAAGCATCAGTTAGGTCTGAGTGGAAGGATGTGGTGAGGCAGGAAGGAGCTCTACATTGGCTGTCGTGCCACGAGGATGGACTGTCTAAGTGGAAGGGTGTGGTGAGGCAGGCAGGAGCTCTACATTGGCTGTCGTGCCCCGAGGATGGACTGTTCGAGTGGAAGGATGTGGTGAGGCAGGAAGGAGCTCTACATTGGCTGTCGGGCCACAGGGATGGACGGTCTGAGTGGAAGGCTGTGGTGAAGCAGTATGAAGCCCTACATGGGCGGTCGTGCCACAGAGATGGACGGTCCGAGTGGAAGGATGTGGTGAGGCATGCCGAAGCTCTACATTGGCTGTCGTGCCACGAGGATGGACGGTCTGAGTGGAAGGTTGTGGTGAGGCATGCCGAAGCCCTACATTGGCTGTCGTGACACAGGGATTGATTGTCTTTACACGAGGGTATTCTTCTATGGGCGTGGATATCCATTATCAAGTTTATGCAAGTGCAGACCACATTGTCGCGGTTTGGCCACTGATTATACAATAGGTCAAATGCTGGTACCAAACTATATCAAAATGAGGGGGTGGTTCGATTGTGCAAAAATTATATTTCAATTGCCGCTTTCAATCTTATAAACCATGTCAATGTGAACTTTTTATGTGGAACTGATCGGGACGAATTGTAAAAACTGATAACAGATCAAAAAATCATATTCCTAAAATGGATAACGAGTTTGCCCCCGCCCCCACACACACACACAGATACAAAAAGAAGATGTTAACATCCATAGCGTGTTTGTTTGTTGTTTCTTATCTTTCTTTTTGCATCATTTATTTTTTTGATTAATGATACATAGGTTTTGAAAGAAAAGTGTGGTTGTCATGATTTATATTTACAATAATTTAATTAAATTATTTTTTATATTAGATTCACAGTTCAATGTTATATTAGTGGCAATATCTAGTTTTAGCTTTTCGTTCAGTGCTATATTAGTGGCAATATCTAGTTTTAGCTTTTCGTTCAGTGTTATATTAGTGGCAATATCTAGTTTTAGCTTTTCGTTCAGTGTTATATTAGTGGCAATATCTAATTTTAGCTTTTCGTTCAGTGTTATATTAGTGGCAATATCTAGTTTTAGCTTTTCGTTCAGTGTTATATTAGTGGCAATATCTAGTTTTAGCTTTTCGTTCAGTGCTATATTAGTGGCAATATCTGACTTTAGCTTTTCGTTCAGTGTTATATTAGTGGCAATATCTAGTTTTAGCTTTTCGTTCAGTGTTATATTAGTGGCAATATCTAGTTTTAGCTTTTCGTTCAGTGTTATATTAGTGGCAATATCTAATTTTAGCTTTTCGTTCAGTGTTATATTAGTGGCAATATCTAGTTTTAGCTTTTCGTTCAGTGTTATATTAGTGGCAATATCTAGTTTTAGCTTTTCGTTCAGTGCTATATTATTTTTCCCAGTTTAAGAATCGTTTGTGTCCTTGTTTGTCTAGAACTGTACAACTATATGAGTTGGGATTTGTAACGTGTAAGTGTAATGTAAGGTAAGTCCGGTGTACATTTCTGGACGAGTCCCCGGTCCTTGCATCTCTTCATTCCCTCGACAAGAGCCAACATAACAAATCTGACACATCTATTGAACGAGATCAATAGTCTCGATCCATTAATGTCCCTTCACGTGATTATTTTAGATGTAAATTTTGTGTGTTTTAATGTGTTGTTCGTTCTTTTTTTTAATGTACAGATTTCTTCTAAGTCTAAGGGTGATCCGCCTCTCACGTTAACACATGACAACAAGAAACGGGATCTGAAATAATGAGTTCCTTTCCTGGAACATTTCAACGTGTAACACAGTTATAAGCATCACTCTCCTCCCTTTTTTTCGTTTCAATTTTTAACTCTCTGACATCACTCAAGTTAGCCCCCGACAGGCATACATATATAATCATTGGAAATAATTTATTCGATAATGAAATCTCCATACAGGAATAAGCTGTACCTGTAGGCGGTTGTGTTAGCTTTACAAGCTCCAAGGCCTGTCAATATTTGAACCTTAAAAGGCTTCACGGGATTTACTCCCAGCTCCAGGCAAACACATCGTCTTCTTATCAATGCTTCCGCATATTTTCACAAGTCTTTTAACAAGCTTCGCCTTTTGTGCCATAGCTTGGCCAGGTTGGCTCCGGCAATGAACGGGGCTCTGAGAAGCGAAACTCCCTCCAGAAAAAATATTATAAGAACACCAAGCATAAGTTTGGCGTTTTTCATGTTTAAGATGTCATTTCAACCAAAAATGACTTTTCGAAGACAGATCAGCTTCGTGTTCTTGTGGGATGAGAGTAATCGACAATTTTGTTCACTGTGAACAACTGGACGAGTCGTTAACCAGAAGTCCACGTTGAATTAATCATAGATTTTTTAACGATTTAGCATTTAAAACTCAGGATTTTATAAGATTTGGGGAGGGGGGCGGGTGTGTTAAACGTGTAAAGACTCCATGTGTAAAGACTCCATGTGTAAAGACTTTATGTGTAAAGTGTAAAGACGCCATGTGTAAAGACTCCACGTGTAAAGACTCCACTCAACGTCCAACTATACTCTACCTACTTTCAAATAAATATAAAATGAGAATTTGACTCTGATAAATTTATTTATTTTTTGCTAAAATTTGTTTAATTTTTAGTTTTAGTTTTAATTCGAAGTTTGACATATTCATCTGGGACGACAACACACTGAAGCTTGCTTTCACTTTGATGTTGTATCATGTCGACGTCATACGAGGGCATCCATTATTCAGCTACGATATTTGCGAGCAGGAAAAATCAAAAAAAATTTTTTAGCATTTCATAATTTCTGGATGTTTCAAGTGATGTCACACATGTTCCCAAACTAGGCGTGTTGGTCTGAAGTGCAAGATGTCACAGTGTGTGTTGGAGTGAAGTGCCAGATGTCACAGGGTGTGTTGATCTGAAGAGCAAGATATTACAGGGCGTGTTGAAGGGAAGTGCCAGATGTCAAAGTGGGTGTTGATATCTGAAGTGCCAGATATCACATTCTTTTAGGCTGAGTAGGCTCTCCGTGTGTGCTGATTAGAAGTGCTGAATGTCACACTCGCGTGGCATGGGATATGTCAGGTCGTAATGTAAGCCGACATAACGAGGGCGTGGGCGTGGCTTCTCCAGGAAGATGTTACGGCTGAAGAGGGTTAAGCGATGAGAATATTTAAACATGCATCGCAGAAAATGTTAAAATAAGCAGCGTATCTTTACTTATAACCTGGGACGAAAGGGCATTCATGTACAGCAGCGGTTCTCAACCTGTGGGTCGCGACCCTTTCCCAGGGGTCACCTAAGACCATCTGAAAACACAAATAATCTACAGTTATGAAGTAGAAACAGAAATAATTTTATGGCTGGGGGTCGCCACAAAATGAGGGACTGTATTAAAGGGTCGCGGCATTACTAAGGTTGAGAACCACTAATGTGCATCTTACACTGAACATAGAATAATAGGATACTATTACTATACAGCTCTCATTTAATATAGGGTCACGAAAACATACTCGACAGCTAGCTAGTATAAACTATAAAGAATAATGGGATGATACTATATGACATAGCTTATATTTTTAAACTGGTTAACGATATAATACTTAACAGTTTACATTTAACATTGTTTGGTTTGGTTAAAAAAAAACTCTACAGAACACATTAGGATTTGAACAGTTTCCCCGCAGACAACAGCTTCGTTGCTTGCAGCTTATACAGCACATTTGGTTGAACTTCTGTCAAAGTCTGACAGCTTTGTGAGCACGTTTGGGTGAACTTCTGTCAAAGTCTGACAGCTTTGTGAGCACGTTTGGTTGAACTTCTGTCAAAATCTGGCAGTTTTGTGAGAACGTTTGGGTGAACTTCTGTCAAAGTCTGAAAGCTTTGTGAGCAAGTTTGGTCAGAAAATTTGATTGATTTCTTTTTTAAACATGTTCAATTTGATATTCGTCTCTGTGCATTTTTTGTTGTGTGCCGTAGTGCTGATGTTGACTTCATCAAATGTCCACTTTTGACTTTCCTTCAGCTTGGGTTTGGTAAATGACGTAAATGACGTAAATGACGTGCACGGTTGCATGACCTTGTGGTGTGGGAAACCAACAATCGCGAATGTAAAAACTTAAGGGGGAAAAAATGTATTTTGTATTTATATTAACACAGTATATAAATAACCACTCCCAACCCCCAAAAATTACATCTCCATTTTTTACCTCTTTTTTTAAATAGGCTTTTTATCCCTGTGACTTATGGGCGTCTTGGGAAAGGTAAATACTAAGAGAGCTAACCCATGCATAAAGCATAGTCAAGTCCCGTAACCTGATCGTAGTCTTGGTCCAATGCATGCAGTCGAGGGAGGGATCTCGTGGTGTGGCGAATGGAACATTGTCTTGGAGTAGGTCCCTTACGTTGTCTGTGAGTAGGTCACCTACGTTGTCTGGTAGTAGGTCCCCTACGTTGTCTGAGAGTAGGTCCCCTACCTTTTGTTGGAGTAGGTCCCTTACGATTTGTGGGAATAGATCTCCTATGTTGTCTGGGAGTAGCTCACCTATACGTTGTCTGGCAGTAGGTCCGCTACGTTATTAAGAGTAGGTTACCTACGTTGTCTAGGAGTAGGCGAGACTGTGTGAGACACAGTGCGCAAAATATCTGACAAGTTATTACTGGCGCTCAAAATAGAAACATTTGACCACAACGAATCTCCTATCAAAAATACTAAGATGCACTCCTAGAGAAAAATTATTGTTGTCTCTTTGCAAAAATAATATCTCTCTCGCTCACAAAATGTCCACAGCCAGACGCAGTCACACTTGACTGAGTTAAAGTCCTGATGAAAAGGAAAATATAAAAAGGGAAAAATATAAGAGGGAAAACTACCCTTGTTCACTCACATGACACAAACACCACGACATGACAAAGCAGAACTAAAAGACGTAATATGACTGTGACACGTGGCACACTATAGTTCATGGATTTCATTCTGAGCTCGAGTAAATCTCAGATGTAAATCAGAACATCGTAGTTTCACTAACCGATATGGCTCTGGCCCTAGCTTCAGATGTAAAACAGAACATCGTAAATACTTACTTAGATGGCTCTGGCCCTAGTTTCGGGTGTATAAAAGTAACATCTTAAATACTCACTAACATGGGCGTGGCCACCAAGGCTGTTGAATTGGTGGTAAAATTCTCCTTGGTCGCTCCAATGGGTTAATTCTGAAATTAGATTTTTATTAATTCAAAATTTACCTTAGAATCAGGAAGTGAATGCTCCCCGCCACATTTCTCACAACTAACACACACTCGCCAAACGGACACCCGTGCGCCCACAAACAGGCAAACACACACACACAGATTGTTACGGACTGTTATCAAAATGGAGAATTTAAACTCTCATTTAAGTGTATGGCTCGTTCTAAAACAGTACACAACAAAAGACGATACCAAGTGATAAATACAATAACAAAGAATACGATACTCAAACCAGGGCTAATTACAATTAATAAGTTTTAATGTGTTAATTATAATAAATTACAAAATCAAAAGAAATATAATTAAACTATTGACTTACAGTATATTGTTTGGCTGGTACCGGTAGGATGTTAATAAAATACAATGTGTAACAGTGGTACAGTGGTGAAAAGAAATCTACACACACACAGTAAACAAAGCACTGTCTAGTAGCACAAAAATAACACACGCTCTAAGTCTCGCGATAAATGATCTGCTTCTCTCTGTCATTTGTCCCCACACGCTTTTTATAGTCTATTCTACTCATCTTTCGAGAACCGCCTGACGCATTGTTTTGCTTTCCAGTTTTATCCAGATTCTTCTATAAAATTCTGAATGAAACTGACTATACTAAACTTGTTGTAAACAAGGTTAAATGGAGACAATTATTTTGCTACCCACACCTTAAAAGTGGTCTTAAGTTTGTTGTCTGCTAGAGTTCGTGCACGGGAAAGCTTGAAATCAAAACAAGTCACCTATCATAACAAGATGTTCTGCTGTTGCTTGTCTGGGTACGGCCATCCCACTTAACAAAACAAAGCTACTTAAGACAAATGTTGTTGGCAGTCATGATACAATAGGTCCCGCTGATGGTAACAAACGGTCCTAATAGTTGACAGGTCTTTGCTGAATGTTGACAACGGCATTATGTGTGAACAATTGATACGTTATGACACCAACCATATACGTCACAACATTGCAGATCAAATGCTAATGACGTATGTAAGTAAGTTATGTCAGATAAAACATATCAGAAATTTCTCATTTCTTTTCGCTTGTAAGACCCCCTTAATTCGTTTGCTGGATCTCCTTATAAAGTTACCTGTGGGATCCCCTAAAGTCGCTGATAGGATACAGTAAAGTTTCGTATAGGATCACTTTATGTCATTTGTAGGATCTCCTAAGGTCACTTGTAGGATCTCTTAAAGTCAATAGGGAATTCCCTAAGGTCAATTGTAGGATCCCTTAATGTCACTTTTAGGTTCCCCTAAAATCGCTTATATAATCCCTTAAAGTCACTCGTAGGATCCCCTATAGCAGGGGTTGGCCATTGTTATTTACTATGACAGGTAGAAAGTTGCAGTCGGGCTCGGGGTGCCAAATAGAGTTGTCAAAATAAAGGTGGCCTATAGATAATAACTTTAAAAATGCTTACATGTAAGACACACTTTGATTTGATTCAATATAAAGAAAGAAACGGGTGCTTGTCTGAAAGATATCATATTAATGTAAATTAGAATCCAAAATTAAATGTTTGGCAAACATTTAATTTCTACACTCGTCCTTTGATCAAATCAGTGGAAGCACGAACCCGAAGTTTCTCTGACTGAAAGACATTTTGCTAAGTGCAAAAGTTAGTACTTCCTATAAGACAAATAGCTTGCAAGTACTTATAAAAAAGGGTTGTTTTGTACTCATCAGAGAAGACTGGTAAGTAATCATCAGACAAGAGTGCTCTGTACTCAACAGACAAGACTGTTCTTTACTCATCTGACAAAGCTGCTCTGTACTCATCAGACAAAGCTGCTCTGTAACTAGATTTGTTAGGAAAATGTCTTCTCACACAAGTCTTTGGTGCTAATGATTGAAATGAATTTACGACAAAATGCTCTTTTAAAGTAAACTTATTGATCATCATAGAACCACTTATCATTGTCAATCGCTTCCCTTTATGTACATCCGAATTTCAACAAACATTGATTTGCATATTGCTTGCTTCCACTAAAACGTTCTGATGGTAGCTTATCAAAAACTCAATCTAATGGGTTTTGGGGATTCTCATTCGTGTTGCACTGGTTAAAATGCCAAGAAAACGGTCCCCAAACTGTCGTCTCAAGTCCTAAAAAACTCTTTGATGAAGACGTTTGAGATTTGCAGTGTCGGACCTACGGTTGCTGATACCCCAGGCTTAATTTTGGTGCACCCGGGCTACTGCCTGAGTTGCCGGTACCTTGATTCTGCCCTGGGGATTAGGCATGCTTCTTTTTCGCGGCATGGACGAACTCCTCACTAAGTTGGCCTCGATCATAAAATAAATCGTATATCTTAAATGCCTTCACATCAGTGTACATGTCGGAGACAATCTGCCTTCACATCGGTGTACATCTCAGAGACTAACTTGGTTTCGCACTGCAATGGGATATTAAATTTCTTGAAGCGTAAAATTTGCAGAAAATGTTCATTTCCAGAACTAATTTTTAGGGCGTTCTTGGCATTCAAGAAAAATCTCAAAAATAGCTCTCACTTTTAACAATTCACACACTTCAAGTTTTTCCATCCAAATTGTGCTGAGCAATTGATTTATCTACCTTATTTAAAGTGTTCTCCGCTTCTGTTGTATGCGTACAAGGCATGGATTCAAAATCGTCGTTGAATTCAAAATCACTCATGATAAACTGACGTAGCAGGCCGGATCACGCCCTAAATTCACTCTTGGGATCCCTTAGTTTGCTTAAAGGATCCCGTATTGTCACTTTTAGGATCCCCTAAAGTCGACTGTAGGAGCTGTATCGTCAACAGTTTTAGAACTTGCGGTTTATGAATTGAACACGACATACTTTGTGAAAAGATAAATTCGTGATACCAGAAGTGTTAAGTTGTTTGTTTTTTTAAATTGTCCAATGGTGCTACTTTGTAGAATCAGCTTTGATTCTGTGGCACTACTTTGTAGAATCAGCTTGGATGCTGTGGTACTAATTTGTAGAATCAGCTTTGGATTCTGCTGAGAGTTAGCGACTGAATTCAATAAATTAGAATAGCATAGACTGAGAGGAAATACAGTGAATCAGGAATTTTCAAAGATTACGGGAAAATGCTGGAGCAGACTGCGACCTTTAAAGATTAGCTTTTTTTTTTTTTTTTGAGGTACGTAGCAGAGGGAAGATTCAATCGCTGAGACGGTAAAAAAAATTCCAAGAAAGTACAGATCAGTGGAGAATGCATGTACTTTTTTGGATGTCTTAGGGGGGGGAAATTCTTATTTTTACCTTTCTCGCAAGCTTGTATCAAAACACATTGAAATAATGTCCTCTCATTTATTTTAGGATTAGCTTTTGAGGTTGAACAAAAAATGAATCTGGTTTGGGACGCGTAATGGCTGAATCACGTGATATTGACGACACGGTCCATGTTATGGTTAGAGTTGGATTTGACGTGGAACATGGAGTTACAGAAGCATGAGTGGCTTTGGTGCATGGAAGCATGGATATACATAAAGCACTGACGAAGTTTGTTATGTTATATTAATATGACCTGATAGTGCCACAACAATAGCGGAACAGAGAGTGCTCTAGAGGGCCTGCAGCAATAGTCCACACATCAGAGCCAATCGGGGTACCTTATTATTCACCAGTGATCCCTTTATTCAAAACTGCTAGATGACGCAATGAAAAAATGTAATGGACATTGTATTGTAGTTAAGGTTAATGTCATTAAAGCTCCGAAAGTTAAGGCTATCCAAGCTCCGAGAGTTCAAGACCTTTTAGAGGAGCATGAAAGAAAATTTGTTGATTTTGATCTTGTGACTGATGTCATTTGGCTGAGCAATGAGGAATTCATGCCAGGTTTCTCATATCTACATAGTGAACTTAAAATCCTTTAAATTCATTATTCACTTCTATAACGCTTTTATTAGACACTTTTTACATGGTTTTAGACCCTCAAACGACTTACAGTTGAAACTTTTCATGGTGGAGTTGTAATTTGCCCTTCAATGGGAAAAACAATTCTAATAATATTAAATCAGATAAAGAAATATCAGCAAACACTTCAACTTAACGGTATGACCCCACAGCTTCATTGTGACAACACAGGCTTCATTGTGACAACACAATGCTTCACTGAAAGAAGATTAAACCATCGGGTAATGGAAGGCCTGGTGAACAATAAACAGTTGTGTCTGTTGAGTTTAACACTGGATCTTGATGCGTTCATCCAACGTTCGTGCCGCTGGGACTTTTACACAGGAAATCCACAATGCATCTTTCCCCATTTCCTCTTGTCGTTCACACTCAATTAAGAACGTTTGTGTGAAGACAAAGGGTGGTTATAATAGCAGTTTGGACTGAGAAGCGATTGTTACTGTCCTGTTGAACATTGGAGTGCTGTCGAATCGCATACCAGACTGAGAATGAAAAGACGTGTTCATGCCCTCGACATTTGAATGACTTGCATAATTGTGTCATTGATCCAAGTGATGGGTGAGTGCCACGTCTTTGAACACACTTTACACTTGGTATGCTGGCTAATGCCACGGTTAAGATTGGTCCCTCTCATTTATTTATCAAAAAACTTTCATTGTTTGCAACTCTTACTTCCTCGCCCGACCCTCTCTCACATTTAAAAACACACACAGAAAGTTAAACACTCCCACATCACCCACATTTTGAATTTAAAATTAGGTCGCCCCTATCCCAGGCAAGATGTCATTGTCTTAATGATAACGAAACAAACCAAACGGTCGCAATCGTTTGTTCGGTGAATGATGTCACTGTCTTAATGATAACGAAACAAACCAAACGGTCGCAATCGTTTGTTCTGTGAATGATGTCATTGTCTTAATGATAACGAAACAAACCAAACGGTTGCAATCGTTTTTTCGGTGAATGATGTCATTGTCTTAATGATAACGAAACAAACCAAACGGTCGCAATCGTTTGTTCGGTGAATGATGTCATTGTCTTAATGACAACGAAACAAACCAAACGGTCGCAATCGTTTGTTCGGTGAATGATGTCATTGTTATAAGCAACTACGCCGCACAAACACTCACTCATTAAAGGATTGCACCCCAGCAAATGCACCATCTTCACACCAATCCCTCCAAAATTATTTCGCCCATCATTGTTCAAGCTCACCTCGCCCATCATTGTACTGGATCAAAATCTTATAACCACATCATCATAAAAGAATGGAATATGTCTTGATTAAGCGTATAGAGTTGTGTATGCAAAGTTGTCTTTTCTCATTGTGGGGTTAATTATTTTCGTCTCCTTTCTACGGGACTTTGAAAGCTAAAGATTTAAGCTTGTTGACAATATGCTTGAGGTCATCTATCGTTCAAGCTTTCGCGCATACTTGATTTAAAGCTAAACATTAGTGTAGCACCTCCTCCAGGTTTCGGCTGACCAAACATTAGTGTAGCACCTCCTCCAGGTGGCGGCTGACCAAACATTAGTGTAGCACCTCCTCCAGGTGGCGGCTGACCAAACATTAGTGTAGCACCTCCTCCAGGTGGCGACTGACCAAACATTAGTGTAGCACCTCCTCCAGGTGTTGGGTGCCCGTTGACGTCGAGACTAGTACGTCTGGAAAATTCAGGTGAACTATGACGTCAGTGACAACATCATCTGATTTCATCTCAACAACTACAACCTCTCTTACACCATCCTCTGGCATCTGGTTGGGGGCTCTGCTATGGGTCATGCAGGTGGTCATCAGGCCGTCGGTCACACTGCTGGGCGTCCTGGGGAACACCGCCAGCGTCGTCGTGATCGCTCGGGACGGCTACCGGAAATGTTCCAACATTCTGCTCATCTCCCTCGCTGTTTCTGACATTTCCTTCTTGCTTGGCATCAACAACATCACTACCTACCTGGGACTGCCGGCCTTTAAGTTCTCCAGGGACGTCAACGTGTTGCTGTGGGTGTGCTACAACCTGTTTCAGGTGACCAACAACATCGGCTGCTTCTGCTCCCTCACGATACCCGTCCTCATCACAGTGGAGCGGCTCATCGCGGTCTTCGCGCCCCTCAAGTTTCACTCCATAGTCAGACCCGCGAGGACCCTCGCCGTCGTCCTGGTCAACACGTTGCTCTGGAGTGTCATGACAATCTACATCAACAGCTACCAGGGGTTCGCTCTGAGCAGCAACGGGCTGGTGGGCCGCGTCATTTATTCGCCACTGTTCTACCGAGATCGTAAAAGCGGCCTCCTGGATGTACTGCAGAACGTCACCAACAGCCTCACTGGAATTGTTCCTATCGTCCTCGTCACAGTCGGCTGTATGTTGATCGGGGTCAAGGTCAAACTGGCTTCATTGGCGCGTCGAAGAATGACTGCGTCCGTCAAGGGTAGTGAGTTAACGAGTGAAGGAAGAGTCATGTCAAGGACTACGGTCACCCTGATGACGGTGTGTGTGGTCTACGTCATCATGAGCGGTTTCGCGTTCTTGGTACGGTACGTCATCGAGGCGTACGCCAAAGACGGAAGTGAACTTGAATACGTTCTGAATGAGATCAAGTATTTTACTCTCTACACCAACAGCACGTGCGACTTCATCATTTACGTGGTGGTCAACAGGAAACTGAGGGCCAGGTACCTTCAGTTATTTTGTTGTGTACCGCGGGATAAAAGGAGGCCGTCCTTGAAATAAAAAGATGTTAGACTGTTCGGTGATGTTCTTGTGAAGTGGCAGTGAGCAGAATTTTAAATAAAATATATTGTTTAAAATGTATTCAATTTAAATAAAACCCTTAGCCGTTTTCTGTGTCATCTTGTTAATCTGCGGGTGATTTTGCTATGACATCTGTCAAATCTGCCTCGATATGTCATGTTAGTGCTTTACTCGAATGGGGCATCTCATGATGGGTATCTCGATCCTCCGCAAGTTTATCCGTCCCATCTTCATTGGGTGAGCCTTCAGGTCACTTCCCCAGCTCTTCCTTGGCCGGCATGCATTCATTTATCTAGGTGTTATTAGTCCCGTATTTCAGAGCTTGTGGTCCGAATTTTAGAGCTTGTGGCCCGTATTTCAGAGCTTGTGGTCCAAATTTTAGAGCTTTTGGTCCGTATTTCAGAGCTTGTGGCCCGTATTTCAGAGCTTGTGGTCCGCATGTTAGAGCTTTTGGTCCGTATTTCAGAGCTTGTTGCCGGTATTTCAGAGCTTGTGGTCCTTCCGTCTCCGTTTACATTGGATGATTACTACGGTGCTGAGAGCTCTTCATTATACTTCCTGTTGGACAGTCAAAGTTTTAGGACAGGGTGGTCCATCAGGCGGGCCATCAGGCGGGCCGCATTCGGCCCAAGACGGTTATGAATGCGGTCAGGCAACAAAATCATAAACGTACTCATTTTTATGATATTTTGACTAAAAATGCTATTGATAATACTACTAACTGAAAAAAAAGTGTATTTCTTTTTAAAAGTAAGTCACTCGGTTGCGTAGTAGATATAATTTTTCCTAATGAAAAGTTGAGTTTTCTGAGCTCAGTTTGTATTACCATGTGAATAGATGAAATAGGAAAGTCTAGCAAGAAGGTTTGGGGGAATAGAGATATTTATTTTAAACTGCATGCTTTGCGCGAAAGTTTTGATGCTAACAATATCGTCCGGCTGGCAATTTCTATTATGGTAATGACGGCCGTGTTACATTTTCTGTTATTTGGGTAGCATTATTTTGGGATCTCACCATGTCCAGTAGGGTAGCGTTATCTTGAGTGACTTGAGATACGTTACCACATGAAGTTAGTTGACATCTTTCCACCGCTGACATCGCCTTTGATGGTTTCAATTCATCCTACAAATGGTCAAATGATGTATCGCGACAGACGTTACGTTTGTGTGTCAAGTATTATGTCATTACTTCAGTAAGCCGTTACTGTCCAGGCTCGTAAATGTACCAGCTAGACATGCTTCGGAACAAGTCAATTGAGGCTCCACCAAAAATTGTAGCTGCTCAACATATGCAGTCTTTGAGGCCACTGCTCCTAGGCAACCTCTTTTCTCTCCCAGCTGCGGCGTGAATTAGTCACACCACAGAAAACCACGTAAACCCTATTAGAGGGCGTCTGTAAAACACCTACGCGTCTCCCCCGGGTGGGAAGGGGGGACATTAGAGACATAAAATATATCCACCCCAGCCCAAGAAAGTCCGGCCTCGTTGATGTGTTAAAGCAGCACCCCGGCCGGCCAGGGGCTCCTTTCTGATGCCGCTTCACTCGCATAGTCAATCGAGTGGAAGGGTGGGTGAGGCTGTCTCAGGGGCGGAAAGCCCCCGGCGTGCCGCTTCGTGGCCTGACTGGACTAGAGACCACTGGGGGAGTGGTTGAATGCCGGTTGGGAATGGCGGGTGTGCGCTGGGGTAGACTTCACGAGCTTTGGCTCGATAGTTTGCTGAATTTCTTAAGTAGATTAGATTAGCTGCTTAACATGCACTTTGAGACCGCATCATTTCGTGCAGCAGACAAGGTAATATAAGCAGAGATTCTGTCGTGCTTGAATCACTTTCATTCTAACATTTCTTCTTAAATCATTGTATATTTTGTCTTCAAAATTTCCTACTTTTATGTTTTCTAAACTAGTTGAACTAAAAAAACATTTCTACGCCATCTTTATTATGAGATATCAAGATATCATATTTTTTCCTTTAAATTATAAGAGAAGAAAAATTGTGAACATTTTCACTGTGCTTTAGAAATTGCAAATTAATTTTTAGTGTCTAGCTAGTCCCAGTAAGCACTGTACAAGTTAAAGTGGGCATGTAAAATGTCCACGCTTGACATGAAATAATTATTTGCATTAGGAAAAACTTTGCTTGACAAGTATACACAAATTCAGCCCACCCCATCTCCCTAGTCATCAGGTCTGCTACAATTTAATTCTTTTAAAAAACAAGACTAAATTGCCTTCTAAGACTAAATAGCTGCTAAATTTGTGGGGGGTTAAAACCAGGCAATTCTATTGCGTCTTCTTAGATGTACTCGTTTGCAAACAGACAATTTTAATGTGTTTGACGTGAGTCTGCCTTCTCATCAAAACTCATAATTCTGTTGTATTTCTGGGAAGCTGGCGTTTGGCACACGCAGTTTCCGACTGTTCTATCATTGACTTATGTCCATTGCCACTACCTAGTTTTATTATCTAGTGTCAGCAGCTAGTGTCATCAATTAGTGTCATCACCTAGTGTGTACAACTAGTGCAGTGGTTTTCAGCGACCCTTTAATACAGTTCCTCATGTTGTGGTGAAGCCCAACCATAAAATTATTGTTGTTTGCTACTTCATAAATATGTCTTTTCCGATGGTGTTTTAGGCGACCCCTGAGTAAAGATCGTTCGAACCCCAAAGGGGTCGCGGTCCACAGGCTGATAACCGCGTAACTAGTGTCATCAATATTGCTCGAGTCACGGATGACCTACTTACGGTTTTCTGAAGATGAAATCGTTCTTACTGGAATGCTGCATCATCAGAAGAGGGGAGGGAACGGCTCCTATAGAGGCTGAATATCCATCGTCATATCTGGGGACAGAAAGATGAAGACTCTTTAGACACACAAAATATGTTTAGACACCGCAAATCAACAACCACCTTGAGCACATGACCTGCTGAAAGTGCACATTACACTTCTCGAAAATGCTCCAGCGCAACTAGAGTACAGCCACTGTACAGCCACTGTACAGCCACTGTACAGCCACTGTACTCAACAGTTGAAATTGTTCAGCATATTGACAGTATACAGAGAACATCGATAGATCTAAATAAGTTTATACGTAAAGTGGCACCTCGACGTTCGAGTGCCCTAACATATAAGATTTTTTAGATACGTCGAGCGAGCGATGTTTTGCTTTGAGATACGAGAAATATTTGAGATACGAGGAAACGGATCGGCGGGTCGGCCGGCTGCAGTGACGAAAATTAAGCAAAAGTAACAAAAAATTGTGCAGTAGCATTTAATTTCAATTAAGTTCAGTAAGTTTAGTTAAGTTCCATTAAGTTTAGGGATAACGTGTAGCATTAACAGTGTAACGAGTAAGTGAATTAAAGTGACCGAAAGACTTTAGCATTAACACCCCCGCCAGCATCTTCCGTAAGCTCTAGTAGGCTGATTTCAGATAAATACACGTTATAAAACCAGTTTATTTCTTTACATTCTCTTTTATTATGTTTTATATAATATTTGTCATCTATAAATACATTTTTCTTATTCAAAAACACGTAACAAAAGCATTTTGTGGTCTGGAAAGGATAAATAGCATTTCTATTAATTTCAATGGGGAAAATTGCTTTGAGATACGATCAAATTAACGTACGAGCAAGGTTATGGAACGAATTAAATTCGTATCTCGAGGTACCCCTGTATTTGAATTAGAACATTGTAGTATGTTCTGCCTACATAGTTTAGTAGTTAGAAGATCAGCCCCGCATATAGATTGTTACAAATACGTATAACCCTTACGATGTTACATATATAAATACCATTACATTGTTACATATATGTATACCCCTACATTTTTACATACATAGATACCCCTACATTGTTACATATACAGATACTCCTACATCGTTTTTTATACATATACCATTACATTGAGACGCAGACAGAGACACAAACGATGTTCAGTTATTTTGTTCAACCAGTGTCTATTCCTTCATCATTAAACATCCTACTACTTTTGTCCATCATGTGTCACGTGATTGCTGGGTTGGTATCCTGTAACAAGATTCCACAAGGATGTCCCAAAATTGGCTCATCCATGATAAGCCCTGGTCCCTTCCTGAGGATGACTGACTTGCCAGTCGCTATAGTGAAAAGTTCACGTAAAGTCCTGCTACATCACACTAGGGGTGACGGGTGAAAGGTGCATTAGTAGATAGTTCATATGGTGCAACAGTTCATTTCCCGGATTCACTTCAACGGGTTAAGCACTTCCAACCGTTATCAATTCACTGTTTCGTCATATGCTACACAACCCAGTGGACGGCTAATACTACTTAACCCATTGGACGGCTAACACTACTTAACCCATTGGACGGCTAATACTACTTAACCCAGTGATCGGCTAAGGCTACATAAAGCGGTGGACGGCTAATACAACGTAACCCAGTGAACGGCTAATACTACAAAACCCAGTGGACGGCTAACACTATTAACCCAGTGAACGGCTAATACTACAAAACCCACTGGACGGCTAACATTACTTAACCCAGTGAACGGCTAATACTACAAAGCCCAGTGGACGGCTAACACTACTTAACCCAGTGAACGGCTAATACTACTTAACCCAGTGGACGGCTAATACAAAACCCAGTGGACGGCTAATACTATAAAACCCAGTGGACAGCTAATACTACAAAATCCAGTGGACGGCTAATACAACAAAACCCAGTGGACGGCTAATACAACAAAACCCACTGGACGGCAAATACAACAAAACCCAGTGGACGGCTAATACAACAAAACCCAGTGGACGGCTAATACAACAAAACCCAGTGGACGGCTTTTACAACAAAACCCAGTGGACGGCTAATACTACAAAACCCAGTGGACGGCTACTACTACAAAAACCAGAGTACACAAGATAATAGAAGGCATTTGATTGACACATTGAGTTGAAACCCAGGGGCGTAGCTCCATTGGAATGATTCGTCAGCTTTCTCTTTTCTTTGGTGAGACGAAACGGCGCTCTGTTTCACTATATAACCATTTCTATACTTCTGCGTTCTGCTGATGTTCGTCACTGTCAAATCTAGGCCAAGCCACTATTTATACAAGTCGCTTCACTGGTTTAATTTAGCCGTAAAAATATCACGTTCAGTTTTGTGAGACCAAACTCCTTTCAAAACATTTCCACGTGATGACCTCGTGACTTCTGTATGATAAAGTAGATCTGTCTATTCAGTTTTGCCATCTTGACATGATTCGCGAATGTGTCGCTAATTCAGAGCATGCGCTTTGACAACCTTGAAGACAATCATCGATGACGGTGTCTAGTGCAGGCTCTAAATGTTTCACAAGCTGTGCCTGGCGATGGAGCTTAAAGTGTGAATGGCGATAGAACTTAAAGTGTGCCTGGCGATGGAGCTTAAAGTGTGAATGGCGATGGAGCTTAAAGTGTGAATGGCGATGGAGCTTAAAGTGTGCCTGGCGATGGAGCTTAAAGTGTGAATGGCGATGGAGCTTAAAGTGTGAATGGCGATGGAGCTTAAAGTGTGAATGGCGATGGAGCTTAAAGTGTGCCTGGCGATGGAGCTTAACGTGTGCCGGCGATGGAGCTTAAAGTGTGCCTGGCGATGGAGCTTAAAGTGTGCCTGGCGATGGAGATTACAGTGGGTCTGGTTATGGAGATTACAGTGGGTCTAGCTATGGAGATTACAGTGGGTCTAGCTATGGAGATTACAGTGGTTAACTTCATTTTTTTATTCTCTTTAGCCAAAGCCGAAAAACCAAGAACATGACCCAACATTGCTGGAGCTCTATCAACAGCCAAAATTGTGCAGTCCTCCAATATAAAATTAACGTTATTAAAGTGATGATTAACTTGGTTGAAGGCATCAATTCCACGAGATTGCAACTCGAGAGGACAACAAAACAACAATTCCCCTTGAATTGTTTGAGGACCTCTGCTGACAGTTGATCCAGTGAACCTTTAAATGCACCTCTAAAGTCACTGTCCATGGAATCTTTGATTAGACCTCTAAAGTCACTGTCCAATCTTTGAATGGACCTCTAAAGTCACTGTCCAGTCTTTGAATGTACCTCTAAAGTCACTGTCCAGTCTTTGAATGCACCTCTAAATTCACTGTCCAGTATGTGAATGTACCTCTAAAGTCACTGTCCAGTCTTTGAATGGACCTCTAAAGTCACTGTCCAGTCTTTGAATGTACCTCTAAAGTCACTGTCCAGTCTTTGAATGCACCTCTAAATTCACTGTCCAGTATGTGAATGTACCTCTAAATTCACTGTCCAGTATGTGAATGTACCTCTAAATTCACTGTCCAGTCTTTGAATGGACCTCTAAAGTCACTGTCCAGTCTTTGAATGGACCTCTAAAGTCACTTTCCAGTCTTTGAATGCACCTCTAAATTCACTGTCCAGTATTTGAATGGACCTCTCAAGTCCAGTCTGTGTTCTTTGATGGACATATTCAAATGCTCAAAATATTCCCTTGGTTAGGAGGACGGGTGTTGTTTCAAATTCAATCGACGTTTTCTGACCATGTTGGGTACTTTCAACCCGACGAACACATGGCCTTGAATATTCCCTTGTCTCCTGTGTCAACCAGTACTTGAGGAACTCTTCCACGTATATTCCTTTCCTATTTAATGTCTTCTAAAAGAACGTTTCCTAAAAAAACGTATTAGTTTACCGGAACGGTGGACAGATTTCCAAATAACACCAGGGACCGGGGCCAGAATTATTCAATGCCTGCCTTATCCCAGTGTCTTTATTCAATTTCTCCCATTCCAGTGTATATATTATTATTATAATAGTAGTAGTAGTAGTAGTTTTATATAGCACGGTACCCCAGCCTAGGGCTGGACTCACCATGCTGTACGTACAATTTAACAAACATAATCATGAACTTAAAAATTAACATACATTAATAACATAAAACTAAAAAATGTATATTCAATTTCGTCCTTATCCCAGTGGGGTTTTTTCCAATGTCTGCCCCATCCCAATTTCTTTCGTCAAAGTCTGCCCCATCCCAGTGTCTTTTTTCAATGTCTGCCCCATCCCAGTGTCTTTCGTCAATGTCTGCCCCATCCCAGTGTCTTTTTTCAATGTCTGCCCCATCCCAGTGGCGTGGCCAAAAGAATTCTGCAAGGATATAGGTGGGTGTATTCAAAAAACAGCAAATGTTTAAACTGTGCCTCAACATTTTCTTAATATAACATTAACGTTTCTTGTAAATGCATTATACTATCACTCCCTACAGCCGCCCCCTCTCACACTTTAAAAAAAATATATTTACCTGAATTCGTAATTTCCAGTTTGTTTTGGAGTTGGGCAGTTATTACGCTGGCAGCACTCAGTTTGGTAGACTTTGGACTTGACCACGTCACTGTGTGATCTGGGACTGGGAGGTGGTCAACAGAAGATTTCAAATATACAATGACCTCCATTGACATGCATTGACATACATTGACTTCCATTGACATGCATTGACATACATTGACTTCCATTGACATGCATTGACATACATTGACTTCCATTGACATGCATTGACTTACATTGACATCCATTGACATGCATTGACATACATGACACACTTTGTCATGTATCGACATGTATGTCAACAGACACACACGCACTCACAAAAATAGACACACAAACACACCCAGCGGTGTGCTGCCAATCGGGCAGCAACTAGTTCGGTACTTGCCAGCTGTAGAAAAAACTTTAATGAGTACTATATCTGCTCTATTGCTGTTAGTACTTTGACATTTTTAACAACAGGCTCGATAGAATTGTCCGAATTTGTATACCGTTTCATCCAAACCGTGCACAGCCACCTCCAGCACACCGCTGCAGAAACCCCCCCCCCCCAACAGTGACATACAAAACTGATGGATATACAACAGCGCAGGAAAGTCTGACATCATACTCACCACTGATCCATGACGTCACAATGATTTCTGCTGTGGGCTTCGATCTCAGGGTACGGCTACGGAATGTTGACAATTTGATTGGCTGAAACATTGAGAAGTCATAGCAATAACACTACAGTGTAAATAAACAGTCCAGTTAAAATCAGCACAGCTTTAACTTTAACACAGAAGTTATATGGCGATTAGGATGCATGTGTCAAACGTGGCAACGAGCTGGTGGTGAGAACGGGTCGGGAGCTGTATGTTTCAGCCCCAGAACCGTATCCGGAGTTTCTCGTCCACCATCACACGATCCACCTACGTGTCAGTAATGTGATCACCGAGTACTAAACTTATTTTGAAGATTTACCCAACAAGCGTCTCGACAAGAGTTCATCGTCCTTTGGCATGCAAATCATTGCAGAAAATACAAAAATGATGAAAAAGAAATTTGGCGCACAATTTTAACGTATAAACTAAAAAAAAGATTCGACCAAATTTCCTTTCGATCAAATTTCCGTCGATCAATTTTCCGTCGACGAAATTTCTTTCGAACAAATTTTCGGAAACGAGGTTTTGTTGGTGTTGAGCATATTTCTCACACAAAATGTAAGGCGGGCTGTAATACTTTATGAAATTGTGCGGGTCGAAAGAAACAAAGGGAAGCTGTTAAGAAAATAATTTAAAAACGGATATTTCGTTGCTACGCAGGCCGCAAAGTGGGTGCTGGCCATGCCGTATGTTGCCCGCGGGCCGTATGTTTTTTCAGGGCTGGTTTTAGGGGTAAATTATTGTTTTTTAAATTTTCCGTCATTTATAAAAACACAAAAAGAGATCCAGTAAGTTGGTTATAAAACTGAACTGTGAAACAACGCAGAAGGCGACTCCATAGGACGCAACTTGCTTTTCAGTAAATCAACAAACATAATTATGATTAGCAGAGCCTAATTACACTTGGGCATCGGAATTCGAGTGCGCAGCACGTTCTTCTCATGTTTTCTGTGCGCACAATCGCCCGACTTTCGGGTCAACATGCCGTTTGTGTTCGGATACTATAATGAAAGCATAGTGTGTGATTTTCACTGCTAATTTTATTTATTTGTGTTCCCGTGTTGTTGTTACTTGTAATATATGTACAACTGAGTTACTTAGTGTATTCGCCATTGGCTCTAAAAATGTGGAGTGAGGAAAATAAGAGCAAGAGGACAGCTGTTAAAGCTACAAGGGTTATCAAGAAAGATGTTTTATAGCTAAGCATGATTGCGGTAAACATCTGTGCCTATATCTCTATTATGTTCGGAATGCATAATTGTCTAAATGGTCTACTTTATGGTTTTAAAGAAAAAAAGAATCTATCAAAGAAGTGATCAGGCGGTGGATTTGTAAAAGATATTATTATCCCATCTGGGAGTTGTCAAGGTAAAGAAGAAGTTCAGTTGAAGGCCAAATTTAACCAGGAATCAAGGTCTTCTGTCAGAAATGAGTGTCATGCCGATATCGTCATTCCAGGATCGGCCTAGTGAGCCATTTGATAAAGTGTAGGTAGCTACTCCATCGTCTTACAAAGACGGAAGGATGCCATATACATGAAACCACATATAGATTTAAGTGTGCTCATTTACGAAAACGATTCAATGAATACCGTCACTAATACAAACATTTACGGTAACTTGGTTCTTTAAGCATGTTCAGACAATTCTTAGTTTAGTTTCGTATTCCACTTAGTTTAGTCGACACTTCTAGCGGAAGTGGTTTATTTTTAACATAGTTTTTAAGCAACGCATAATTTAATGACGTCACAATTGTAAGCACGATATTATTCAATCTTTTTTTAATCCTTTATATTAAATTCCTTTTTGTTTGTAGCTGGCTGGGTGGCAAAATCTTTGGAAGGCTAACTGGCCGACTTTTCGTCGGCTATCGAACTGAAACTTGGCACATAGAATCGTTCCCGACGGTAACACATTTCATCAAATAGTCAGACCCAACCCCCCAAACCCGAAAAATCAGTTTTTCCTGTTTTTCAAGGGAAACTGGGAACATTAAGGGAAATTCCCAATAACTGCACTAAATGAGATTTTCAAAAAGTATATCGCAAGTGCGTTTGGTGCGAAATATTTTCTTTTGCTTTTCTGAAATGGTGGAATAAATCGGTGGTGTAAAAGCGGGTGGGTTATTAGAATATTAATATAGTTCAGGGGCGGGGAAAAAAATGTGCAGTTGCGAGCCATGGGAGGGTGAGCACTAATTTTAATTCTCATAAAGTGCGTTACATCTTTGAATGTTTTGTCAAATTTGCGATATTACATTTTATAAAGTGTTTATAAGAAAAACTTTGTTTTTGAGGGCTGTTTAGTGTTTTATTTAGACATGCGTAAACTAAAACTAAATTTAACAAATAAATCTGAGGTGTCAAAGCTGTGAGTTATTAGGATATTAATACAGTTCAGGGGAGTTTAATAAACTGCCTTTGCGAGCCTGAAAAGGGGGGGGGGGGGCATTTATTGGGCTTCTTATAAAGTGCGTTACTTGAATGCATGTTTTGTCAAATAGTCAGCCCCCCCCCCCCCCTTTTTCCAAATTCCTCGATATTAAATTTATAACTGATTTATACGAAAAACTTTGTTTACAGAGGCTCTTTATTACAAAGCCTTTATTCAGAACGAGATAGCTTTAAAGAATCTCTCAAAAGGAAGGTTTTCAATGCGCTTTATGTTGGACGCATATTAAAAGACTTTCAAAAAATATATGAAATAATTTTTTAAACAAAAGATCAGGTGTTAAATGCAATCGTTTTCTTTAAATATACGGAAATACCATTTTAATAAAGTACATTTCTTTTGTGGTTTAAGGGGAGTTAACATTTGATTAGAATTATCACATTGATCAAGGGTGTGGATTAAGGGTGTTTTGGCGTAGCTAGGGTCATACAGTCATAGGAGCTGTTGAATTATGTACAGCGCGGTGAGCCTAGCCCTAGGCTGGGGTACCGCGCTATATAAGAAAACAAATAATAATAATAATAATAATAGATATGTGTGGAGAAGGGGGAATTGCTAGTTTTTTATTTCGACAGCTTCGCTCCTCCGCAGACGGGCGTATTCTTTCTGTCCCCAAGACTCGCACAAAAACATACGGTGAAAGATCTTTCTCTTACTGTGCCCCAAAACAATGGAATTCTCTTCCACTAAACATCCGCAATATATCAACTATCACAGCCTTCAAAACTGCACTCAAAACACATCTCTTTAAACTCTACCACCCCGACTGATTCCCCACATCTGACCGATAAACGCTGCTGCTGGCCGCAGTCCATGGCTTGTCATGTACATTTCTGATGTGGATGAGGTAAATATGCATTAGTTTTTGTTTTCTCTCTATACATCTGTTCTTTATTACATACATGTATTTTATTGTCACGATTATGTCTATTTTTCTAATATTTTTATGCACAGAGCGGTGAGCCTAGCCCTATGCTGGGGTACCGCGCTATATAAGAAAACAAATAATAATAATAGATATGTGTGGAGAATGGGGAATTGCAAGTCTGTTATTTAGTTCTAAATTAGCATTCTTTTACTTCCTGAAATCCTACTTCCCGCAACAAAAGTAAATCTCAAAAGTTTTTTTACATATCTCTGTTACTTGTCATATTTCCTTTTGTTTTGTTTGCCGATGAAGGCTCGAAACGTCTAAATCTTTTGTCCTGTCTATGAATTAAAGTTCAGCATACCTTTAATGAGTATAGCAATAGCTCAGAGGCATCATTTGTTGTACATGGAACAATTTTAGCTCAGAATAGATTTTAATTTTTTTTTAAATATTTATTTACATATTGTAAATTCATTTTCAGCTTCTTATATGCCATACACGATAAGTTTCTGTCAGATTGTTTTCTGGCATCAGTTAATGATACCGGAGTGTTAAAGTTAATGATACGGGAGTGTTACAGCTAAAAACCGTGCAAGAACTGAACAATGTAACGAGAGAAGAAGACGTTATACCGGTATTCAACAATATGGAAATTGTGACTTTTAATTCGTTGGATGTCTTAAATTTTAAAAAAAAATAATTGTTGAATAAGATTTCAAATGTTCATCCATGTATCTTTCTGGTATAAAATGTATCTACTGTATACATAAGCAAATATTATCTGTTTGCATTACATACATTTCTACATGGATTAATGTATCTTGATCAAACTTGGAATAAATATTTGTTTCACTTCATTATCCAGAAGATAATGTTGACGGGGTTTTGGATTTGTTTTTTAAATAGCCCGTTTAGGGGGGACAAATTTCGTTCTTTATATAGAACTATGTCAATAAAATTATAACTAATGGCCAGATTAGAATAAACCTATTAATATTTTTAACTTGATTATTTATCTGATCAGTTATTTAGGATCCCTATCATAGTGATAATTAAAACACCCCAATTTGGAACGGGGCCGCACTGGCGACCTTTTTTCAAGTTTAATGACAGACGTCTAGTGTTACTGTTCTTTGGTGGAGAGGTTTAAGAAATGAAATAATGATTACATATAGCATTCTTTTTTTTTCCCATGCTAATTTTTCATATCTTTTAAGTTTTTTGAAGTTTCTACCTCATTCAAGAACGTTGATTTTTTTTTTAAAAAAAGGTATTAATATTATATAAAGGCCCTTTATATAATCTTAATACCTTTTTAACAAAATAAATGAACGTTCTTGAATGTTCAATTTTTTTTTTTAATGATCATTCAAGAACGTTCATTTTTTGAAAAAGGTGTTAAGATTATACAGTGCCGGAGGTTGCAGTGCCATAGGTTGCAGTGCCGGAGGTTACAGTGCCGGAGGTTACAGTGCCTGAGGTTACAGTGCCGGAGGTTACAGTGCCGGAGGTTACAGTGCCGGAGGTTACAGTGCCGGATGTTACAGTGCCGAATGTTACAGTGCCGAAGGTTGCAGTGCCGGAGGTTACAGTGCCTGAGGTTACAGTGCCAGCTTCTATGTAAATTTTTGCACTTAGACCGAACTTGGTAAACCTTCTTTTCATAATGTCTTTATAAAAGACCGATGCATTTCAAACGAATCTTATATTTTTGTGCAGCGGTGGTCCAGACTATATTTCAAATTACACGCCTCATCTTTGGCGTAATCAACTGAATTCAATGGGACTGTTGTTCAAATAAAGTTTTATCTTTATCCCACCTAAAATACCCACTGCTATAACGCATTAATGATTAACCTCTTCTGGCACTCAGAGCCCCCAAGTAAACAGTTTAAATAACAACTGTGTAAATTCCTTCAGACTGTAATGGGTTAATTTGAAATATTAATGAAATATTTATCTTATTTTCTTTTTATGTACGGGATAACCGAAATGAACTCGGCTACATAAGGACGCAAGCTGCAATATAATCCATAATTCAATCAAATATTCATCGAAATCAGCGGTTCTTTACCGGTCTGTAGGTCGTGACCCCATTGGGGGTATAACGACCCTTGCACCGCAATTGAGTAGTGTGTGGTGATGGAGAAATGACATTAGTTGACAATGTATGTTAGTTGTGCGGTAAATAAAGGTACTTACTTCAAAGAATTCAATGGTTGTGTTGTTACTATATCCCCAAGACCAGGGGTCGGGAACCTATGGCTCGCGAGCCAGATGTGGCTCTATTGATGGCTGCATCTAAAAATGTTTCTTAGACTCCTTTGATATAAATATTAATTGCATATCAATAAGTCGCATTAATGGTAAGAAATACTCATTATTGATCAGCAACAGCATAACAATGTTATTAAAAAAGAATTCAGTTCAGACATAATTATTGCATTTTTAGTGTTGAAATTATACAAAATGCACACATTTACTTGAATTTTTAGTTTAAACAAAATGTATGGCTCTCACAGAATTACTTTGCAAAATATGTGGTGTCCATGCAGAGGCGTAGCGTGGGGGGGGCAGATGGGTACAGATGTACCCGGGCGCCAGCTAGTTAGGGGCGCCAAAATGTGCTTTGGTATTATTTTATTGATGAAAATAATGGGTTTGAGAGTTCAAAAAATGGAAAAGAGGGCGCTTTAAAATGAATCTTGTCCCCGGGCGCGAATCTTGTCCAGGGCGCCAAACACTCTAGCTACGCCACTGTGTCCATGGCTCTCTCAGACAAAAAGGTTCCCGCCCCCTGCCCTAGACAAACGAAGCTATAAATAATATATATATATATTCAAGATATTACCGCAGAAGTCTGGAATGGGGGGATCTCTTGGGTCACCGTACAGACAGATCTCAATACGTTTCTGGAGGTCTCTCTTGGCGTTGAGGGTAGCTATATCATCGCGATGGTGCAGGTACGCCTGGAGACATGTGGAGGTAGGCTTTGATCGTTGACTCGTATGAAGACATGATTTATAGTGAGCTGATGCCCGTGATTTTGTGACATCTGAGGTGAACTTAGCGTGTTAGCGTGATTGAGTTATATGGAGTGTTATGGAGGGCCAATGTGTCTTATGATGAGACATTGTGTCTTATGGTGAGACAGTGTCTTATGGTGTGACATTGTGTCTTATGGTGAGACAGTGTCTTATGGTGATACAGTGTCTTATGGTGAGACAGTGTCTAATGGTGTGACAAGGGCAAACTTAACACGGCATCATGTTTGAGACTGAGTTCCTTATGGTTGGACTGTTTCCCATGGTGATTATTGTGTGTGTGTGTGTGTGTGTGTGTGTGTGTGTGTGTGTGTGTGTCGAGTGTGTGTGTGTCGAGTGTGTGTGTGTCGAGTGTGACATTATTTCACAGACTTCAAGTAAGTCAAATACACCCTAATACCTACACTTAATAGACCTACCCCTGATAAATATAATCCTTACTGACCTACTCTTGACAGACCTATCTTAAAAGACCTATCTTAACATACCATTGACCTACCTCGACATACATACCCCTGTCAGACCTATCACTGAGTCAAACAACAGACTTATCCCTTACAGACCTCCCAATAAGTCAAACAGCAGACGTACCCTTGACTGACTTACCCCTGACAGACCTACCATTAAGTCAAACAACAGACTTACCCCTTTCAGACCTATCACTGAGTCAAACAGACTTATCCCTGACAGAGCTACCAATAATTCAAGAACAGACGTACCCCTGACAGACCTACCCCTGACAGACTTACCCCTGACAGACTTACCCCTGACAGACCTATCATTTAGTCAAACAACAGACTTACCCCAGAGTCCCATTCTTTCCAGTAAGCGTCCACAAGGCTCGTGTCATCAGCCAACTTCGTCCTCAACGTCTCGCCCCAGCGACTAAAATAAGATGTGTGTCTTATGGTGTGTTTTGTCTTTAAGGTTGAGCAGAGTGTCTTAAGGTGTTGACAGTGTGTCTTATTGTGCGACATTGTCTTAAAGCAGGTGTCTCAAACTCACGGCCCGCGGGCCATTTGCGGCCCGTAAGACGATATTTTGCGGCCCGATTAGTTTAGCACTAATGCGGCCCGCGCGTTTTCCCTATTCTTAAATCTTTAATGTTACCCTCCGCGATGCTTTCAGTCGAATCTCAGCGACTTGTCTAATTCGGATTTTGATTATGTTTGTATAGGCTTTGACGTTGATTATAATGGTAAAACCCGTTTTAAAATCGGACTTTACATTTTTTAAATAGCTTTTTATGAGACAAACATGGCTACGGTGCGGTTTTGAGAAAAGTTTAAAAAGTCCATTTGTGGGTAATGCATAACCATAATTGTGCAAATCGTTGCCATATAACACAGTATCAAAGAATCCCTATCAAAATTCTCGCCAGTGTTTCCTAGTGAGGTAAATTCTGAGCCTGTCAGCTTGGTCACTTTCAAAATGGGGTTAGTCAAAAGGTCATTTTATACTAAAAAATAAATCTAAATTTATGCTCCCTACAATAGCATCTTCCTTCGCATCAACAAATATTGCCTGCTCCTGCCTACTGTTTGAACACGTTTTAGACTTCAAAGACTTCATAGAGAAGGATGGGGTGGTTGTTCCTGGACTAAGTGATCCCAAATATGGCCTGGACTTTTCTTTTTGCCATTACACAGGAGCTGAATGTACATTGAAAATGAACGTTCTTGAATGTTCATTTAAAAAAATATTTTTTTTTTAAAAATTAACATTCAAGAACGTTCATTTTTGCCTATGACAATGTCAGGGCATTCTGAACAAAACTTGACATAATACCAACATGCAAAGGACTCATGGACTCGGGCACACCATTCAGTAGTTAGTAAACTGATGCCATTGCAAAGCTACCGGAAGAATTTGATCATATGTTTGCAGACTTAAAAACACACGAAGCAACTTATAAAATTTTTGCTGACCCTTTTTACTTCAATGTGGAAGATGACCCCCCTCCCCACTTTTTTTGTGCGCGTCCAATGGAGCTGATTGATCTTCAGTGCAATTCTGAACTCAAGGTTAAGGTCAAGGAGGTGAATGGACTGACAAGCATGGGCAATTTATGAGAACATTGCCCTCAACATTCACTGAGATTTCCAGGTTGTTCAAGCGGATCATCTGCCATTTTGGGAGTACCTTTCTGTGTGAAAAGCTCTTTTCCGCTATGAACTTTAACAGGTCAAAGTTCAGGGCAAAACTTATTGATAAACATCTTCAAGCTACATCTCCGCCAAGCCAAATGCTGCTCGGCTGTGTAAGAAGAAGTGCTGCCGGGTCTCTGGCAACACAAGGAGTAGGAAGAAGAAAGTGAAGCCCAGTTCTTGAGAACCCTTAATGTTTTGATTTGTTATCAATAAAGGTTGAGAAGATTGTAACAGTTGAACTTTATTGAATTTGTAATCGCTTTTTGTGTGGAATATCTGATGTGACCCAGTCTAACTCGGACTCTACCCTCTGCGGCCCCTGGATGATTTGAGTTTAAGATCCCTTGTCTTAAAGGTTGGGCAGAGTGTCTTAAGGTGTGACAGTGTGTCTCATGGATTACTCTATATCAAGTATCTCACATGCGTATAATGTAGGTACATTCATTCTTCAGTTGATAATATAAAAACGATAGAAACTAATACCACGATGACAGGAGTTAATATCAGATGGAAAAGAGAGAAGATAAATAAATGATCTACTATCCGACATATGTTACAAGAATATATGATAGTAACTAATTTACGTATTTATTATAAATTTATGTTTTGTTGCAGTTATGGTTAGTGCTTTCCGGGCCGGTGAAGATTTCCCCCCACCCCCACGAAAAACTCCTCATTGTGTCGAAAATACCACACCTTAATTACAACATATGGAAAAAGAAAGCTCTAACCACGGCGGACCACGACCCCCCCCCCTTTTTTTTTTCCTAAAATAGTGAATGGATGTCTTTAAATAAGGGGGGGGGGTCGTATAAATTAAGTATGCCTTAAATCAGTTTGTGATTGACCCAATCATACACATCAACGTAACTGGTATGATTGACCAATCAATGTGTCACTATTGATGACACTACTTACCCTCTCCGCGGCTTGCTTGAGTCGAAGGGGAGGCCAACAATTGGATCTGGGCATGAGCTGAACGATAACGTCCCTGGGTAGTTCCAGTGAGGGGCCGTCTCGTAACACTGGGGGACAAATTGATAACACTTTTTGGAAAGCGGGCGTAACTAGAGGATGGAAGGGAAATGTTGACGTCGTGCTGTGGGGCGCAACAGTGATTCTCAACCTTTCCCATGTTCTGCAATGTCCACGAAATTGTTTGACTGTCGCACCCACAACAAAAATAAAAGTTCTTTTTTTTTTAAATGATTCTTTTTGAATGAGCTAAAAAGAGAAATTTGAAGAAAAAAATCTATGACCTGCCGGTACTAGTCTACATTAATTAAAATGTTAATAAAAATAGTGTTTATATTTATAAAACATTTATTGCATACCGTAGCTTAAAATACAATGGCTCATATGCCTCAAAGTTGCCAACCGTCCGTAAAAATCCGCAAGACCTTAAACCATGGCCGCACAAAAAGAAATTTATTATATCATATAGAGACGGTTGCAAAAGACATTTGTATGCGAAAAAATGCTAAACTCGGCCTTTCCATATCTTCCAAAGCTTAGACCTTCTTTAAACTTATGTGATCATAATCAGGTGAAACTCAACACTGTTTAGAATATCATACAATAAATTAACATGGGCTTGACCAAAACAGTCAATGAGACATAGTCAAAAAGATATTAAATTATATTTTTTTAGCTTCCTAGTTGTTGTTTCCATGTACCGGTACAAAGAAATGTTTGTCTGGCAAAAGTTTGTGGAGATTATAATCGCTGTTATTTGTGGAGATTATAATCGCTGTTATTTGTGGATATTATAAACGCTGCTATTTGTGGCGATTATAATCGCTGTTATTTGTGGAGATTACAATCGCTGTTATTTGTGGAGATTACAATCGCTGTTATTTGTGGAGATTACAATCGCTGCTATTTGTGGAGATTACAATCGCTGTTATTTGTGGAGATTACAATCGCTGTTATTTGTGGAGATTACAATCGCTGCTATTTGTGGAGATTACAATCGCTGCTATTTGTGGAGATTACAATCGCTGCTATTTGTGGAGATTACAATCGCTGTTATTTGTGGAGATTACAATCGCTGCTATTTGTGGAGATTACAATCGCTGTTATTTGTGGAGATTACAATCGCTGTTATTTGTGGAGATTACAATCGCTGTTATTTGTGGAGATTACAATCGCTGCTATTTGTGGAGATTACAATCGCTGCTATTTGTGGAGATTACAATCGCTGTTATTTGTGGAGATTACAATCGCTGTTATTTGTGGAGATTATAATCGCTGTTATTTGTGGAGATTACAATCGCTGCTATTTGTGGAGATTACAATCGCTGCTATTTGTGGAGATTACAATCGCTGCTATTTGTGGAGATTACAATCGCTGCTATTTGTTGAGATTACAATCGCTGTTATTTGTGGAGATTACAATCGCTGCTATTGGAAGATGCGGTCTCACCAACAGAGGCCCCACGGGGATGATGACGTTGCTTCTGAACCTGTCCGCATCTTTCCTCGTCGGTCTGCCGGCAGGGACAGAGAACTGTACTCTGTACGGGTGTAGCTTAACGGTGGAGGCCGCGCACCCAGTGCTCGACAACATCTTGATCACTGTAAACACACAAAAGTAATGGAAAGTGTGGAGCAGGGGTCCAACAGTAGCCAAAGGATTAACCCATTGGCTCAGGGAGGGTGTGTTCCAACAGTTGACAAAGGATTAACCCATTGGCCCGGGGAGGGTGTGTTCCAACAGTTGCCAAAGGATTAACCCATTGGCCCAGATTTGATTATGCTTTCTGATTCGATCCATGAAAATAAGACTGAATTCAATACGCGTTAATATCAGAAGTAAAAAATAGTCCAAACTTAGTGTTTCCCAGCGTTTCTGACTCAAGGAACCCTTTTTAGAATCAATTTTATTAGGGGATCCCTTCGTCTTACGTCTTGCTGAGGGGTTTCCTGGACCAGTCGCTGTTATAACAGTGTTTCTTTTGGAAAATGTGTTCCGGGTGGTGTGGGGCATTTCAGATGTTCGGGTAGGCAGTTCCAGTGGCGTAGAAAGGGTGGACGGGGGGGGGGGGGGATTTTTTTTACTTTACAGGAGGGGCGGAATTTTCGGCTTACTGTAGAGTTTTATCGTGGAAAGGGATTGGGGGGCAAAATTCGTCGCACACCCAGGGTGGTACTTATCCTGCCTACACCTATGGGAAACGCTAAAAATTATTTTTAACTAGGACAAAGGTCGGCTATCATTCTATTCCCTTCACCCAACATATAATAAATTAATTTTAGTAGAGGGTTTGCTTTTTGCCCACGCTAAATTTCACCCATGGTATCTATAAAAACACAACAGGAAGTGAGAGCACCTATGGCGGCCATTTGAAGAATCAGGGGGGGGGGTCTGGGGGCGTCTGATAGGGGTTCACCCCTCCCCAGAAAAGTTTTTAGAAATTCAAAACCAAGGGGTTCAGTTAGGCGTTTACCTGAATTCAGTGTTTCTTTCATAAAATGTGTTTCGGGGAGGGGACATTTCTGAGAAAGGCGGGACATATATCAGCGCGCTTATTATTAGGCATTACCGCACCCGGTGCGATACATAAACTGAAAGCACTCTGGTTGTTGCGCTCCCCGTGGTATTATTTTGGCCCATACGTAGTTTTGCTCCTGTACTGTCGCATTGATCGACATGGGGCTGGAGGTAATGCGGCAATCGATGGCGTCGAAGGCACCCGAGCGAATGCGGTGATATGTAGAGATATCTGGGTAGGGGGCATTGATCCCTCCCCCATTAATTTATTGATAAATTCATAATACCTAAATTTAGTTTTTCATTATTCTGACTTAATCGGAGAGCAACAGAAATTGGTGTTTTTTTTTTTTTACCTGGTTGTGTTGATATACAAATACTATAATTTAAGTTGCTACTAAATTATTAATTTTTTTTATATAATTATGGTAATTTAAACAATTTTTTTTCATGAACTACTTTATTTTTTTTTAAATTTTTTATTCCATGCAAAAAGGTGGCCGTCCCAAAAAAGCAAGTGAACGAATTATCTTCATAAATATTTTCAAGTTTTACCAGATAAAATAAGAGAGAAAACCTTGTTTTGGGGAAAATGTCAATATATCCTAAACGACAACTTCTATAAACAAGTACCGGTGCCGGTACCGGTAATGATAACTATATTTTTAAAGACAATATACAATTAATGAATGACCTGGCCCGGTTTAAATGTTGATCTAATAATGTAAAGAAATCGAAACTGAAAACGTATTACGAAGTTTGATAGCACAAATTTTTTAAAATTCTTAGCTTAACAGTATATTGGATTAGATTACTTTATTGATCCAAATAAATTCCATTATTAGTAGTAGAGTAGTTTTATAAAGCGTGGTACCCCAGCCTAGGGCTGAGCTCATCACGCTGTACATACAATTTAACAAACATAATCAGAAACTTAAAAATTAACATACATTAATTAAATAAAACAAAACAAATGTGTATTGGCTCCAACCATTCCCCATAACTATTGAAATGTCAAGCCATGGACGGCACCCAGCATCGTCGTTTATCGGTCAGGAAAAAAAAAGGTGGGGGGGGGGGGGGGGAATCAGTCAGGATAGTTTTTAAAAATTACATTGCATGTATACAATTAGAGCACTTTGATAAATAAATATTCTAAGTGAAGGTAGTATTTCAAAACTAGAACAATTTAAACACAAGACTGTCAACAATGTCGAGTGTAGAAAACTAGCGCTAGACATCATAAAACGACAATCCATGACTTAATTAGTGATCATTTAGATTGTTTAGCCACTTGTTAATCGTTTGTATAACTATAAACTATAAGAAATCAATTTACACTCACGAACTTACGTGGAAACTGCTGTGGTGAAACTAATGGATTAATCTTTATTCTTTTAATTCGAGTATAATTTTCTATTTTTTTGTAATACTACAATTTTTGTTCATGATGTTCAAAAAGAAAATGTGATGAAATTATGTGCATCCTTCAACATAGTAGCGTGCATCTATGAGCCATTAGCCCACATATGTATAGTGTGTGTGGTGTGCGTGTATGCCTAATTTAAATTACTATTACAAATCATAACAACAAATATGGATGTCTTTCTGACAAAGTGACGTTTGTCCCTTATAATGACGACGTCATTCACATCATGCTAGCCAAATGTCATGCAACTCTTTCTTCCTCCATCGCTATCTCCGTAGCGCAGCACCAGACTTCAAAATGAAACCTAAAGATCCCGATCTGGAAATGTGAAGTTACAAAATTACTAATTGGAATTGACCCCTGGGTAAGATGATGGTTACGTGAGTTGAAAATTTGATAATGTCGGCGCTTACATGAAAAAAAAAAGAACTAAACGTTATATTTATAATAATAGTAATATACTTAGAGTTGCAAACACAATGTGCTGTTTCAGGTCGAATAGAGCAGGATTGCTTGTGTCAGACGCTCCTCTGTGTTCGCTACACTTCTGCATCCTTGCCGCGTCTTGTCTGTTGCTTTTTTTGTTTTGTATTTTGTCCTGTCTATGAATCCAAATTTAGCATTCTTTTTATTCTTTCGCCTCTTCGTCCTTGAGGAACAGCTTCAATCTTCATCGACATCATCTGTGATCCTTCCTAGGACATAGGCCGCCTACTAGAGTCCTCCAAGCATCACGATCCTGAGCCAATCTCTCCAGCCTCACCCAAGTGTAGCCAAGTTTCTTGGTATCTGCTTCCACTTCATGGCGCCAATTGTTCCTCTGCATGCCTCTTTTCCGTTTTTCTTGAGGGTTCCAGTTCAGGGCTTGTCTAGTTATGCTGGAGTCAGGTTACCTGAGTGTATGGCCGATCCATCTCCATCTTCTCTGGAGAATCTCTTGTTATACGGTTTCTCCTTTGTCCGCTGCCACGGTTTCTGGTTGCTGATTCTGTCGGGCCAGTGAATCCCGAGAATCCTTCTGAGGCAGTTATTGATGAAGGACTGGATTCTCTTTATATTCACATCAGTGGTTCTCAATGTTCCTGCTCCATATAGTAGAACGGATTTCACCATGGTGTTGAAGGTTCTGATCTTCAGGTTGGTATTCAAGTGTTTGGAGGCACAGACATTCTTGAGTTGTTGGAAGGCTGCCCGTGCCTTTCCTACCCTTATTTTGACATCAGCATCCGTCCCACCTTGCTTGTCCACGATGCTGCCAAGGTAGACAAAGCTCTCCACCTCTTCAAGCGCTTTCTCTTCGAGCCTGATGGGTGCTCTATTGGTGGCATTGGCCTTGAGGACCTTGCTCTTCCCTTTGTGAATATTAAGACCAATACATGCAGGATATTTCACTGGTTGCAAGAGTTACTTAGTGAGGGTATCATGCACTGGGGGTTGGAAGGCCTGGGGCAATAGACGCAAATGAGTTAAGTGTTGTCCCTTCAACTGTTCCTTTTGAAAGCTTGTTCCAGTCCCTTATTGTCTTTGGTAGGAATGAGCATTTCCTATACTGGCTTCTCGCTGGTATGAGCCGGAACTGCCTGTCATGGCCTCGTCGCTGTCTATGGAGGAGAGGGACGAGTTTCTGTTTAATGCCAGCGCAGTGGACTAGCCCATTATTTATCTTGCACATCACGCACTCTTTATAAGAATCCCAAGAAGTCCACCCTCCCCCCCTTTCCCCAAAGTCACAGCCGCCACTGAACTTTATTAATATACTAATTACGCACCAAACGCACTTGCTGTACTTTTATGAATCTCATTTAGCGCAGTTATCGGGAATTTTATTTAGTGGAATGTGCGCCATCGGGTAGCTTTAGTGACATTGTCAAATAGATAATTATGTATTTCATGATTGATACTTTCTGATACGCTACGAGTATAACGTCCCCATAGTCCCCCCTCCCCCCCCCCCTTTTTTTTTTTTCCTTATCTCGATCAGTACGGCCCTGAAATCAAAGTTTTGACACCCGGTGAATAATATGTATATATAATGTCTTGACTTAAGCAGGCATACTGGCATAGTCAATGTTATGTAAGTACCGGTGCCTGTACTGAGTAGGAAGGCTGCAGGTGATGACGTAGTACTTACACTCGTGGGTTTTTATAATTATATATTTCTAAACACTGTTAAAACTACTAAGTACCGGTAACGCATATTTCAACATTTCCATATGATCATTTATTGGTTGCTGTTTTTTATTTAATTTTTTTTTATCTAGCATTTATTTCAAAGCTTTGTTAATTTTTTTAAATATATATATATATAGACTACGACATGAAATGACCTCTTAAATTTGAAGGCTACATAATGTGGTACGTATATCATATATATTTAGTATGGAACGGGAGATAACTCTTATAATACGCTCATCGTAGGTAATTACAACATTAAATACCCTTTCACGTTTTACAGCCCGCGATAAAAAATTACAATTACTACATTGTGAGCACTCTATTTCCTGGCGCAGGTTTTTTCTGCTATGAACAGTTTTGAACCTTCCCTGATTGCCTCTGACATTTATTTCGACCAGTTCTCCGTTCACAAGAAATACCATGTCCAGAAATCCATATATGAAGAACCCTAAACCATGAAACAAGTCAGAGTGCCGATGTAATGGCTAAACAATTCTGCCTCAAACTAAGTCAAAGCTTCTACTACAAACTCTCAGAATTTTGAAATCCCAAATTTTTATAGAAACAAATTCGCTACTAATTTTAAATTGCAAATCAACTCTTGGACCTTTCGAGTGTACGTCCCCTGAGCATTATGAATGCCCATATGGCTGCGGGTTTGCCCAGCAATGAAGGCGTTCTCCTGGAGCTGAGACGACGGAAAACTGACCCTAAAGTTATCCCTATCAATAAAGTAAGTGTAATACTATTTTTTTTTATTTTTTTTTTTGCTGGCATCCGTCCGTCTTTCACAAGGTGACGATGGTGTGGAATTCGCAGGACGAAATGCACAAGGCCTGGGATTATTCTTCTAGGATTATAAGCTGGAACTCCAGACCGTCAACTTGAGATGTGCTCAGTTTAGACCACTCGGCCACCCAGTGCTAATACTATTAGCAGTTAATTAAAAGGCTGCGACTATTCGCACCCGGGTCCCTTTAGACTAAATCCCATTCGGATGTCATTTGTTGTAGCTTATTTTAGTTAAACTTAAACTTAAAACTGAAGAATTAAGTTTACAAACATATAGTCCATTCAATTATCTTTCATTTGATACCTCTTTTTGTCTTACAAACCCAACAATAATATTTTTTATATAGTTTTTTTAATCCCAACCTCTCACTTCTGATACCCGGGTGCGAATAGCCACTACGTAATTAAAATTCCTTATAGCTAACTAAGATTTCCACATGTATTAACTCCCAAAATAATGACATTACAGTACCTTATGCAATGGTACTTGCTTTCGTTGCAGACCTGTTCTCAAATAGATACGGTACAAAAAGGGATCCCTAAAATTTTTGGGAGGTAATTTTCGATTTAGCTTGTACTTACTTGTAAAGAAATGAAGGAAGTAATTTTTTTTAATCGTGTGATTTTACTCAATTACTTCAAAAAATGTATTACAATTACAGTGAATTAAAATGGGCCCTCCTTAATATTATGTGTCACCATTTGTCTTAACTGATGCAGCTGGTTAATACCAAATAATCATATCACATAGAAATCGAGAAAACCAAAGGATAATCATCACAAAGTGCATGTTACGCAATTATTACGTAATAAATACTTTTTTTCAGCCAGTGTTCCCCATAAGAAGTGAGAGTCGCCCCGACTACCCTTTACATTTTGGCTGGAACCCTGTGTACTGGAGTGACTACCCCAAACAGCCCATGTGGACAGTACCGCTACCCAAGATGCCAGGCCCTGTGCTTCGTAAATCGTAAGTAACAGTAGAGTAAGAGTAACGATATCTAGCAATGTATATTGAACTACGACATCTAGTACGCTACTGTCAAATATTCTTTGGTCCGAAAGAATATTCTCGTTGTCTAGGCCTTGTTGGTACATGATATTACTTCACAATAATTGTCTCCCAATCACCGACATGAAGAGACAACACGGTTCAAAGTACTTTTTTTTACATAATCACGACTCCACTTGGACATCGGTGAATGTATACATGTATAATTCCAATGTACAAGAACTCGATATTCACAGGCTTGCAATCAAACATCAGCTATCAAACTTCCATCCATTTGAGACTGAGAGCGAATAAATTACCTCAGCTCTCAAAACAAGTTATCTCTCGCAGTCACGATCGTTCACTCTCCAAGTTCGTGAACATAATAATCTCTCTCTCGACATGAACAGTTATCCCCCCTTTTATACCTAAACATCTGACAAGTCATTCACCCGTCCGTGACATGACAATCGTTCACCTCGCTCACATACCTCATTTCTCCCAAATCAACCCACACACTCTGCCACTGATTCCATGACCTTGACAGCTACCTTACCCTCTATCACCATGAGTTTCCATGATAGTGATATGACTTAAACAGCGGTTCTCAACCTGTGGGACGCGACCCTTTTGGGGTCGCACGATCCTTTCACAGGGGTCGCCTAAGACCATCTGAAAACACATATACTCAGTTATAAAGTATCACGAAAATAATTTTGTGGTTGGGGGTGGCCACAACATCAGGAACTGTATTAAACAAAGTGTCGCGGCATTAGAAAGGTTGAGAACCACTGGACTAAAACGAATACACAAAATGTAAACATTTAAATGGGACGTACTTTCACATCATGTTCGATATTGTATACCGGTTAATTCTCAATTTTTCCCTTCCAAGACTGCCCCCGGTCCCTAACCTGCCCTGCCACAACCCACCCACTGAATGGATGAGTCTCAAGACGTGCCCTGTCTGGATCCCAGACCTGCCTGGACGAGTCCCAGGGTGGAACCCTTACGTGAGTGAAACCAACGCCTGTTTCCATGACCTCCAGGGGCCTCCAAAATTTTAGACAGCTTCACCTCGATTGCTTTGAATAATTCAGGAAACCAGGAAACTTAAAATATAATTATGAATTTATTATGAATGAAATGAATAAATGAAACAATGTCACTCATGGTGCCGCATCTTAAAACTGAATAATTTTTTTGTTTTTAAAAGTTGGCCCTCACCACTGGTTAGAGAAGATGAAAAACGTTTAATTAAAATTACAAAAATAATGAAATAACATTTTACTACAATATTTTATTTTTTTTGTTACAACTGTATGACTGTATGCTTGAAGTAAGAGTGGTGACATCTTTTGGTTGTAAGCATGTGATGAGTACTTAGGTAACCTGTCTCAACATAACTTAGGGTGTCAGGAATTTGGTCGAACACATAAGTGTAAACATTGTTGCTATAGAACTTGTTTAGTAAGCTGTTTCAATGGACTACCTACTTCTAAATGGTTCTGATGCTTAGCTAAAACACTGTTTCGTTATTTTACAGTGACAGGATCAATTAAGTTTCTAGCTGCTCTCGGAACTCTTATCTTTTTATTTTTTTTTCTTATTATTGGGATAGGACAACAATTTACAGATGGCTGATCACAGTTTCCACTCCTTCAAAGAGTTTCCATTCCTTCAAAGTTGAAGTACTAGACTTTCAAAAGTAAAATTTATTCAAATTGGTGAAATTCTTCAGTATTAAGTTTTAAATGATTTATCAAACTGCTGAATTTGATTCAAGTTGTATTTGCCCCCTTTGTGTTGTGCAGATACAGGTATCCAGTACTTTGAATGTAGAAAACCAACATCTGAACAACACTAACAGAAATATAATCCACAAATGAATTTAACACACACAAAAGTCAAGTTTTTGTATTTACAGTATAACAATATTATTTGAATTTGAATTGAATATAACAAACAAAAGCACTGCTAGAGTGAGCACCGACTACTAGAGGTGACAAGTTCTGTAGCTAGTGCTATACATCAGGTATACACACAATAAATTAACCCTTGCAGGCAAAAACCAACTTCCTTACATTTCATATTTAGAGTACCGGTACCCTGGCAGCACATATAAAGTAAGCAAATAAATCAAATAGCAGTTTTCAGCTGTAGTTTTAGGGTGGAAAAAAGGTTTCTCTACAATCAATAGTACCAAAAAAGTCCTAATTCAGCAAACAGTAACATGATTTGGCTCTCCTTTCAGCATAGGATACAGTAAATTGATATGCTCTATTCTGAAATGAGCATAACATTTACATGAGTCTGTGTGCCAGAGTATAAGACAATCATAGATAACGTTCATTCATTCATATATTAGATCAAGTTCCATTCAGTTCAATCTTTAACCTCAATAATTCTACATGACAAGATCTCTATTCAATATAATATTCTATTTATTGTTTCACACTTACTCCAATTTCTCACACTATTCAATAAACCATGTTCTAAAATTCTGTTATAGTAGGTAATACAAATGTTGGGGGAATAGTATTTTTGTATTCAAGACTTTGACTTGACTGGAGATTTGATTTAACTTTAACTCTTAAGGCCTGGTGACAGATAGGAAATGGTACAAATTACATTTGACCCAATGGTCTTGATCCCATGAATCATGGAAACCTTACAATGGATCATAAGATAACATGTCTCAAGACAACCTGATCTCAGGAAATGCTATAAAAATTGGTGAAAAACCCAATGAATGAAATAAAGTTAGAACCATATCTTTCTAAAGTTTCAAATTTTTTTTTAAAACATGTATTTATTACCTCATATTATTTGACAAATGTACACATTTTGTTAATCGAACAATTTAATCTGAGATTGTGCATTTTAAAAAATGACATGTCTATTCCCACAACCTGAATCCATTTAATTGGACTACTGCAGGAGTCAGCAACCTTTCTTTTTCTTTTTTTTTGTAATGGTGAAGGCATTTTGATAAATACTGATGATATTTCTTGGTAGGGGCATTTTTCATATTTTTAAATAGAGAGCAGCATCTGTTCCATCACAGAGCTGCAGGTTGCTGACCTCTGTACTATGGCAATGAAATACGTGTAGATGATAAAACTAGCAGAACAACTGATTCCATCAGATTTGCAAGCAATAACCAGGACAGACACCACAATTCTAATGTCAAAATAGAAACCACAATGCCTATGTAAACACAGACACCCCAATACCAATGTCAACAAAACCTGTAAAAATGTAGTCTCACATAATAGACAACTTAATTGTACACCAAGTTTATCAAAAGATTTTGGTCTACAACACAACAGTGGGTTTTCAATACCTGTAAAAGGGGGAAAGTTGATGTAAATTAAGGATGGTTGGTGCATTTTTCCCAACTAAGTTTTATATAATCTTTTTATGCTATTAGCTTGCCACAGAGAAAGCAAACACTTTTGTTAGGTTTTATTTAGGCATGGTGTCATGAGTACAATTTTGCTTTTAAAAAAAATGCTGCTCTACAGAATTAACTAAAATAGCTAAAGGAACAATAAACATGAAACTCTCCACTCCATAAGCTAATTTTCTCCTTTTTTATATAGTAGTATTGGTATATTAACAAAGAATTAATAGTATGGTATCTGGTGATACCTAAAATATGAAGTAGTTTTGTTAAATATACCCGGTAATTCAATTCCAGACATAGGATTACTGTAATCAACTTGTGACTTAAATTGCCTGCAATGATAAGTTTTATCTTTAATTTCAAGTAAACATTGAAAAAAGTTATCTATTCTTATGTGAGCAGTCTAGAACTAACATTAACTTTTGGATGGTTCCCCTGAAAGGTAACTTGTTTTAAACTTTCAACAATGTTTTTTTTTTGTTGATATTTAAATTTAAAGACACAGGAAAGATAAAAATTAAAATGGAAGTTGAGAATGACTCCAGAGAGCTTGGTTATTAACCTGCCATTGGAAGACTTCAAGGTCTCACTAGTGCATGCATCCTGGCACACAAGGACCAAGGTTCACAACCCATTTAGGTCCTTTAATGATTAATGCAGCAATAAAGGATGTTGAAATGTGTACACACACACACAAACACACACAAAAGTTTTCAATTTAAAAATTCAAGCCTTGCCTTAAAGTTGGCTTCACTGTGTGGCTGGGTTACCTTTGGCATAGACCAAATAATATTTTACAGTGAAAGAGTGCATTTTTCTGGCCATGGTATTAGATGTGAGTTTTCATACAAAAATAAGAATATAGCAAACCATTGAAACAGCTGATGATGCCTGTGGTTGCACTAACCAAACTAGCCACTAAGGCTAGGTCCCTGAGTGTACAAAGGTGATTGATGTCATAAAAAATAGCACAACTTTTAATAGTAATGTACAAGTTCAGTAGATGACATTGAGATACATCTCCAGGACTGTGTACATTCACAACTTTACATTCTCATGATTTTTATATATAAATATATATATAGATGGGTGTATGTATGTATATATTTATACCTATTTATAATTTATACAGACTTATTTTGCACATAATAAATGCCACACTTTCACATATTATTAGAACACAATATAAAATACCCAGGTGAACAAGAAACACTATTCACTTTGGTCCTGATAAAAATTCTAAAATAGTTGTTCAAAAATGCCACTAATTTTGTTCACAACCAATTTGTTAGCTACTTGAACTTGCTATTTGTGTTAAATAAAATATTTGAAATGAATAGGTAAAATAAAAATCACATTAAAAATAGTACTTGGGACTAGTAAGTTACTTAAATTTCATTTATAACTGCATAAAATGCATTTTTCATAGAATCAACTAAATCACGGTGCTTCCTTACAGCCTAGAAACCCAATAAAATTCATTGATGAACTAATAAATAATTGATACATTTTGTAAATCATCTGAATCTGTACTATTAACATTCGCAACCGAAAATAAAAATAAACATATTTGATGATAAATAAAATATAACTTACAAAAATAAAATTTGAAAACCTGTTAAAGATCATACTTGGTAAGCAAGTAAGTTGTTTTAATGTTTGTCTTTACTTAAAAATAGCCACAATATAAAAATGATGAGTAAATTTCTATTTTTTTAATTTAAATACTGTTACAAAAAAACTTGTGAATCAGGCTAGGGTTATTCTTTCTTTCTTTCAGTAAGGTCCCACAAATGTTACAAACCTCTTATACGACATTGAAATCTGACACAATTAAATTTTGTTAAAAGAAAGAATATTTGATTTAGACCTCATGTTTAACATTTAATCCTGTTCATTTGCATTCATTGGCACTTTGTTTTGGCATCATAGTTTATGTTCAATTTTTTTTTTTTATTATTATTAAAAGGAACATTTTTTTACTCCACGGATATTCAAAGAGTAAAAAAATAAAAAAATAATTTAACCATGTACAAGAAATCAGATAATCAAAAAATAGCATGTTTTATCTCAATGACATTTTATCCCTTATATGTAGTGCAAGTCTTAGCTACAGTTTCATTCTGCAGGTGTTGGATTTCTTCCTGAAGGGATTATCTGTTGATTTTTCCTATCACTTCATGGGATGCTTTTGTGTCACAAATCTAACCTTTCAACTTTGACAACAATTTTGCCCTGCCACATAGGAACAATAGTATTGTCATCAGATATTTCTTCAAACACAGCACCTGCACCATCAGCAAACTCATCACTTTGGCGTTTGAAATAATATCTGAAAGCAAAGAATTTTAATAAATTAGTTGAGCAATTATAACATTTTTACATTTTAAAAAGTCTCATAGAACAGTTTGTATTACCGGAATCCTTCATTCCTTTCTGCATTTTCTTTTTTTCTAGTTAAAAATGCCATCACAATGTAGAAACTTACTTAAAAAAGCCTCGTTTTGTAACCAATGTTTTGATTTGAGCTAATGTAATAGCACGTCCAGGCAACTGATGCCTGTAAGGTATCGGTTCCTGGCCCATGTAGATACCAATTATAGTTTCACTCGGAGGGACGGCTGAAGTTGAGGACGGACCTAATCTAGAGCTAAAACAAAGAGAAAAACAAGATTCATTAGTTACTAGGAAAATCTATTTTAAATAGTTAAAGCATATATAACAAGGAGAGAAAAATTATTTGTTGTCAATAATCTAAGAATATTTATATGTGATAAAATTTATGTAACTCATCTTCTGACAAAGCAAAGATAAGGATCTAATGAATTTAAGGAATGGCATGATTTAACCCATTCAATCCAGGGCGCTCAGAAATTTTATAATTGAAACCCCAACCAAAGGGGAGCAACACCACCCTTACCGTGGGTAGGTTTTGTAAAAAATTTAAAACAAATCTATTTAACAGTATAATCATATGAAATAAATTGATTTGCATCCATAAATCGTTGCTATATGTGTTGTGTAACATTATTTCCTAGTGCTTTTCTTGTTTAAATTCCTAAAAGTCAATTTTTGACAAAGTATTTCAATACAAACGATCATAACACTGAAATAAAAAATCTGCTTTTAAAATAATGAATACTCCTCACCCAAAAAAATAAAAATATTTTTAAAAAGAGAGTAATATCCCTTGGTCTTATTTCTAGCGAGATTTACGTTTAAATAGAGAGATTTCCGCTTTCTTTTTAGCAACATGTAAACAAAGGGTTGAGTGGCCGGATTTGGCCGTAGTGGGATTGAATCGGTACTGGCCGGATTAGGCCGCTACGGGATTGAATGGGTCAAGTAAATAAAATGAATTGCGCTTACTCAAGGGTTTGACTAGTTACTGATGTGTCCAGCTGTGAGTTTACTGATCTCACATTAGGCAAGGTCCTAGAGTGAGTGCCTGTAGGAAGCGGTGTACCACTAGGTTGAGGACGAACACCTGTAAAACTTCTGGCAAAAAAAAGATAAAATTCAACATATTTATAGTAAAGAATAGAGAAACAAACAATTTCTATTTTAAATTGATAAGTACAGATTTCCAAGAACTTTTGTATTTTTGTGTATATAAAACACGTCTTATACAAAGTTTTACATTCCCTGGCACCCGGGGTGCATCTTATATATGGGTGTGTCTTATGTAAAATATTTTTACACAAATCTTCAAAACCCGCGTCTTATAATTAGGTGTCTTATATGCGCGAAAATATGGTAAGCATTTTTCAACACGAACAAACGGTACAGTGTGTGATATTAAAGGAAGATTATTGAGGTCGATCACATTTCACGATTTTCATTTGTTATGAGGGATGATGTATTTTGAAAACACGCTTTGCCCGCCTTCCACGTGCATGACCTCTTTCAAATCGGTCCCGTGTTGGGGCCGGCTAGAAAAAATATCCCTTTGTTGATACTTTTGTTTACTATCGTCCGTTTCTGTGGAACATGATAGAACGATCTAGAGAATTCAGGAAGCAGTAAGACTGCGTATTCCATTTCCAGAATGATCATCTGAAACTGGGTATAAAAGGGATAAGAATAAATGACGGAGGAGAGATTTTCCTTTCCTTGATTACGAGGTATGCTGTGTGTCATTATACTATGTTGTGTGTAGAGATTTTTATTTCCTTGTACAATTTTGTGCTCATTGTATTTTTATATACAGTACCGGTATCAGCAAATCTGTAAGTTTATAATTTTAATCATATTTCTCTTGCTGTTATTATTTAATTGAAGTTCACCAATTAAAAAGTTACTACTTGTAATCAGCTCTGGCATTAATTGTCGTTTTATTTGGTATTATTTTTAACCTTTGGTATCGTCCTTTATTATGGAATGTTTTTAGAACGAGCCCTAGACAAAACAACAGAGATTAAATTCTCCATCAACGGTCCGTAATACATTCCTAATTGTAAAAAGAATTGGGCAAGTGTTATTACCATGTTTACCAATCGAAAGCAGGCAATTATCAATGAGGCCACCTTTACATATGGCGTTTATTGTTTATAGAATCTAGATACCAGGTACTCAACCCATCCACTATTGGCCCGGAGGCACATAAGACTAAACAATAATTATTGGGGTCCTGCCTCAGACAATTCTTTGATCTACCAGTAAACTAAAAATGGTAATGAAGCCTGAATTGCTAAGTGCAGCAGATGGCTAGATCACATTCATCTTATGTAATTTTTGTTTACACAAATCGTCTAAACCTGCATCTTGTATACACAGGTGCCTCTCATGTTAAATATTTTTTACATAAATCGTCAAAACATGCGCCTGATATACGGGAGCATCTTATATATGGGTGCATCTTACATGCATGAAAATACGATATACCTACTAAAAACTTAAAAATGGTAATTAATGTACAATGTGCATCAACTTGTCTTCATTCACAAAATATTTCCTTGAAACAAAAACAAATAAAAAAAGTGTAATCATTTTGGAACTCTCATTCTTAACCTTAAAACTTACTTGGATTTGACAGGAGAAGCTGATGCTGCCACTGCGCGAGACTGAGTTTCAAGTCTTCTTTTAGCCTCTTCTAGCTGTGTAGTTGGATTAGGCGGTGTAAGAAGTGGCATTGATGAGTCCTGGGCAAAGGGCTGACTTGGCATGAGAGTGACTCCATTCCATGAGGACAGCACACCAACTGTCCTCTCTCCCCCTCTATCTACTGATGCTGACCGTGTGCATGCTTTGGATTTGGAGCTGAGATAAAAATTGGGTGGGTAAAAAAGGTAATATGCATTATTAAATGTAAAAGTGGTTTTAATTCTTTGTTTGAAGGAATGTTAATACAAATATACCTCAAATAAATTATTTTGTCAAAACTTCAAAACTTATGTTCAAATTAAATTCTTTAGAAAACTACATTTTACTGATTGTTTAAAAATTACCAATAGGATCTTTTGTAGTTTGAACAATTTATATGTGTTAATACTATCTGAAAAAAATGACACTTTTTGCAGATTGAATACTAATCAGTCATCTGAAAATGTTAATGGATCAATAGTCAATGTGTACAACTAAATTAAAATTAAAGTTAATAATTATTTTTCATTTAAAAAAGTAAAATATTACTGAACACTGCATGGTAAATTAAATTGAAAAATTGTATTAATTTTCAAAGCCCTATAATTCACTTTATTGTATTTGTGTTTAAAGTGATAAATTTTATTGTGCATCATAAAAAAAATTTAGAATCAAGTGTATTTTTTTTTTAAATTTTATTAAATAAGATGATGCATGTGGTTGCCTGCATTGAGCACTTTTCTGTACAAAGAAAGCAATATACTCAAGTTTCATGTCTTGTTTGCAACCATAGAAGCAATTATCAAGTCCAATGGGAATGTTATTTTAAACTAGGAAAGAATAATTTCTTTTCTACTAATGAAAGGTTAGTCTTAGAGAAGATATCATTCCTCTTAATTTGTATCTGAAAATAATTTAAATTATAAGAGACCTAGTATTACAAATACAAAACAGAAGACAGTATATTTCAAATATGGAAGAAATTAATCAGGGTCATCAAGTAAAAGAAAGTGAAACCAATTGTCAAACTTAATGTGAATAAATGAGAAATTGTGCTCTAGCAAATCTGTCACAAGTGCCTACGCCTACATTAAACTTTTCACTTTATTACTATTTGGTATAAAAAAAATATATACCTTTGCCTTGCTGGCTGAGCAGTTGCGACAGTCTGGTTAATCCTATGTGTTCGCCGATGTGACGATGTGCTTCTATCCACTGCATCTTGTAAAACAGTAGATACATCATGTACTGTCTCACTGTCCATCATCCATTTCATAACCCTATAAACAAGGAGAAATATATCATGACCTTTCACAAACAAAATTTCTAACTATATTATTGGACTGATGCCAAGATATTCTAGTTCAGGGTTAGACAAATACTCAATAGGCTGGAGACTCATTAGCCTTTGGCGACAGCTCATCTAAGAGAAGACAAACTGTGAATTCAAACCAGGAGCCAGATTGATCAATAAAATTGATTGTGGGCCCTCAAATATGGGGGGGAGGGGGGGGGGGAGGAAAATAGAGCAACAGCCAGTATCATGTCGAAAGTACAGACCTGCACAAATACTTGCCCGAAGAATATCCTGAACATAAAATGGCCAAATGTCATCTACAATATAAGAGCTTATTGCTGAAGAAATCACGTTGACATGATTGGGGTGGACAGGAAATACTCTTTGTAAACCCCCAAGGTTGTGAGGGAATATCATGAAACCCACAGGGGAAGAAGAAAGAGAGGAAATGTATAGAGAACATGGAGACATAAGCTAGAGGCAAATGCACAAAGGATGGGATACACCTGGAACAACATGTAAAGGAAAGTCAGGACCGAGATGAATGCAAAACACTTGTACTTGTAGACTGCCTTTCCTCTAGGCAGGGTAAATGGTACGAGTAAGTAAGGCACTATACAGGCCTATCATTTATCACAGTTTTTCAAAAATACATACAATTAGTCATACAACTAGTCTCTTGTAAAAGATAATAATTTGTTTGCTGATGAAGGCTCTAAGACAAAACGTCCAAATCTTTTGTCCTATTAATTCAAGTTTAACATACCTTGTTCTTATATCTCTTTCTAAGTACTGTGTAATATGATTAATAGCTCCTAGGTTACTAAAGCTGATACAGGTTGTTGTTTTAATTTAAAGGCAACTAAATAAATACCATTCACATTTCTCTTTAATAACTTATTTGTTAATGTTTACATCATAATAAAGGATATTAAACAATAAAATCTATTTAAAAGTATTTGATAAGAAGACAAAGTCTGTTTAAGTTATATATATTGGGAATATTAAAAAGCATCTGGGAATTTTTGGCAGTTACTTTGCAAATATATATGTTTCTGGAGGAAAAAATGATCAGACTACAACTGAAGATATGTTCAACAATTAGAGCCCTTCAAACATCTAAGTCATTCAATCACCTTTTGGAACAGTAAAAATAAATACTCAAAGCTAATGTGTGTCAAAACCTTTAAATATTTAGGCCGACATATTTGTAAGTTAAGTTATTGAAATTTGCATTCAAGCTGGTTACTGGGAGAAAAAAAAAAAGGTGTTTCCTGAAAAAATAAGCTGTTTCCTATATTTTTTTTAGTTTTGTCTACACATGATTAAGGAGTTCATGATATGCATGGTTAAAATATCAAAATTTTAAACTATGCTTTATATTTTTAATGCAGGACCTAATTTTATTATTTATAGTTGTTTTAATGTAGCCCTACAGTTATTTATACTCAAAATAGCACAAAGAGGGTACTAGTTAAAGAAATCTTACTTTTCACTGGTTGGGTTAATCCAATTTGCTGGAATCTTTACAGAATCCATTCCACTTACTCCACTGTCTATGTTACTACTTGTATCTGAAGTTTTCCTTAGAGCACTACAAGCACTTTTTCTTAGGTTAGTCCTTCCTCTACCAGCACAGTCACCAGCTGCATAATCTGCAGACAGATTTGCTGGATTTTCACCTCTCCACGGACTCAATCCACAAGTTTGAGCCTCCACTTCTACTTGAGTCTTTTTACTTGATGACTCCCGAGATGAGTGGTGGTGATGGTGGTGGTGATGAATATGACGATGTGTCTCAGTACCACAAAGAATGAGGTTGCAATTCTCAATACCACTATCATAAGATACAGTAGAAAAGTCTCGTCTTTTGTGGTATCCTCTTGCCATGTAGGGGTTGGGCACTGCAGCTGGTCCAGGAATTGCCTTCTTTCTGGCATCCTTGTGACGATCTGGTGATTTACTATGTGGTGGAGATTGATGACCAGGGGGTGAATATGAAGGGGTGTGATGTGAAGATGATGCCCATATCCTTGAGCAGTGTTGATCAAGTATACTTTCAGCTGTTTCCTCTTCCATTACTGATGGGCGCATAAGAGGTATTAATGTAGCAGGTGTGTTGCCTTTACTAAAAGATGTCACAAGTTTTTCTTCCAGCTCAATCTAAAAAAAATAAGAAGAAGAAATTAAAAAATTGGTTATTTGCTAATTGGTAATATTTAAAGTCAATAAAAACTTTACTTATAATAATTGTTTTAATATAATCACTACAGCCAAGGCATAGAGTGAAATAGAACATGATTTTATACCTCAAACCCTGGCAGAGCCAGAGATCAAATATTTTATTGGTGGTTTGCAAATCCTAACTATGAATTTTTGAGAGGCGACAGACAAGCAACCATAATCAATTTTTAGGTTACAATATTTAGTGTCGTGAAAATTTTCTTTAATTTTAAGTATTAATTTCTGATTTTCTCCACTTCTTTCCTAGAGATTTAAGTGCACAATATCAAACAAATAACATTTTGCAAACTGAATATGAGTTGTTCTTCATTTATAATTATTCTTAAATAACTAACAATTTGTGATGGGGGTTTTATCCCCACAATTTTTATTGCAAAAGTTAACTTTTGTTAAATGTTTCCATTTGTGATGTGATACAGATTGGCTGAACAACAGTATCTTCATTCACTCTATCCTAACATCATCCACCTTACTCCAATACCCTCTAAACCCTCAGCCTTCTTTACTATTACCACTCACCCTCCCCTTACATTCAACCCCTTAGACATAACCACTAATTCTTAATTCTATTAGCCCTACCCATCTCTTAACCACATCCACTACTTTCATTCTTAAACTTCTCACATATTGCCAAAAAATACCCCATCCTCACCTCCTGGTCCCTATCTCCATCACCCCTTGATCTCAGTTGTGACCCCTCACTCTACTTTGCATTTAACTGTACTCTACTATCCAATTCCCTAAAGTGACCCAAAATCCCAAACTTTCACTCTAAATACCCACCCCTGTTCACACAGAACATAACTTTACATATACTTAGAGCCCAGCATTCAACAGATAATTATCCAGACTAAAATCACTGTGTGTCTAGGTAATTATAATGGAATTTGAAATAAATATGCAACATTAGAAAATTAACTGTACTAAAAGATAAAATAAAACATCATCCCTGTACAGTGATAAGAATAAAATAATCATCCCAGTAGAGTGATAAGAATAAAAATTCATCACCTTACAGAAGGTTGTGAAGCATATTGATTTTTTAAGCCTTTTCGTACCTCAGTTGTGTTTAAGCTTTTCAATTTCTCATCAACTTTAGCTGTTGCTTCTCTGTCATCCAACACTTTGGTTAATTTTTCTATAAGCAGGCAAGCAAATCTTTTTGGGTCAATCTCTGCTATGTTCCTATCTTTGGGAGCATGCTCTGTACGCTGGGTCAAGAATAAACAAATAAAAATTAAGTAATGATTGCCTGATGATAAATTATGCGCATTTTAAGGTGTTGTCAGAGTTTATAAGTTAAACAAATTAATCTATTAAAAAAATGCTGTAAGGCAGCTGTTCTCAACCTGTGGGTCGCGACCCCTTTGGGGGGTCGAACGACCATTTCACAGGGATTGCCTAGGACCATCGGAAAACACATACCCTACAGTTATGAAGGAGCAACGAAAATAATTTTGTGGTTGGGGGTTGCAATAACATGAGGAAATATATTAAAGGGTCGCTGCATTAGAAAGGTTGAGAACCACTGCTGTAAGGGGTTGTTTTTACATGTAGTAAACAAATAGCTTTTTAACAATGTTATCTGCAAATGATGCTTCCAATGGCTTTATAACATTTATTGGAAACTATTGATAAGAAGTACATGTCAGACATACAGGAATTATTTGAGAGTGGAGTCCTGTTCGAAGTTCTCTGTTATGTTGGGCAAGACTTTTTACAACAGCTTTTCTATGGTGGCTCTTTTTTCTAAGATGAGGATAGCCATCACTGCAATCAAAATAAATATTTAAAGAATTTTTTATTTAAATATATGCATCATTAGGAAAGGGAAATTCATTTGAAACACCAAAAACCTAACTTGTATAATTCTTGGTTGACATGATTAAGAAATATATGAAAGGAATTTTAAAGAAATGAAGTGTTTCTCTATTATTAAGCATTTTACTTTTTGTTTTCTTTTTTTTATAATGTCTTGTTTAATGTGTTACATAGATAACAAAACATAATTATTTAGGAAATTTCTTGACTTTTAATATGCATTTGAAAGCAAAAATATAGTTATTTACAGTATAAATTAATAAATAATTAAAGACGTGACCAACACAAATTTCTTAAAACATGACCTACAAAAAATTTCTTTGGCAGTAAAAAATTTCTTGCAATTCAAAACAAGTAAAAACATTTTTAACTCTGGATCATACATAATAGAAGATCATAGAGTCCACATTTTCTGCCATGATTCACATTATGTTATTTCATCAAGATGTAATCTATAACCAAATCTATGTAAGACAAATTTGAAGTTTTAAATTTATTATTATAATTTTAAGTTCTAAACACCACCCCTCACCCCATTGGATTTCCTTTCAAAATCAATTAAAAGCTCCTGCTCACTCCCACAACCCATTAAATTTCCTTTCTAATTTCAGCTACTGAAGTGTTTGTTTTGTATTTTCCCTCTAGCTCTATGCATTTAGAAGGTTAAGTGAATTTCCTCCCTTTGCCACATTTTCAAATTTGAAAAGATCAAAGAGACATCAAAGACAAGCATGAACATCAATCAAATCTATGATCAAACAACCTCTCACCATCAACAAAGGGCATAGGGAATAGATATTTACATTGGAATTCTCAGCTCTTGATAGACTGTATTAGTCTTGTGTTTTAGTTTAGTTAGAGTGGTGAAGTCTAATCCAGGAAATCAATCAATAATTTAACCCAGTTATTGGGGGAGGGGGTTGTATTAAAACAAAAATGAAAACATTTCTCTGCAGCAGTATGCAGGTTTCTTTCTGAGAACTTTAAAAGAAGACTATGACTAAGACATGTAAAAATCAGATGGCCACTTCATTACAAAATTTTTTTTAACAGGACACTATATTTCCATTTCAAAAGTGTAGCCCATTAAATTGTCTTTATCTTAAAAGGACCAATTATTTGAAATTTAACTAAAATGGACGTTTCTAATTCTAAGGTCCCTGATTTCATTTTAACCTTGAAGAGTATGGAATAATGAAACTGATTTTTATTAGATAATAACTCTTAAAAATTAGATTGCTTCTTCATCTAAGATCTTTAGGTTTTCAAAAGCTGATTTAATCAATTTTAAATACAACTGCTTGTGAATGCATACCCAAGAAATGCATGGTATTCTATATTTTAGAAGAGGAACATTTTCTTTAACACAATAAATGATTTTACTGCTTACATAGCAATGTACTTTTCTGCTGAAGACCTAAATAAAGACTAGTACTTACACACTACTGTCTGTTACTGAAATGGTGTCATCAGTTAGTGCATCACTGGACAAGCTTTGTAACTCACTGTCTTGTGCCGAAACAGGTGCATAGGACACATGGGCAGGATAGGAGGTACGTGGGTAGTACAATGGAGATCTAGAGAAAAAAAAGAACTCATACTTCTTAGCTGTTGCAAGGGATTTACCATCTTTGTAATTAATATGAATATCATAGGTGTTAAGAAAATTGTGTTTCAAACATAAATCAATGATCCAAAAAGGTAAGGAGAAATAAATTACATATAAAATATTAACTTACATTTAAGTTTCAATGTACTAGGATTAAAGTAGAAAAAATGGATTTGAAATAAAAACACTTTACTTTAACCCTTATGTGCATTTACATGTGTACTTATTTAAATACTTTTTTTTATCTATGCAATTTTGTTTTAAAAAATTTAATTATTATTATTTCATATATTGTTTTACTTTGCTGGTATGTGAATGTTTTACATGGCTTTACGTGTAGTTACTACCCTTGCATTTTGATTACTTCGCAACTTGATCTTATAAGCTGACTTGCCTTTAAGAGGTGAAATTTATTAATATGTCCAAGTTTAATGCTCTAACTAGTGAGTATAGCCTTAAGAGTTTTGAGAGATTAAGATGCTTTATTGTTTTTTTTAAGTTGCTTAAAATATTAAGTACTTCTACTACATTCATAAAAATAAGAAAAAGTATACCAGTCCTCAGAATCTTTAAATTTAATTTAATATTGTTAATATAGTATTTCAGAGAAATCAGAATACAGTCTGACACCAACAATGTTTAAGGCTTACCCTGTTACAGTCTCTAATCGTTGAGTTACACCTATCACATCTGCTCTTTTAGAAGTTGAATGGGTTTTGATCAAAGGTAATGGCACAGGAGTATTAAAGTCTTTGCTTTCTAACTCTTTATCCTCATGAACAACTGGTAAGAGACCAGACTGTGAAACTGGCCGTGCACTATTTGAACCACTTGACCGGCTTGATTTGGGACTGTCAACATAGTTTTGAACATATTGCACATAACAATCTGAATTAAGAAATGCTGGATAAGTCACACTGCGCATAAAACTTTCAACCTCCTCCTGAGCTTGATCGAAAATACATTTATCCAAGGTACACTTGTTACAAAGGTTTTCTGATATTTCTTTCTTTACTTCCTTTGATATGCACTTTATTTTTTCATTACGTAATAGGTAACGCTTGTAAATAACTTTTTGTAAATTGAAAATATTATCTAAAGAATTATTTCCTATAGTTCTCTTCAACCCTTGACAAGCAAACCAGAACTGGAGCACTTCAGAGCCTCCTTCTATCTCATGCTCCATGAAATCTTTTAAAAGCTCAACTCCTTCAGAATCATCTAGTAGGAAGCTAAGATTTTCAGCCCACTTGAGGTGTGGTGGGGTGCCATTTTCAGAATAAGGCGGCGAGTTTGCAGCACTTCCCTCTGGTTCGAATCCAAGAGGGGCAGCCATTTCGCTGTCTTCACATTCACAAAGACTTGTATGTGTTATTGACTCTGTGACTTTAATCCCTTCCAAGTTGGACTTGCGAGGTGTCGTGGCGGGCGAGTGTGAGTGGTCACCCTTGGTGGAAGTCCCACTCTTTGAAGAAGAGTGTGACTTGCTGGAGACATGGCTTTTATGAGAGCTGCTACTTTTGGTGGAGTTGCCTCCATTAGATTGCAGCTCATTCTCCTCCCCATAGGTTGGTGGACGAGGAGCAGTTTCTGTGAAGTTACTACCACCAGACTCATTTAAAAAATCTACAACTTTAGTGGTCATGGCAACGAAAAAGTTCTATTCCATGAGGCTTGTAGCAGCCTCAAATCCAGTTATAATATTCCATTACTTCATCTGTGAAGGAGACAAATGTATACGTTTTATTTCTTTTTTAAAAATCATTGAAGTAAATACATGCAATCAAGTGCAAAAATTTTGCAATAAACATATTAGCTACACAATAGAAAGTGAGGGAAGCACAAAATTAAAAAACAAATGGAGCACACATCAGCCCACACTTGGGCTTCCATTAGATATTAAATACAGCCATAGTTAGTGACAGGCTCATCACAGGGAGATAAATTCAACAAGTAAATGAGTAATAATGAAGGAACTGCATTTCTATTACAGAACAAGAATCATCCCAAGTCTTAAGCTACCAATGTGTAGAGGTAATTTTTATTTTTTAAACTCAAACCTTTTGATCCTGCCTTCCTTTTCACAAACATACACAGGAAAAGCAGAAAAAATGGAACAGGCTTAGAGCTGTTGAGAACATCAAAGGGTTGTACCTCCCCACTCCCTCTCCAATCAAATCCACTTTGGACTGGGGCAAAGCCCCACTCAGAGCACATGTTTGCCACTTTATTATCCCCAAGCCTTTGCTGTCTACCTGGTAAAATACTTAACACTGAGCCCAAGAGGAAGACACATCAAACTTGCTGAAGAGCCAGTTTAGTATCAGACAAGCAAAGAAAAAGGAGAGAAACCTTTTGACCTCTGTAAAAACAGATTAGGGAAAACCATGAAATACCTAGGGTAACATAGGTCCTTTCCATAAAAATATTGCTCTTTATTTTAAATCATTATATTTTTAGTTTCAATTTAAAACCTTTGCTATAAATGTACTTTTGCTTTAAAAAAATATTTCTGGTAAATTAATTTAGGTTTTTTTTTTTAATAGAAATAAAATTTTTGTAGAAACATATATTTTTTTTTAAATTACTCTACTTTAATTTAATATTATTACAAATTCATTCCTTATTAACATCAAAAAAACTTTAAAAGCATTAACATTAAAATTATTCAGTTATAATACAGGCATGCTTAAATGTTTAACTTATTAATATTTCAGTAATTTAAAATTCTTATCTTTCTTTAAGTGACTTATTAATAATATAACTATAATGCAATTACTAATAAATGTAAGATCAAAGACATTCTTTAGAAGCAATTGAAGTGAAGCATATTCATCATCAAGAGTAGTTTACATCAAGTAGGTAAACCCTTCTTTTTTAAAATCAATTCTATAGCACAAAGAAGAAATTACTTTTAAAGGAACTGCAGATGACAGGTAAATAGCTAAGTTTTGCTTCAGTGTATCAGTGTAACTGTGCATTTGAAATTCATGAGTAATACTTTTAATAAGGATAACAACATTGATTTTATTTTAAATCCATTATTTGTGTAAGAAAAAAATAAAAGACATCCTCATTAAGGAGGGAAAATATCTGTTTTAGTTTGTAACTTATTCAAGCATTATTATTAATTCAGTTTTTTGTGAATTTGTTTCGTAACTCTTGTGTCATAAAACTTGTATTAGTTGTTTTATTTGTGTGTTTTTCTTTAACTTAATATTTATAAGTATAAGTAATGCATTTTTTCAAGTTCAAGATACATTTTAATTTAAGCAAAAGAATATTTCCTTTCATGGCTTATCTCATATTGTATTATATATTTTATTTATTCTAAAGGAAAAAATGGCATCACAGGATTACTTCATTTTTTTTAAATGTAGCCAATGTTTCCTGAACTGTAAAAAAAAATTGATGAACTATAGATATAGTTTCACCAGAAGACTGCAGCATAGTACCAGTACTTAAATAATAATTATATATTTAAACAAAATATAAAATAGTATGTATGAGCATTGTGAAAATTATAAATTATAGAGAGATATTTAAAGTAAGGAAAATTAGACAAAAATGATATAACACTATCAAAACTAAGATAAATGTTACTTGTTCTTGTGGATTATTGCAAATAAAACTATGCTTTTTATTAACACAGGAATTTAGCAATTATATAAAATATTGGATTACTTCTTATATGATGTGGTGTCTAATGGAATTTATGGATCTATGAATCTACTTTAAAAAGACTGACTATAATGAATGAAAAACTTAAAAAGACAATAACAATGTAGTTATATATATTGTATATAGTTCCATCACCACAATCTGAACTTCTAAAATGAATAGTTGTAAAAAAAGTAGGCTTAGTAGGCTTAAGTCTAAGCTCAAACAATATTGGTTATAGTTATAATACTATATATATTAGTTAAGTTTAGTACTGTACTAATAGTACTAATAATACTCCACTAGTTGTAGTAAGTTAAGTAAGCTGATTGGAAAATATAAATTATTAAATTTTTAAGTTTGATTATCCACAGAAAATGTGATGGTTTATTTTATATCTTCAGGCTTCAGGGATACTATTAGTATTAGTAGTAGTGCATTTCAAAATATGTCTGTGGACCACTGTGGAGGCTTGCGGCTTACACTTACTCTTCTCTTACTTACTATCTTAACTATTTAGTTTAGTAAAAGTAAAGACTAAATAAAGTTAAAGAACTAAAGAGTCTACTCACTGTTTTCATTCACCTCGTTATTTCCAAAACTGTTTTAAAAATATACATTATCATATAGGCAGATCAACCGAAAACAGTCTGTATAATACTAATACGGCTATAAAGTATAAATTAGTCAAACTACTGAGCGTTGACTTTTAAACTTTTAAGTTGTATTGTTTTTTGGGGGGCTTGGGTCTGATTAGCTTTGGCTTTAGTGCCGCTTTTTTAGCTTAACTGATTAACTGCTCAAACTAAAGTCACTCAGGCTTAATGAAAACTAAATTGATTTACACCCGCACGCAATCGCAGATGCAAAATTGAGAATTATTTACAAACAAGTGCACCAAAACTACGTGAGATACAAATAACTGTGCTAGGCATGCATGAACAATAGAAATCCGGATGTTCCACAGCAGAAACAGGCCGCCATGAACGCCATTCTGGTTCACTGATCGGACACATAGGGGGCGCTACTGCAACTATTTTTATCTTTATTTTATTCTCCAACTTGCTTAAAACAGGGAGAAAATTATCCCTGCAACTGCAAGGTCGTTGTTTTATGGTGAGCATTCTATGGGATAAAATACTCGTCATTGTCATTTATTTAGAATATTACTGTCATTTAATATAGTTCTTTGTTTATATTGTCCCTTCAAATAAAATGTAACGCATTCTTAATGATTCTTTTTTGTTAACTTAAATTACCAAACTTTAAAATAAGCCTATAACTAACTATAATTATTATATAAGTAGTCGGCAAACTGGGGTAAATTACCCCAAAGGGGGGCAGGGCCGTGCAGATACAAATGTTTGATTTTGATACAATTATTTTTATATTTGTTTTGGCCCAAAATTTTTATTTGCTACGGGCCCAAAAATCCTCTCCACGGTCCTGCTTTGGTGTAAGTGTAGCGAGGGCTAGGGCTCAATAGACATAAATGAAATCATATTTGAAGCTTGTGCTTAGTTGGTTTTTTTTACGTAACTTTTTTTCTCTGTCAATACTGCATCTTGCCTGTGCAATAACCAAGCAATAACTACGTGAGATTATCACTAGTGGCTCGGCAGTTAGCGCTCACGTCTCAATTTGATTTTGAATACTCATTTTTGCCTAGTAACCTATTTAAAATATTTTATCTTTTGCATAGTGGCATCACTAGAAGTGGTTCTATCCACTGGTGTTATCTCATGGTGTCACCCCATTCAGACTTATTCATAAACTTCCTACGAGTCAGTCTGCTCGAGACAACGTGCTCTGGTGATACACTACTCCGGTGACAGACACATTGCTCACGTATTCAATTTAGTTGTGTTTATAACACAAACCGGCTTGATCCAGCTCTGTCAAATTTACTTTCTATTTGGTGCCGCCCCCCCCCCCTGAGAATGTCCCGAGTACGGTACGCACTGCTATACTACTAGTAACGCTACTGCTTATGCTCAAAGCGTCAAAAGTGATGATGAATTACAAAAAAGCAATGTTTTTTTTTAATTGCTCACGAGGAGGCAGTCAAAATGTTGCCACCTTTTGCAGCAAATTTCCTTTAAACACAAAAAATAAAGAAAAGAAATCAATTATTAAACCTTTAAAAAGTATCCACATTTTATCTGATAAAAATCAACTCATTTTGATGGTATTTCATTGTATAAAAATGAAACGTCATTTCTACAAAATTTGAAGTGAAATGATTATGGCTTGAACTGACCGACTCACATTTCAATGTAATATAATTTATAAACCATTTAAAATAGCTAAAATATCGAAATCTCTTACAACTAATACAACCCATCACTGATCAATGACAGTACTGATAATCAAGGTGAGTGTGTAAAATACTTAAATCTGTCATTTTATAACGTACATCAAATTCAAATTAACCTTGTACTTGTGAAGATTATTACCCACTTGTATTTGTCTTTGTATATGGTTGTGAAATCTAAATTATTTTAAGTTAGATACTCTATTGTAAACAACATGAAGTGTACATGCTAGGCTGTTCTCTATACTAAAAGAATGGAAGGGTTAAGTAAAAAGAATAATAAAATACAATTATTAATTATTCATTCCGTCACATATGTAGTTCTTGTATATATATTTTATTAAATATATATTGATTTTTTTTATTTAATTTAAAAGAAAAGAGTGAAAGCATTGATTGTGACCTGATAGAGAGATTAGATTGATTTAGATTATAGTTATAGGCGCGGCTAGGCTATCTACACAACACACTTTCACTTAGTGAAGTTTGTGCCATGTTCATGTAGTATATCTGCTGGCTACGCCATCGGCTACCGGTACTTAATTTAGTATTAAGTCTAAGTCAATTAAGTTATTTTAGTTTATTTTGGCAATGTAATGAAATTATGTGGGTAAAAATATGTTTTTTAACGAAATGTACGTAAAATTTAGACTAAATTATGACTAGGTATGTCACAGTTCGGTTCTTAAACTTAAATAAATAATAGTAATAGTAATAAGTTACATGTTAGAATACCATGCCATACTATAGCCTATAGTATAACATAAATATTCAATAATCAATGACGGAGAAGTGGTTACTTATTATTATTTTAACAATACAGTAGTCAATATTGACCTAACCATACTCACTCTGAAACGAATACACACATTGAAACATATGACAAAAGATGAAAAGGACTTACTCTGCTCACAGTAATTAGTGGTAATGATCTTCAATACACTCCAAAAGTCGCACAGTCGCACCAACAACAAAAGCTACACACACATAGCACACTACACATTAACATATTCAGGTCACACATTCGTCCCGACGCCGAAAGTGCCCCTCATTCATGTGACGTCAAGGCTCTTAGACGTACCGCACCAATCAGAACGAAGATAAAAACTTTTTTTTTTTTAAATAAAAAATAATAATAAAATTTGTTCAACTCTTTCTGATAAGGATCCGTACAACTTGTGGCTCTCATTAGTCTCATAATCTTTCTAAAACTACATAGTCTTGCTGTTTATACTAATACTTTTTAGGGGGGGGGAGCAGGAGTGAATAAGGCATCCAACTCAATGGAGATAATGAATTCATTCTGTACCCTTTCTTTAAAGTAGGTCATTAACGAAAGATAATATAATTATTTTTCCAGAAAATTAAAGTTTTCCTTTTTAAAAAAAATTATATAGGCCTATATATAATTTAATTCGTGAGAATTATGTCTCTTTAAAACTCTTGGTAGCACAAAACTTGTACAGTATTTATACACGTTGTATGGACGGCCTCGAAGTCCTAAGCCTAAGATGGGGGAGAGAAAAACACTTAACACCGGGCTGCACGATAGAGACGAATGGTGTGCGAGGGAGAGGAAGTAACCTGGGGGCGGGGGGAGGGCATTATATGCATAACTATGCCCCGTCGAGACCCAGCCGCCTTTGAAATGGAGGGGGGAAAAAAGCATTCGGCCTATAAATTACACTAGCGTTCTTCTTGTCGCCTTTGATGTTCGCTCCAGTCGCCATTACACCCAGCATTAAATCAGACAAAGCGAATGTTGGAGGGAAAAGCGCGAATGGGTAGGTTGGTTGGTGTACACAAGAGACAGATTACGTTTTAGTGAGGAAGTGTTTTTATTATAAAAAATTGGTGTGAAGAAACTAAAAAATAAAAGTGGAACATAAGACATAATTCATAAGTAAAATTAAAGTTTTATATTTTTTGAAGTAGCTAGGGGCTTTTCAGTATTCAGTATTGCATAGCTTTCAACTATTAACTATGCAAACTATTAAACTATAAAATCAAGAACCATTTCTTTAATTTTAAAAATCCTTTTTAAAAAAAATACCGCTGTCGCCTGCTCAACAACTGACTAGCATCAGTGTTAAAATGGTGAAAAATATTCTCTCCGGGGGCGAGACAGCGGCAACAACAAAGACTGTCGCATACATGATTAAACAGCGCCTGCTGTTGGTTGGCCGTCAAATGACAGTTTAAAATATAACTAATAGGAATTTTCCTTCTGGGAGTCCTTTCACACCAAACAGAAATGTTAAGTTCTCTTGGTGATTTGTAGTCTAGTAGATGTTAGTGGTTCCACCGTCAAATAGATTTAATATATTGCTTATCCCAAGCGATCTATGCACCTCGAGCATCAAGGGCTGACATTTCACGAAGTACTTATTATGACTTATAATGAACGACCTCGTAGGCCTCATGCGTAAATCTAGAACTGCCTGAATTGAATGCACTTAATGATAATGCTGACCCCAGCAAACAGCATGAAAACCTTTACCCTGAGTGTTCAGTGCTAGTCTATAGTATACGATTTTAAAAGCCTTAAAAATGCTTATACTTATACAAACACATATAATGCAGTGGTCATCAACCGTCCTAATTCTAATGCCTAGTAATGCCGCGACCCTTTAATACAGTTCATGTTGCGGTGACCCCCAACAATAGAATTATTTTTATAACTACTTCAAAAATATGTGTTTTCCGTTGGTCTTCGGCAACCCCTGCGTAAGGGTCATTCGACCCCCAAAGGGATCGCGACCCACAGGTTAAGAACCGCTGATTTAGCGTGCGTCATTAAAATTTGAGCAGGTATCAATGTCATTTTAGTACTGTTGAGCTATATTTTTATCATGATCACCATTTTCTCAGAAAAATGCTTTATAAATATTTAAATAGGAAAATAGGAGAGGAAAAAGAAATTGCTTTCCCGTTTTTGAAACTTGCCAACATCCTTTTGATAACTTGACATGAAGAGTCTTAAGGGTTTCTGTTTGAGAGTCTGGGAAGAGAAGGGGCGGGATGGGATTACAGTAACAGATGTCGGCCAGTACTCACATCAAACATCAAAGGGTATCGTGACAGGGACCCCCTGTTTGTTCCTCGCGACATCGCGCGTGCAGCCCGTCCGGGACAGGGGTGGGCAGACAAAAGACTGCAGGGAAGCAGCATCAAAGGGCGGGAGGGTGAGTGGCGGAACAAAGCTAACAAGAAGATCAAAGGACTGCTACCGCCGGTAGCCAAGCCAAAAGGTTCCATTTACGAGTGTGTGTATTAGGGTGTAACGTGCGAGTGCGTTGATGATGTATCGTGCCAGTGTGTGTGCATCAGGGTGTATCGCGTGAATGTGTGTGTAAAGGCGTGTACCTATGTGTAGGAGCAGTTATTTCTGTGTTTAAAAGGGGGCGCGTCAGTGTTATAAAGCGAAACAGTCTATCATAACGTCATGTTCTAATCGCTCTATTATGAACTCTCAATTACCTCTTTCTTGGAATATGATAAAGTAAAGGTTCCCAGCCCCAACCCTCCTCAACCCCCCTTTTTTTTTCCCCCCTCTCCACTGTCACCACACGAGGATGTGTCACGCGATATTTATTGAATCAAACGAGATATTTAGTTCCGTGGTTCTTTCTTGTCAGCAGAATATCATAACTAACTTCTTGACGATAGATGGGGAAATGTCTTTAATCCGCTTTCTGGAATAAAAATATAGAAATTAAGTACTTAATCAACAACAACCAAAAGGAATTTGCTTCTCGACGATCAAAATCATAGGATTGATTTCAGCAGTGATATAAACTTCTCAAAAGACTGAACAAATTACATGTCCACGTACTAGTTTCAACTTACCACGTTGTTACCACACCAATTACAAAATGTGTTCATGCGATTTCTGCAATTTAAAATAATAATTTTTAAAAAAAAACAGGCTGCCTCCACGACGAATCCATTCATAATGAATCCGTCAATGTTGTCACCAGCGATATACGTCACTACCGGGTACCGTATTCAGTTCAATAAACACACGATTCACTTTTTTGTCTTTTAGAAAACCTCATGTACTCAACGAATATCATAACAGCTATGATACTGACGTCTGGCCGCATTGAAACGTCCAACAGCAAGACCGAGTCTGAGTACAATCAAATTTTTTTTTAAAAGAAAGAAGAGAGAGAATTAAAAGAATTAAATAAGTTCTACATTATTTGCCAAGGCTTCTGTCACAGCGGTGTACTTAAATTAGCAGTGCAGCGAACACAGGGACATGACGCTATGGATGCGATGTTTACAAATCACAACTTTTGAAGTCGGGGAACTAACTCATACGTGTGTGTGTGTCGACCAGCCTTTGCAAGGCAGCCAAGACACCACACAAGGTGTGGACTTTAGTATGGATTACCGCTTTGTCCCGGGACATGCTTTGTCACGGGAGTAACATCAAAGACGGCGTTATTTGTGTAGCACGCGTTGTGTTCCCGGACCTGGTAATCATAGAGCAGGCCATCCTATCAATGTAAATGAAATGGTCTCCTTTCTGAACCCCCTACTCTTTGTTGTTAATTTATTTTTAAAAATTCCAGAGATCTATCTTTCTTATTGATGGACGAAAATGAAAAGAAGAAAAATCGTTTTCGAGGCATATGTTAAACTTAAATCGCAAATTAAGGAAGCTACATTATTATTATTATGATAATTCGGCTATACTTAAAACACAGTAATGTAATTAGTTTTCGACACTACGCCCAAAACATTAACCTGGATGGTAATTACAGTAAAGTAAATATGATTACGATTATGAATATTGTTTGTTTTTTGCCTCAAGGTCAAGGGTATATCGACACCGTTATAAAAGATAATAAATAATTAAATCGGTATGTCATATATATATCATACTCATAGCCATACAGACTCAGGTTAAAAGTCAAGAAATACAGTTGTTAGTAGTGTATGAGTATGATTGAATGGAGTATAAAAAAAAGAGATCAAATGCATGGAATGGTGGGAAACATAGCAGTTTAGCGTTTAGTTTCCCTAGCGTTCCTGTTACAGTACACAGACTACAGCTAATAATGCCACAGTGCTATACACAGCCAAGTCGAAAAGAGTTTAAATAAAGGCCCGAACTACAACTGGCCACGTTATTTAAGTTTAAGTATTAGGTGAGTCAGACTCGACCAAAAAAAATATATACATTCATTGTGATTTACACTTAGACTTAGAGTACTAGGCCTAGTAGTTATAGCCCTAGTACTCACTCATCCAAAGATGTGATGCATACTAGACCCATGCCCATAGCATTCACACTAATCCAAAGGAAAGATAGTGTGATTAAACTTATTATTCTATACTATACATACTAATATTACTAATAAATACCGGTACCGGTATATGATATGCTAGGTTAACTAAGTTACAATTAAAAAGTCATTAAAAGTGGTAGAAAAGTAGAAAACTCAAAATCTAAGCCTGCAGACTCACTGCAGTGTTTTTTACAATTACGAATCAACTTCTCGATCATTACTCATTACTGTTATTGGGCCTAATAAATTTTCAAATTCATTAATTAATAATGTCAATAGTGACAACAGACTTCAGGTAAACCAGACTTCAATAGCCAGCCAGCTAGGACCACCAAGTCAAGTGTCATAGACTTTCATTGAACTGACTCATACATAATGAATGGTTAAAGTGGTATACCGGTTAAAGCATTACACTTTACACTACACTCACTTTTTCTCTCTACTGACTCTACTGGGTTTTGGGCATATGTCGTCTCTTGTCCTGGTCAGCCCCAATTTGTAACTAATAGATATACTCATAAAGTGAATAATACACACAGTGAATGATGCACGTCAAACTTTCTTTAGTTATAGTTATGGTAAGTTGTACTACACTACTAGTACTAGTTAACTTGACAATGTAGACCTACCTTTAACTTTACAGTTACAGCAATCCAGGGAGAAAAACAATCCACATCATTATCCTCGTTGAAAATCCATAGAATAGAGAACAACTTATTTTATCCACCACGACAAAAAATAACCTTATTTTTTTTTCCTTCACTCTCGCACCCAGCAGTCGGGGTGTAGGGTAGGTAACCACTACTACCAAGCAATGGGACTAAACCGATGAACTAAACACGACACTTCGCGTCTTGCCTCTCGGCTTGCTTTGCATCAACAAGTTACTCCTTCAAAACCATTGGCTCTACCAGCGGCGACCTCACTTTTTTTTTTTGCTCTTTCTCTCTCTCTCTCTCTTTTTCTCTCTCTCTCGCTTTGTTATTGCGGCTTCAAAGGCACAGATAAAAACGGGCCCTCGGCTCCACTACAAAGGACCTCTAGACTTCAAAGGCGCCAAAAGGGAGAGGGGGGAGATAAAAAAATAGGGGTGAAGGGAGAGAAATAGTGAGGATGGGGTCTGCGTGTTAAGGACGGTTTACGTTCACATTGAGTGCGAACATAGTCGTCTTGTGTAGGGTGCGCGTCTAGAGGCGTGTGTTAGAAATCAGTACCGTTTCGCGTACCTAGTAGATTTGATTAGTCTGAGAGTAGAGAAGTTGTTGTTGTTCTTGTTACAAATGTAATTATTCCTCAGGGTTGTTGATACTTTACGATTAGGACATTAAGGTACTGTTTGTACAGTAGAGTATAACTGGGTTTTTGGACAGTTCTTGTTGTTGTTAGTCCAGTAGAGTATAGCCTACTGGGCCTGGGTTTTTGGACAGTTGTTCTTGTTAGTCCTGAGTTGTAACCTATAGTCTGTAGGTTTGGGTAGTTTCCAATTTAACATGGGGGCCTCATCTGGGGGATCCATGTGAACAGAAAGACCTTTTCAGGGATGCATGTTATTTTAAAAGAAAGACCACCTCATTTAAGGATCCTTAGGGATAAACATTAACCTTATTTTTATTGTCTATTTAACCACTTAACTTTTCGGGATAGTTCTTGATTCAGAAATCCTTCCAGTAATTGAAACTAATGCTCCTGTGATGTTTATGCCAATTATGATTAACCTATTATTAATGATTGGTCGGCTGGGCCATTAATGTAAGCTTATTCAGATTAAAAGTCCCGGGCGCCATGTTATTTGGCCGGTGAACAATTAATGTCCCCATGCCCGTGGAACAAAGGACAGGTACATTTAATTTAAATAATAATTGAAACCCGAACACAGCGAGAATAGGAGCATGACGCTCGTAGGGCCCTGAAACAGCTTTCGTCGTGTTAGCTTGCCTGATCTAGTCGGGAGGGGGGGTGCAATGGTCGGTACGCAGAACGAGACGATTGGCTCACTTTGGCGCTCCGTGCGATCAATTGCAACTATTAAAGTCTGGTTTAGAAACTTCCTCGGTCGACAGTGACACTAGTGATCCACGAAGACATCAAAGGAGCATTTCGCTCTGACGGTCTGGAGATCAAACAGCTGGCTTATTCACCATCTCAAGCACAGGCGGAGCTTTCGACGAGAAGACTTGCCGCAGTACAGGGAAGAGACGAGGGGGGGGGGGTGGCAGAGGCGTAGCTTAAACGTTAAGTCAGTGGCGTGAATTGGTGTGATCGTCTGATAGAAGTAGAAGTGGGTTTTTGGATTGCTAGACGGAGATGGTGAGCCGTGTAAGCAGTGGCGTTGCTGAAGTTAGTGCCACCTGGGGAAAAAACTCTGTATTTGGCCGAATGTGCCCACCCCACCTCTATATAAAGTTAATAAAGACAAATATGGCTGACCGGGCGGGGTGGGCCACCCCTCTTCCTACGCCACTGAATGGAGAGTGGCTTCTGAGGTAGAGTTGGCTGATGAGGGGTTAGGGTTGCTGGTTGTGATTTGTTACACGGCAATGCTTGTAATGGGCCTATAGTTATGGCTGCACACATAGGTACCCGTGTACCAGAATTGAGAGGTTGGGATTTAAAAAAAAACGATTTAAAATATTATTGTTGGGTTTGTAAGACCAAATGAGGTATCAAATGAAAGATAATTGAATGGACTATACGTTTGTAAACTTAATTCTTCATTTTAACTAAAATAAACTACCACAAATGACATCCGAATAGCATTAGTCAAAATGGACCCGGACACGCAGCGCCGCCATTCGCACCCGGGTACCATTAAGCTCAATGCTATTCGGATGTCATTTGTGATAGTTTATTTTAGTAAAACTGAAGAATTAACATTTCAAACGTATAGTCCATTCAATTATCTTTCATTTGATACCTCATTTGGTCTTACAAACTCAACAATACATGTACTACTTTTAATCGTTTTTTAATCCCAACCTCTCAATTCTGGTGCCCGTGTACCAAAAGACACTTCTTTTTTTAATCCCAACCTCTCAATTCTGGTACCCGTGTACCAATAGCCACTTCGATTAGTTATGATCTGGCGCGACCCTTGATTAAGTTATAGAGAGGAACTGATGACAATTTTGTACCAGGTGTAGAGAGGAACTGATGACAATTTTGTACCAGGTGTAGAGAGGAACTGCTTAAAGAGTAGGTGCAACGATTTTAATAACCATAACATATGTTGGGCATAAGAGGCGTACAATAAAGAAATGTAGTAATTGTACGAATAGTTCAAGATGTAGCATTGGAGTGTGTGTGTGTGGGGGGGGGGGGGGGGGTCAAAGCAGTGAAGGCATCCGCCTCTGGATAATGGGACAGGTGCCCTATGATGACCGACTGGGGACGGCGTCTTTACTTTTCTGGTTTGTACCTTGTACCTGTGACTGTAACGCTGTACCTTACCTATGGATTTATATATTCAATGTGTGCTCTTTGTTGTAGGTTGTAGTACTTGTAGCTGGATGGCATAGCAGAATATTCAGTGCGTATTGCTGCACGTTGCACACGGTTTAGTTCGGTGTATGCCACATAAGTTTTACATTATGTATCAATTAAAGCAAGTCTATAATCATGAATACAAATTTAGTCTTTACCCACATAACTCTGGTGTTGGTGCCACTAGCTCCGCGGCCTTCCTTTTGATTCCCTCCTGCCGGCCTGGTTGCCAAACTTTTATTTTTTTATGTTTCCTATAATGCCTATATCTATAATCTATGTATGTGATGACTTTGTGATTGTGCCCCTATATAGCTAGGTATATGTGATGACTTTATGATTTTGTCCCTATAGGCATATAACTAGGTATGTGATGACTTTATAATTGTGTCCTTATACTATATAACTAGGTATGTGATGACTTTATGATTGTGTCCCTATATAACTAGGTATGTGATGACTTTATGATTGTGTCCCTATATAACTAGGTATGTGATGACTTTATGATTGTGTCCCTATATAACTAGGTATGTGATGACTTTATGATTGTGTCCCTATATAACTAGGTATGTGATGACTTTATGATTGTGTCCCTATATAACTAGGTATGTGATGACTTTATGATTGTGTCCCTATATAACTAGGTATGTGATGACTTTATGATTGTGTCCCTATACAACTAGGTATGTGATGACTTTATGATTGTGTCCCTATACAACTAGGTATGTGATGACTTTATGATTGTGTCCCTATATAACTAGGTATGTGATGACTTTATGATTGTGTCCCTATATAACTAGGTATGTGATGACTTTATGATTGTGTCCCTATATAACTAGGTATGTGATGACTTTATGATTGTGTCCCTATATAACTAGGTATGTGATGACTTTATGATTGTGTCCCTATATAACTAGGTATGTGATGACTTTATGATTGTGTCCCTATATAACTAGGTATGTGATGACTTTATGATTGTGTCCCTATACAACTAGGTATGTGATGACTTTATGATTGTGTCCCTATATAACTAGGTATGTAATGACTTTATGATTGTGTCCCTATATAACTAGGTATGTGATGACTTTATGATTGTGTCCCTATATAACTAGGTATGTGATGACTTGTGTCCCTATATAACTAGGTATGTGATGACTTTATGATTGTGTCCCTATATAACTAGGTATCATGTATGTGATGACTTCATAGCTGTACATTTGAACCAACAAAAATGTTCAGATATTACTATCCCCACCATGCCCCACTACAAAAAATCCTCCAAGTATTAACAGGATATATCCACTTCATCCATTTGCCTCCCCCACAACCCATGATGATATCCCGCATTTGCATGTCAGATGAGACAAGCAAGCGATTGACATGAAAGTGAAAGGCTGATGTCGTGGCAGCTCATCACTTGGACAAACACTTCAATGGGGATCTTTTAATGGGACGTTTGTGAGAAATGGTTTACAGTCACGACATAAAGATACGACATCATAGTTTTGTCATAGGACTGGGGACAGATTCGGAGTAAAGGCTTGGGTGGGGAGGGGGTGGCCGCACCTGGCCATAGTCGGCACATAGCAACAAATATACACTTGCACGGTTACCGGAAATTTGATCGAAAGAAATTTCGTCGACGGAAATTTGAACGAAAGAAATTTCGTCGACAGAAATTTGATCAAACGGAAATTTGGTCGAATCTTTTTTTCAGTTCACACGTTAAAATTTTGGTCAAATTTCTCTTTGAAAGCACTATACTATACAGTAAAACAAAATAATGTGTTCAAAAAGAAATTTGACACAAAACTGCTTGTGAATATATGGGCGCCTCATGAGCCCGAAACCCATTAAGCCTCGGGCCGGGGGCCCTGGGCACGTGCCACACATTACCCGATGGATAATGCGACCGTGACTGGATAATGCGACCGTGACTGGATGGGACACAATGTTGGACTGCTTGTGGACACAATGTTGTACTGCTTGTGGACACAATGTTGGACTGCTTGTGGACACAATGTTGGACTGCTTGTGGACACAATGTTGGACTGCTTGTGGACACAATGTTGGACTGCTTGTGGACACAATGTTGGACTGCTTGTGGACACAATGTTGGACTGTTTGTGGACACAATGTTGGACTGCTTGTGGACACAATGTTGGACTTCTTGTGGACACAATGTTGGACTGCTTGTGGACACAATGTTGGACTGCTTGTGGACACAATGTTGGACTGCTTGTGGACACAATGTTGGACTGCTTGTGGACACAATGGGACATCAAAGCGGCCTAATGCGAGATTTATTTCAACAATTAAAAAAAATTAATAAATATGAAATAACCTATTTTAAAATTCAATTGAAAATTTTGGTACCGGTATATTGAGATAGTCCGCATCGTTATTTAACATTTTGTCATATTAGATAGGCCCTACCCCACATCCTGAGTACCGGTATGCTAGGCCCTACCCCACATCCTGAGTACCGGTATGCAATCGTATAAACTGCAATAAAGAAAATGGATAGATCTGAAGCAATCAATATAATTAAATATAAATTATTTTCAATTGGGCGGAAAAAAGGGGGGGGGGTCTGGCTAGGCGATTACATTAAATGAGCGTCATACCATCTTGATATTTAGTCATTTATTTAAATTTAAGTTCCTGAAGGAATGCTAGAGAAACGACGGGACCCATACCCGCCGCTCACTTTTGTATGCGCCCCTGACCTAAAATCTGAATGAGGCCACGGCGGCGTCTAAATTACCTTCGGACACTCGTGAACAGTTACAATTACCCCCCCCCCCACACACACACACTTCCACACACAAACACGTTAAATACAAACCAGTAGGCGCCCATGATTACAATCTTATGGTGTTTTTTTCTTTCTTTTCTTTCAATGTTATGTTGCAGAAATGAGGGTAAGGGGAAACTAGTCTAGTGTCGAGGGTATGATGAGTTATCTAACTTTCCGTCAAGTGGAGGAGGTATGAAAAGTTATCCAAGGGCTACATCTGCTGGCGGATGTGTTTAAGAGGGCGTCCACCTGGACCCCTACAACCAAGACATTTTAATTAAATTGTTACCGGCACCGGCTTACTTGACTTTAGCTCGATGAACGAATCGTAAACAAACGTACTTAACATATTATTTATTTAGATATTTCATGTTAAGTAAAACGGTTCTGTTTATTGTCACTTGTGATGCACCCTCAGGTCTAAGAAATAACAACATCAAGTCTAAGAAATAACAATAAACATCCTCAAGTCTAAGAAATAACATCCTCAAGTCTAAGAAATAACAGCATCAAGTCTAAGAAATAACAATAAACATCCTCAAGTCTAAGAAATAACATCCTCAAGTCTAAGAAATAACAGCCTCAAGTCTAAGAAATAACAGCCTCAAGTCTAAAATAACAATAAACATCCTCAATTCTAAGAAATAACATCCTCAAGTCTAAGAAATAACAGCCTTAAGTCTAAGAAATAACAAACCCATCGTCTATTATGTTCTAAGACAGCGGTTCTCAACCCTCTTATTTCACGTAAGGTTGGGGGGTGGGTGGGTCACATGTTTCGAAGGTATAAATTGATTCACGTCATTATAATGTAGGACGTCAATTAAATTTGAAGATGGGGGTCATCAACATTGCTGAAATTTTTATTTTCAAGATTTAATGTAAGAGTTGGTTACTGGTGTTGTACCACCACGATGACGTAAGACAAATGTAGCCTGGATGTGACGTTGGGATGAACGTAGTAAAGACGCCAGTTTATGAAACAAATAATACAATGTATATTGTAGTTAACAAAAACTAAAGCAGCTATTCTATTTCTTGCCATATGTCCCCTTCCCTCAGGGAGGAACAGCATAACTTGGGCCATATGTCCCCTTCCCTCAGGGAGGAACAGCATAACTTGGGCCATATGTCCCCTTCCCTCAGGGAGGAACAGCATAACTTGGGCCATATGTCCCCTTCCCTCAGGGAGGAACAGCATAACTTGGGCCATATGTCCCCTTCCCTCAGGGAGGAACAGCATAACTTGGGCCATATGTCCCCTTCCCTCAGGGAGGAACAGCATAACTTGGGCCATATGTCCCCTTCCCTCAGGGAGGAACAGCATAACTTGGGCCATATGTCCCCTTCCCTCAGGGAGGAACAGCATAACTTGGGCCATATGTCCCCTTCCCTCAGGGAGGAACAGCATAACTTGGGCCATATGTCCCCTTCCCTCAGGGAGGAACAGCATAACTTGGGCCATATGTCCCCTTCCCTCAGGGAGGAACAGCATAACTTGGGCCATATGTCCCCTTCCCTCAGGGAGGAACAGCATAACTTGGGCCATATGTCCCCTTCCCTCAGGGAGGAACAGCATAACTTGGGCCATATGTCCCCTTCCCTCAGGGAGGAACAGCATAACTTGGGCCATATGTCCCCTTCCCTCAGGGAGGAACAGCATAACTTGGGCCATATGTCCCCTTCCCTCAGGGAGGAACAGCATAACTTGGGCCATATGTCCCCTTCCCTCAGGGAGGAACAGCATAACTTGGGCCATATGTCCCCTTCCCTCAGGGAGGAACAGCATAACTTGGGCCATATGTCCCCTTCCCTCAGGGAGGAACAGCATAACTTGGGCCATATGTCCCCTTCCCTCAGGGAGGAACAGCATAACTTGGGCCATATGTCCCCTTCCCTCAGGGAGGAACAGCATAACTTGGGCCATATGTCCCCTTCCCTCAGGGAGGAACAGCATAACTTGGGCCATATGTCCCCTTCCCTCAGGGAGGAACAGCATAACTTGGGCCATATGTCCCCTTCCCTCAGGGAGGAACAGCATAACTTGGGCCATATGTCCCCTTCCCTCAGGGAGGAACAGCATAACTTGGGCCATATGTCCCCTTCCCTCAGGGAGGAACAGCATAACTTGGGCCATATGTCCCCTTCCCTCAGGGAGGAACAGCATAACTTGGGCCATATGTCCCCTTCCCTCAGGGAGGAACAGCATAACTTGGGCCATATGTCCCCTTCCCTCAGGGAGGAACAGCATAACTTGGGCCATATGTCCCCTTCCCTCAGGGAGGAACAGCATAACTTGGGCCATATGTCCCCTTCCCTCAGGGAGGAACAGCATAACTTGGGCCATATGTCCCCTTCCCTCAGGGAGGAACAGCATAACTTGGGCCATATGTCCCCGTCCCTCAGGGAGGCACAGCATAACTCTTGCCATATGTCCCCATCCCTCAGGGAGGCACAACATAACTTTGGCCATATGTCCCCATCCCTCAGGGAGGCACTAGAACTTTGGTCATATGTTCCCATCCCCCAGGGAGGCACAACATAACTTTGGTCATATGTCCCCGTCCAATCAGGGAGACACAGCATATTTCTCGAAGTCCAAGTATAACAAATTAAAAGATTTTATGTGAATAATTATGTAATATTATAGTCTTAGGACTATCATCACCATAATATGATCTCTTCTCAATCCGTGTTTTTGAATTAAATATCATTTTAAAAATTGCTTGTGAATATCCCAACAATAATGTCATGGATACAATTTCTTGAATTATGTACTACAATTGCGAATACTCTGCAGTCACATCATCAATGATCAATCATCAAGCAATTCATCAGTGTTGCTTTACTTGAGTGTTGATAATAAAGGAAATGTGATAGTCCTAAATAAGTATGTGCTGCAATTATTATTAATTATTAACAAAGAGGTGAGATTTTTCAAAATGGTATTTAAACGGATTGAAAATTGAATGCTATAAATACGAATAAAAGAATGAAGTTACTAGTTCAAACAATAATTTAATTTTGAGACAAGAATGAAATACAAGAATATACAAACTGTACACAAACCAATTTTTACATGAAAGTGACATGAAATAAAATGTACTGTACACAACTTAATTAATTTCATTGACATTCATATTGTACAATCTGGGAGAAAAAGAGAAGAAAATGTTTTAATTTTTACTCACAACTCAATGAAGACCAGCTAATGTTGTTGGAAATATCAATGTTTTTTTTTCAATGAACCCAGTGGCATCATGCACTGAGTTGTATTTTTTAACGGTGAATGAACCATAACAAAATATTGTCATAAAATTTATAATTGTTTAACAATTCTTAAAAGCTAAAGCTCTGAACCATTAAGATTGCCTTTCAATGATTAAGATAATTGGTGGTGTTGTATTAATTCCTTTTTTTTTTTTTTTTACATCACAGCTTTCAGTTGATTTTGTGCTTATGTAGTGCTTTGTATACTGGTATGCAGTATTCACTTGAACTGGTATTTGAATAGAAGACAAAGAAGCATTATCATAAACTACTCTCTAACTCTACCGGTAACTTTATATTTCAGGGGTGGGAGGTCAAAGATAAATATTTTTGTGTTACATAATAAAACCTGCAGAATTTTTTTTTTTTATTAATGTACTGGTACCCTATTTTAATTTAGATGAATATTCCTATGGTGTTTTTTTTTATCCCGGTAATCTAAAGGATGAGGGCATAGTACATCATTAAAAACAATATTCTAGTACCAAGACTGTACATATTGTGATTAAAATAGCAGTACTGGTATGTGTTTCAATAATACTGTTTAATTTATTCAAATCTGTAAAACATTAATTTCACATCTTGTGAGCATTGAAGTTGAAGTTTTTCAGTGAACATTTGATTAAATAAAATGTTAAATGTTTATTTATGAAAAACAGATACTGATTATGAAGGAAATGGAACAGTCCCAAATAAGTATATGCTGCATTAATATGCTACATCTGTGCTTGCAATTTCAACGGTAAATGAAAGGAATAAAGATACGTGGTAAATGAAAGGAATAAAGATACATTAACTGAAAAACTGTTCAATATGTGAAAGTGGAAGAAATCAGTATGGTAACATAGAAGAAGCAGCTTAGGAAATATTTTGTACATATTTCAAATTGATTTTTAAAAAAAGGAACTAATAAATATAATATCATAGAGATTAAGTGAGAATGATTGGATAAATAGTCAAATCAATATGAATAATAACTGATATAACTCACATTCGTGACTAGATCATAATGTCATCTTTTTAGGACATTGTAGTTGTCTCAAGATCATATTCCATGTACACAAAGGCTATTTACCAATGGCAAATGGCCTCAATCAATTGCACTATTTTATCAATTCCAACAAACATTTGATTTACTTCTGAACACGTTCCGAATAAACAGTTTTATATTTTTTCGCTGATGTAGTAGATTATCTGCTAAATTTTAATTAAACCCTTAAACAAGGGGTCCTCAAACTAGAGCCTCCTGGCCAGGTTCGGCCCACCAGGGGTTCTTTACCTCCCCCGCCTAGCCGACATACCCGTACCCAGGCAGCACTGATAAAAAATGCAAGCCCATACGTAAAATACTAATTTTAAAGTGATTAAAATAATGCCTGTTTTTTTTTTCACTTCCACTACCAGGTACAAATAAAATATATTTGATGACCCATAGCCAACACAATATCTACTTCATACAGTAGAAATCAGCACAAGTAAATAACAATAAATCACACTCAACAATTGTTTCATGGGCAGCTTCACTGAACTAACATTTGCCAGCAAAGTCTACAATATTAAATAAAAGTAAAAGACACCAGAAAAAGATCACTGAAACTCATAAAAGATGACTGGATACTTAAAATATGTTTGCAAAAAGTAATAAACTAAATACCATAATAAAGGGTGAACTGCTTCCACAGTTAAAAAAAAAAAAAAAAATCTAAATCACAGCCTTTCTTCATGAAATAGACCAGCATACTGATGGTAAGAAATACAACACTGGATGAAAATATAACCTGGTTGAATTTGAATGTTTTTTTGGTGATATATTTTTTTCAATTTCCTTCCAGTTTGTCACAAAGCATAATAAAGAAAATGAACAGCCAACAAAGATATTACAATTACTGTACACGAAAGAAACACACGTTTTGCTAGTTATGTTGTTTTCTAAACTAGTTTCATGAGAAATTAATAGAAAATGATACTTGCATACTTCTTTATTATCAATTTCTTTTATAATCAAAATGTTCACTTCTAGAAGTTGAATTTTTAAAAATTCTAAATAATTTTATTTAACTGGCAACATATCTATCTTGAAAAAAAAAAAAGAAAAAAAAAAGGGGAACATATTTCAAGTTTAAAAATTAAATTTAAAATATTAAAACCCTTGGGAATAAAAATGTCAATTTTTTTAAGACTATCCATAAAGAGCTGACAAGTAGATAACTCTTTGGCCGGTAAAAAGACTCAGACAAAGGAGGAACTCAGTCATCCCGTCAAGTCCTTACATCCTAGGTAGGTGAAAGTTTGTGCATGTTCCACTTGATCATTTTATTTAAAATATGGCTGACAATAGATCTGAAGGACAGTTAAACTACAGAATGCAGGACTGAGTTTTTAAAATTAAAATACCAGAGAACTTCTTTGCACTCTTGAAATAATATATTTCACTAGAAAGTGTGCCACCAACTTGCCAAATAAAATGAAATCCCCCCCCCCCCTTTGGAATTAAATAAATAACACAACAAATGCTTCACTATGTACAAAATTTGATAGGAACATGTACACAACACTTGACCTTCTTATCACATGGAATTTTTAATTACCCATAATGCAGCAATCCTGTTTGTGGAAATCTGTTAAACTTCAATAATTTGTGTTCCAAACGTTCTCATTGGTCCCTTTGATTTGACATCACAATCATGCATATATGTTCTGGTCATCCTTAGCTGACCACACTGACTTGTGAGGGTATCAAGAGTGAGCCTTAACCATAAAGTAGATGAAGAGAATTATTGCCACTAGCACAATGAGACCAACCCCAAAGAGCATGACTCGATTCTGTATAACTCTGGAAAAAAAATAAAAAGAATACCTTATAACTTGATTATAAGAAATGTTTAATTTTTCATCGGTTTATAACAAAAGCATTTATTGAGACTGTTGGAGATATCGATTCACTAATATCTCCATGTTGTAACTTTATTTTAAGGAGGTTAACAAAGTTTGGACACAATGGTATAAGTTTCAAATTTAATCCACCCAAGTGCATTTTCCCATCAGACAATATGGGGAAGACTGGATATGCATCAGTTATATCAGACACAGATTGACACATACTAACATCTTAATGTCTTGTGATCAGGCACAGATTGACATATACTAACATCTTAATGTCTTGTGATCAGACACAGATTGACACATACTAACATCTTAATGTCTTGTGATCAGACACAGATTGACACATACTAATATCTTAATGTCTTGTGATCAGACACAGATTGACACATACTAACATCTTAATGTCTTGTGATCAGACACAGACTAAGTGATGCTAATGTCTTGTGAACTAACCTTTGCATCATCCCAGACAAAACTCTTGAGCTTTTACCCAATGCAGAGTCCATTTCTTGTAGCTGAAACAACGATTGGATCAAATAATAGTGGACAAAAAAAAAGAAAAACATCTTTAGTAGAAGAAATGTTTTTATAAAACTAAGAGGCACTGAGGAAATAGCCATTTTGTTAAAGTAGCCATAATGAATTGGCTTGGTGATAAATAAAAATTATATATCTTTACATTACAAATTAATGCGCTAGGAGTTTTTCGACTAGGCAAATATTTTTACCTGTTATTTCACGGTTACAAAATACCCTTAATACATTCATAGATTCTCTCTTTAAGGACTCTGACAACAGTTTGAAACTTTCACAAGCCTTGCTTCAATTTGAAATCGCTAGAGATACCTTGATAGCTAAATGTCAAACTTTAGAGACCACTTGATATCTAAAAGTAAAAGTTTAGAAGTATAACTCTGTGGAATGTCTTACCCTCCCTCTGGACCTGTTGATTGTTTGTCTTTGATGATGCAGATCTTCCATGATCTGGCCTCCAATTTGTTCTGGAATAAAGTGTGTCGATGGTGAGCAAAAATGAGACAAAATGGTAGGGAAAAAATACATATTCGATTTTATTGGAGCGGGGGGAAGGGGTAAAAATAATCTTGGTCTGTGGAATGTTGCTGAAATTATTTTAGAAAAAGCTGTTCTGATAAGTTAAAGATTTTGGATATGACACAAAAATAAAGTGATTTAGCTTAAAAAGTTTTTTTAAATCAAATTTCACCTTTGATGAGCTTCTTTTAGAATATAGGAACACATTTTCACATAATATAGGATGTAAGAGATCTTTGAAACCGCTTCAGAAATGACAGTAATCAAATTAAAATTTAAGACTTGCCGATGCATGACAATCAATATACTTGAGCATTTAATAAAGTTTTAGATTATGTTATTCAGGTTCAACAATGTTGAACATAAAGGTTTCACTTACTGTTGTCAAATGTATGTGTTTGTAAATGAACCACACTTACACAGCTTAGATACTGTTTTCACTATTATATTTAGTTTAGCTGCTACTAGAACATATGTGATTGATACATTTCAAAACATTTTCTAGTCAATGCACAGAAATGAATCACTTTACTAACGCACCATTACTATTAAAACAATAAAAAATAAATTTACAAGATGAACATGATTAATCGTTAGAAAAAGAAAATTTCCTTATCTAAAGCAGCTATTCCCAACCACTTTTTCCCTCCCGTACCCCTTGAGTAGACTTTTCATTTATGATGATGCCTCCTCCTCCCTTACACCAATCATCCCTAAAGAACTATTTAAAATAAATAAGCTAAACAATCAAATAAACCATACGCAGCTAACAACATTTATAGTTTATAGGCTTTTATCTTACATTTAATACTTCTTTTTTCTGTTTCTATTTTACTTTTTTACAAATAAGAAACAATATTAAAAACAATTCACTATTACATACATTAAATTTGTATATTACAATAATTTTTAATTAACTTTACAACAACAATTATTTATCTTGTATTCAAATGGTCCAATGTGGGTCTTAATTATTTTAATGTGATCCTTGAGTTTGTTTCATGGATCCTAGTTTTTTTTTTAAAATCAGGCTCAAGTGAAGATAGGTATAACCTCAAATTAGAAACTGCATCAAGCTTATTGCCCTGTTTATTCTAATGTACCATATTGGGCCATCCATAAATGACCTCACGCAATTTTTGCCCATTTTTGACCCCCCCCTCCCCCCATCTTCACAAATCATCACAAAAAGTTAGACCCCCCCCTAAAATATAAGGTCACAAATCTCTACACCCCCCCCACTCTATAAAAAGTCCCTGTGTCCACTATTGTCCTTTACAGACCCTTAAGAGAGTCACCTCCCCTGGATATCAAATTACAGCACTGAGCACCTGTGTCAAAAACACTTCACTAGAACAGTGGTTCTTATCCAGTGGTAAAAGTACCTCCCCAGCCCTGAGGTGTGGTAGACCAGAAAAGTGCATTCAGTGGCGTAGCTAGAGGGGTGCAGACCGCACGGGGGTGAAACCATCTCAGGGGGTGACATCAAATTGAAAAATTGCGTATTTACAAAGCACACACTGCTCGGTCTAACCGAAATCCACAAAAGGATTACAGATGACGCGTACATTTTCCACCCATGTAACCAATCAAAATGCGTTTTTAATTAAAAGTTCAAAGTTGATGCGTCAGCAATTAGGTTATCTTATTATTAAGTCAGAAACACGTCGTTTTGACCATGCTTCAACGCCGAATGGAGTGTTCGTTAACTTTTGTAAGTGACATTAATCTATACCGGTATTCATCTAAATTCTGTGAAATAAAACTATCCTTTGATAACAATGAGTGATTCTAAGTACATGTCACAGTTCTTAAATACATTTACCTCATGGCCTTCACTTAATGTTTTTTGTTCTTGTATTTGTTATACTGTGGACTAAGTTTAACAAGAAGAATTACATCGTGGAAAGGGTGTGTGTGTGTGTGTGTGTGTGTGTGTGGGGGGGTGACACTATGAGCTTACCGGACCGGGTGACACCAACCCTAGCTACGCCACTGATTGTAATTGCTGCAACTGCTAACTGTTGCTGCTTTCTTTTTAATCAGTTTGTGTGCATTTTGATTACAGCAGTAAATGTTTTTCTTGTGAATTTTGTCGGCGCATTGCTTTTAATGGTAATTTTTTCCATTGTCTATAAAGTTAATTAAAGAAATAAAACTAAGATAACTAAATTGTTTAATTATTGTTAATTTTATTACAATATAACTTATACGTTGGGGTGTGTGTTTAAACTGTAGCCCTGTAAAAAATGTTAAGAATCCCTGCCCTAGAGCATTTACTAAGATACAACCACCTCTCTCCCCCACCTTGTCAGGTCAACCATTTGTTATCCTTCCACCCCACTTCCTGTGGTTGCCCGTGGAATGTGAATTCTATGACTCCAGTGTGGGTCTTTAGCCATAAATTCTCACAGATGTCATTGCAACTACACCCTGAGTTTCCTCCTATTTGGTGTCTTGTAATTTGATCTGAGTCTGCTTGGACCTCCCATACCTGCACTGATTCTCTCAGTTATAACAGTTTAAAAATAAAATGATGGTTGTTGTATAAATGAATATGTTAAAAATGTCTGTAAATTAGCGTTATTAAGTGCATTTATTTACTACAATATTCTACTTTTCATGTGACGTCACATTGCTTGAGGGTCCCCCCCTCCCCGTCGTCACACATCGTCACAAAAATCTGACCCCCCTCCCCCACCAGACGCGTGACGTCATTTATGGATGGTCCCTATATATAAGATGAGAATGCTCTTACGATAAACTAAATAGAAAAAAAAATGGTTGCCAATAGCATAGTTAAAACAAAACACAAAATTAAACATTGCGATATAATATTTGGCCATAACACAGGAAAAATCAATAAAAAAACTATCGACATCGGATTTTAATAAAACAATACGATTCTCATATTCCTGGGTATTAATTTTATTTTAAAAGATATTTTTTGTGGATAAAATTTGTTGTTAATATACTGCTAAATACTGAAATATAGTTTCTTTTAACAGAAAAAAAGGTTTTAAAAATTTCATTGCTACAATTTTTGCATTCCCCCATGCCGCCCACGGTGTACCCACAGAGATACACGTACCACAGGTTAGCAATTACTAATCTAAATGACTTGGAGGCCCATTCTCATAACAACTCAACTACCAGCATGGATCAATCTTTATATATTTTGATAACTTTCTAGTAATGGTATTATTGAGTCTGATAATGAGATATTTAAACAAACAACACCCCCCCCCCCCCCCCCCCCCACAATGTTGTATGGCATATGTATGAAAAGGGTTAATTGAAGTTACAAAATGTAATAACATTAGCATTGAATAAAAAATGATCTTACCAGTTTCTATAGCTATTCTATAGCCATGATCCAGTCTTCGTCCTGTTCTTTCAAGAGTTTCTGTATTGTCTAAAAGCCTGGCTCTCTGCCAAATAAAGAATTAGTTAAACCATGCCCCCCAAAAATTACATTAGAAAAATAAAAGAGAAAATGGACCTCCCCCTAAAACAGGGGCAAGTGCTGATGTCAGTTATTCCGAGGCTGTTAGACCTATTTAAATCATTATACTATGGAAACAAATGGCTCATGACTTGTGGACCTGTTTAAATCATAGCACTATGGAAACAGATGGCCCATGACTTGTGGACCGGTTTAAATCATAGTACTATGGAAACAGATGTTTAAATCATAGTACCATCTAAGCAGGTGGCTAATGACTAGGATGTGGCCTCATCAACTATTGTACCTTGATGACTGCAACTTGCTGGTACCAGTAGTTAGTCACAAGGAATTTTTTATACAGTATTACCTGATCCTCAGAATCATGTGTATCATCTCCAAGAAGTTCATCTCTATTGGCATCAATCCCCAGTTTTGCTCTTTTCTACAAGAAAATATTATAAAAATAGTTAGTTTAGTAATCAAGTAAATTGTCTTTTCTAGTAAAAAAAGAGCGATGCAAAAACTATTTTTAAAAATTCCAATTTTTGAGTGTATTCAGACCTGCCAACCTGCCAAGAAAAAAAATCTGTAGGGGTGGGGGGAAAGTGGGGCCGCTGCCCCAAGGAGGCGCCGACCAGGGGGGGGGGGGGCATTTGTTTAAGATCTGTAAACTAATGCACAAGCCTTTTTAAACAAATAAAGAAATATAAAGTTACCTCCAATGTCTTTGAAGAGTCCAACCAAAGAACATGAGAAATATACAGATTTATACAGTACAAGACAGAAGATCCATTTTATTTACATGTGTACACACACAGGCTGCTAGGACTAAGAATTCAGTATTCCTGCCGATCCCTAGTGGCCTTTTTGCATTTGTCCAACAGCTCTTTGGACAACTGGAAATTACCATTGCAACTGATTTTAGATACAAGCAAGTAAGAAAGATAAACTTTCATGCTTGCCCTTGTTTCATTGTAATTTTTGTTTACAATCTTCTGCGAGTGAGGAAACATTTCTTTGACTCTTGCATTAAAACAATCGGAGTTTGTTTGAGAAATATTTCCTTCAATAAGATAGGTGGTCAATAACACTTAGCAAAGAAATTAGACATGGATGTCGTAGATTCACTGCACTTTTAGCTGCAGTTTCAGTTGTATAACTTTATGATGTTGTTGTTGTTTTTTTTGTGTGTTAAAATATATTTATTAATATCAATAGATTTATCCATTTAAATTTAATTAAGAAAAACTTTAACAAACAAAAGGTCACAACAAAACTGAATTATTTTTTAGCCTAGTAAAGTAAAAGGATGAATCGCGATCGGATCAATTGATAATTGAAGAATGATTTGGAGATCGTGGCTCGCTTCAATAAAAACAAGGCAGTGTCTACACATCCGGCGACCGGACTGATCGACTATTAGCGGTCACGTGACAAGGCTGACGGACAAATATCTCACGCAACTTTGCTACGGTGGTCATGTGACTTGATCAAATATATAATAGTAACAGCCGGGCGAATATCTCGAGAACTTATTCGTCCGGTAGCCGGACATGTAGACACTACGGTAAAAAAAAAATTAAAGGAATGCACCATTGCCCGTCGTATCCGATTTTGTATTTTTTTGGGTCGTTTTCGGATTTTTATGATGGGTGAAAAATAATAATGTTTGGAAAATCGGAATTTTAAGAGGTTTGTCGGAAGGTCGGAATGAGGGGTAAAAAATCCGTATAATTCCGACAAAATCGGAAGGGTTGGCAGGTCTGGTGTATTTATGTTATTAACTTAATTTAAAAGGAAAGAATCTATGGGGATAATGCTGATACTTTAAACCCATAAAGTAGATGTTTATGATTGAAATCCAAACAAACCAGATCTGTTTGTAGCTTTGTGAGTTCTATCTTAAAACTTTTCACACGTGTGTGGTACTTCTGTCTGTCTTTCTGATCAAGCTCCTTGACTTCCAACTCCATCTGCTCCAACTGATAATACATATTGTAAAAAGTTGCATACAGTGTTGATTAAAATTATGTATACATTTTATACAGATTTTATAATTAATTTGCTTGTTTGTCAATGATAACCAGCTACTTGCATCCTGGTCCTTTGCTATTAGTTGATCAGTGCATAATGCATTATACTTGGCATATTCAAATACTGTTTGTTCAAATGTTTTTTAGACTTTTTTTATCCCCAGCTTTAACATGCAAAGAAAATGAGTAACTGTACGAAGGTAAATTTAATGAAATTCAACCTACAGTAAGTGGTTGTAACTTTATCTGTAATTTTAAAGAAAAATACATAAAACTATTATTAATTTAACATGCTAATGGTGGAGGCAATTTTTGAAAGCAATAAATTTCAGCAATCATTTGTGGAGCACCAGCTTAACAGTGGGTATTTATGACTGTTGTAAAGTCAAGGCATGTGTATTTACATGAAGCCTATCTATACATTTAAGATCCTTACTATCGAACCAGATCTGTCCATGAGTAACTTACTAATTCATGAGCTTCATCAAAAAGCTTTTCTGCTTGCTTGACATAGTTTTGTTTGTCAACTGAAATTAAAATGTTGAAGAACAAAAATAAGTTACACATTAATTATAGTAGCAATACTTAATATAGCATACCTCTCTAATAAATTAATTGACGATTAGGCTAACTTAGTAATTAAGACTTGGAAAGAAACAGCCATAACACAACAGAAAAGGGTCTGACTTTTAAATAATGGACCAAAAATTGCATTCATCGCAACAGCAAAATTAGTTTTCATAGATAGATGTTAATGTTTTCTGACATCTGATTTGTCATTTTAGTCTTTATTAAATTTGGAACCACCCTAGCTGTCTCAATGAAGCATACCGATGAAGAATACCGGAGTACTGGGAGCAGATCAACCAACCGTAAAGCTCTATTTATTTAGTGTAGCTTACACAAGATTAGTAAAAAATGTTGATGCCACTGGTTATAATTTTTTAAAGAATTTTGTTTATAAATTCCCTTAATACCTGCAAAGTCATAGGCCTACAAAATAATTAGGCTATAGTCAGTCATGGGCCTCAGTGAATTGTGACAGAAAGATAATTTTATTTTCTGAAAAGCTTTACGCTTAGCTTAAAGCTTTTCCTAGGTTTCCAGGCATGGTATTTGTGCATGTCCATGCATGTCATATATATTTGAATTAGACTCATGAGATAGAGCACGTAAATAATATTACTAACAGTTTTAACAAATATTTAACAAAGGTTTGTCACTTATGTAGGATTACTTCTTAAATCAATAAATCAGTAGGCCTATGGTTACACCTATTCAGTATACAGCAATTGTTTCCAAGGAGAGTAGCATATATAATAATCTATTTTGTAGTCTGTGTCACGCTACCATGTTTTTGTTAGTGTTCATAACATGTACATAATTAGGTATTCGAACTAAAACCATTTTTTCAGATGTGTTATGATATGATTCTGTGTATCTGAGCCAGCCAGGTCTGACTGGCAATGGGTTGAGAGTCAGAGGTTGATCAAAAGTAAAAAAATTTATAAGGTGGATGAATTTTTGGAGAGAAATAACGATTTGGAAAACTGTGATTTAGATTGAAATTAGAAGTGAACATCAGAAATCCACTATAACACCTTGTGTGTTCATTTCTTTCTTGAAGTCCATGTACCGGTAGTGCAGATACAAACTAATATCTCCTTAAAGCTTAACTATTAACATCTGCCTTGTAGACAAAGAGACTATGAAGTGTTGTCCCTCAAATCCAGACCAGTGTAAAGATTCGGTTAGCTGTATGGGTTTTGTCAAGAGTTGACTCACCCTAAGCGCAATGAAATCACTTTGGGGATCCCAACACTCCATGAGACCAACAGTTGGACAAGATCAAGAGTCAGACCTGAACGAACGATGAGTATGATAACTTTGCTATTCTCCACTGAGCATTAATCTCCCCAAGAGACAAAAAAAAAAAAAGGTGGAAAAATAATGAATAAAATAAATACAAAGTCGAAACCAAAATCGTTTAAAAGCGGAACTTTAGCCGGAAGTTAACCTGGGGAACCCCCATGACCTATATGTGAAAGACTTCGGTTTTACCACTAACCCAATCCTAGCCCCAGACCAGATACATTGAGACAAACCAGAGCCAGTAGGCTATACAATAAAGTCCAGTAAATAATAATATATTGATTTCAAATTTTTTTCTTTCTGTTAACTGCACCATCTAGAAGGGGATCAAAAACCAACCCCTAGATAACCTGCAGTGTAATGGCAAACTAAAGGTCAAAGTACCCCACTGTGGAGCCTGCACAGTTCACTTGTTTCATTCCTGAAAAGGTGCCCCAGGTTCGTTTACATGCGGCTCGAGACTTTAGCATGTTTGGTAGCAAATATCTGTGTGAGCAGCTGTCTTCTGTGATGAAGATTAACAAAACATAGGAGTTGTCTCACTGATGAACACTTGCAATCCATCATGAGAATCTCAATGACACAGAACATTACTCCCAACTTAAACAAACTTGTAGCCAAGAAAAGATGCAAAACATCCAGCTCAGACAAATTGGCATAAGAGCAAAAATGAGTAAGCTGACGACTTTTAACTATTAAAACTTTTTTCTGTTAATTTGTATTGTCTTCTTCTTATTGAATGTTTCATTTTCGGCCCGCTACCTTATGTGTGATTTGAGTTTTAGCCCGCTGAGCAATTGAGTTTGACACCCCTGCTCTAGACCTAGAACAATACTTATTACTTATTTTGTCTAGTCTCTGATTATATTAGGCCTACACTGCCACTCTACATACAGTATGGCCTATTAACTTTTACAAGGGTTTTGTTAGTAGGCCTACTACTAGAACTAACTAGTAACAACTAGTACGTTAAGTGAGTGATAAGATAATGATGATAAATTGAAGCTAACCAGCTCCTTCTTCTGACATTATACCAAGTTCACTTGATACTTGGCTCCTCTACCTGCTTAATGTGCCACAGATCCAATGTCTTGTTGCGTGCTATAACAGTGATGAGTGTTCAAGTGCGCCTAGCAGGCAGCAGTGAAATTTCTCGCACATTTTTTAAAATGTTTTCTTCAAATTATGTTCCTGGATACTTGGATATTTTTGGATCTGAAAGTTTCTTGGACTATTTAGAAGCTGAACTTTTTCACTCAAAACAAACTCAGTTGTTTAACAGTGTGTAATTTCTTGACAGGACATCGGAGCAAAGTGAGCATGTTAACATATAGCATGGAAATGAGCGCTATATAAGTACTCAAATAAATCAATCAAAGAACGTACATTTAATAATTATCTGGAATTTCTGACACTCAAATACATCTATTAAAGCCAACTTTAACCTAAAAATCTTGTTATGAGGGATGACATATTTTGAGACACGCTTTGCCCGCCTTCCACGTGCATGACCTCTTTCAAGTCGGTCCCATGTTGGGGCGGCTAGAAAAAATATCCCTTTGTTGATACTTTTGTTTACTATCGTCCGTTTCTGTCGAACATGATAGAACGATCTAGAGAATGCGAGAAGCAGTAAGACTGCGTATTCCATTTCCAGAAAGATCATATGAAACTGGGTATAAAAGGGATAAGAATAAATGACGGGGGAGAGAGATTTTCCTTTCCTAGATTAAGAGGCATGCTGTGTGTCATTATACTTTGTTGAGTGTAGAGATTTTTATTTCCTCGTACAATTTTGTGCTCATTGTATTTTTATATACAGTACCGGTACCAGCAAATCTGTAAGTTTATAATTTTAATCATATCTCTCTTGTTGTTATTATTTAATTGAAGTTCACAAATTAAAAAAGTTATTAATTGCAATTAGCTCTGGCCTTGATTGTCGTTTTATTTGTTATTATTTTTAACCTTTGGTATCGTCCTTTATTATGGACTGTTTCTAGAACGAGCCCTAGACAAAACAACAGAGATTAAATTCTCCATCTATAACGGTCCGTAATAATCTGTGCAATCAATAATACCGGTATTTGTGTGGGGTACGCCACAGGTTAGGAAAATGCGTTTCACTTACGAAGAGGCCAGATACGGCCAATAAAATACTAAGAAATGCTTGCTCTTTACAAAAGTGTGGAACTTACCCAAATATCTTCCTCCCAACCCCCAAAATACAACACACAAAAAATGTATATTACCGGTACTACCCATTTTAAAAAAAAAAATTACAGTTACAGCTTTACAGGAATGTTGTTCCCTTGCATTCATGCAGGTCTCAAGCCAATGCGCACAAAAAAAATATCAGTTCTACTTTTGTTTAATCTTGCAGGTATTAAATAATTTTTGAATAAATAGTTTTTAAGAGTTTAACATTTATTTTAGAAGAACCGCATGCATATAGTCTAGTTAAAGACTGGCAAAGACCAAGGTTTTGCTGCTTTTACCGCCGCGGTGTACGCAGGCCAAAGACCATGGATTTGCTAGGTACACCGCCGCGGTGTACGTAGTTTCGGCCTTTTTTATATTGACTCTATAGGGTTTTAAACCTCAAATGAAAATATTCCGTTTAATGCCTTGTAAATTTATTCTGAAAAACAAGTTCTCAAATATTTCCTAAATTGAGTGACGCCCATTTCAAATACAAATTAAGCAGAAGTCTCCCTTTTGTTACTGAAGTTTCAGCACAGGCATACAGGTACTTCGATTTTCAAAAAAGCAGTACTTTTAGTGTGCGTCTTTTTTTCCCCCACAGATGTTGGGTCTCGGGGTATCAGCAAAGATGTACTGCAATTTTCATTTCTTTTGAAATTAGTGAGTTGAATTTTAATCAAAATTAATTGAAATTTCATTTTAATATACTTTAACTTTATGTTAACTGCATTGATTGATTGTCATATTTAGTTCATGACTCGAGTAATGACAGCAATGTTCAGTGAAGAACAGTTAAGTTTTCAGAAACAGATGATAGTTCAGTTCCAACAATTGGTCTATTCAGTCTAAGTCTAAGTTAAGTAACTATCAAAGTCCAGTGTTGGGATTTCCCAAAGTGACATCACTGCGCTTAGGGTGAGAAAACTCTTAGCAAAACCCATGCCCATAACGTTAGCTAAAAATTTACCTAAACAATAAATAAGAATTAAAATTAGTTCACTAGTTTTAACTTAAGGCAAGGCAGGCAAGGTAATCTTGCATTTCAGGTGCGTATATCTGATCGAATTTCGAGTGTCACTGATAGAATAAATAAATCATAATGGTTTCAAACGTCTCAAACGAAGGTCAGTCTGATATTAAAAAACTTTACCTCCTTGAGATATTGCTATTTTCCCTATATTATGTGTGATGTCGGCAGTGACCGATGAATACTGTTGCTCATAGCTCTGTATTAAACTCATCGTTGATAAAGTTCGACAGAAACGAAACCCACAACAAGACAGTAGGAAATAGTGTAAATTATCTTCACCAGTAGTAAATAATCGATGACAATGATACTTTACCAGAGCGCCGTACGCAGATTTGCCATAATAAATAAATTGGCCTTTTTTTTCTATAGCCCTGATCTCTTAAAGTTTAAGCATGAATTGTAGTCTATTACTATTAGGGTATTTTCTAGCCACTAAAATTTTCACAAATTATTTTATTTTTTAATTTACACATTAAGCATTAGGGGACCATAGCGTTAGAATTGGAGAAGATTAAACGTTTAAAATTGTTCGGTACGTAGTCCAAGTATTTTTTTTTTAATTAAAAAAGCTCCAATTTCTCAAATTATATTTAATAAATTACATCATTGCCTAGAAATTATTAGCAGTAGTTAATAACTAATTGCATTGGACAACAATATATCTTAAATGTTTTAAAAATATAAATGAATTTAAACTTATTCATTAAAAATGCAATTTAAAAAAATGACCTCGAAAAATGTATCGTTTATTTTGCTCTTAATTCAAACAGGCCACATTGGATTTTTTTTAAAAAAAGGTCAATTTTTCCCAGAAATGTTCTTTACATCACCAATGGTCTCAGAAATGGCATTGCTAAAAACATACTAACCAATAAATACTGATTATAGTAAATTATACTTCCAAATACACATAAAGCTACTATTGAGACAATGGATTTGAGACAAAAATCCTATATCATTAATAGTGTTGTCACTAGTAAATAGAGTTGGTGTTACGGTACATAGTGCTGTAGACTCATGGCAGTCATAGTGCCACCCTTGGCTGCTTCCCCATTTTCCCTATTTTTAAGGACCCCTGCCTGCGCTGGTTGCACACATTCTTAATGATGGCAACCTGCACTGGTAGAATACTGTTTTTGCATTTAACTTACATCTGTAATGTGCTCTGTCTAATTTTCAATATCCATTAATTACGTCAACAATTTTTACGCAATTTTTGACCCCCCCCCCCCCGTCAACAAATGTCAAACTTTCAGTGACCCCCCCCCCTTTAATTATGTCCACATTTTATACCCCCCCACCCCAGAAAACAAAAGAATTAAAATATGAATACATTTATAAACACATTTTACTTTGTGCTGATCTATTTTAATGACACAAAATTGTAGGAAAAAACATTTCATTACATGGTAAGCTTGTTAATCAACAAGTTAAAAAGTTTTTACACTTAAATTTTATAATGCAGAATCAATTAAAAGGTTGTTAAAGACTAAATATCATTGTTTGTGGAAGTATAAATATGATTATTGTTAGTAGAACTGACTATTACAGTATAGTTTCTAGCTGCTATCATCTTCCTATGGAGTAGCAAGGTGTTGCTCTGTCGTAAAAATGGGCATCAGGGACATCATTTGGGTAAGGGAAGGGGCATTTGCGCCCCCCCCCCCCCCGGCCTGAATTTTCAGGTTTTATTTATATTGCTATGTATTGTGACGCCTCCAGTAACAAACAACTTAAACAAGCCGACCAAGTTTTGGTTTTGCCCCCCCCCTGAAAAAACCCCATGAAATGACGCCCCTGATGGGCCTAGTCTATCATTTTCATATTGCTGTTTTGTCTATGAAAGGCACAACAAGAGGGCAGGATTTTTTCGAGTCCTTCACTGAGTTCGCTAAAGAAAAATATCTACCGATGGATAAACTTGTTTCGGTGTGTACTGATGGTGCTCCGTGCATGATGCAGGGCTGGATTAACCTCTAGGCAAACAAGGCACGTGCCTTGGGCACCAAGCGTTTTGGGGGCACCACAAATCCTCAAGAATTTTTTTTTTGAACAAATTTAAGTCCAGAAACAACTGAAAATTGACAAGTGCTATGAAAATGAAGAAATACATTATAATAAAAATACACATTCAAGTTTAGTACAATCTTGAATGCTTAAAAATTAGCACATAATAAACAAATTAAAAAACTCATGGGAAATGGTTACGAGTACAATGCGGACCATGCGGACTCACTCGACTTGTAAATAAATAATGCGGTCGTATTCGAATTTAAAAAAAATTTTGGGAAGTTTTATAAAAAATTTTAAACCATTTTTATATTTTCAATAAATAATATTAAATAATAACATTAATTAATTAATTCGACCGGGGACCCACTTAGTAATAGACACAGAAACTGATAAAAATGGGTTCAGTGACTGGAAAAATAACATTTATGTTAATAAATTATAATCACGAACAAAGCACTACTCATAAAGACTGCATGTGAATATACCTGAGTCGTCGACAAGGCTCCGGTCTACCACAAAAGCTAGAAGAGCAAATAAATGAAGAGTATAGTTACTGGGAACATATTTGAGGCTAGCAGTAGCGGTTATTTGCACTATAGCTGAGCGCAGTCTGGCTTTCAACGGGGAAAATGAAAAATTTGGATCTGTACAAAATGGAAATTATTTAGGGTTGCTGGAGTTGGTCAGTCAGTTTGATCCATTTTTAGCATCACACATTGCGAAATATGGAAATTCTGGAAAGGGAAATCCTTCTTATTTATACAAAACTATATGTGAAGAGCTGATTGAAATTATTTCCAAAAAAGTCAGTGAAGTAATTGTAGATGAAGTAAAGGCTTCCGGTTATTTCAGCTTGTCAGTAGACTCAACACCCGATATTTCACATATAGATTCAGTAAAGCGTTGTTCTTCGATATGTAGCAGAGAGCCCATTGAACGCTTTTTTACTTTCTTAGAGCTGCAAAATCACACCGGTGAAGATATGGCTAAGCAAGTGCTGCAGTACTTACGTGAAGTTTGCAAAAATTGATTTTTCGAAATGCAGAGGTCAATCCTACGATAATGCAGCTAATATGTCCGGGTGCTACAAGGGCATGCAAAAAAAAAATTCTAGAGGAAAATGAGTTTGCTATATACATGCCCTGTGCTGCCCATTCACTAAATCTCGTAGGCAGAAGTGTCGTTGACTCCTGTTTAGAGGCAGTAAACTTCTTCCATACAGTGCAACTGATCTATATACTTTTTTCTCAGCTTCAACCAACAGATGGAAGATTCTGAAAAGATGCCTTGTGAACGAAACGCTGGTAAAGTCTCTTTCCGATACCAAATGGGAAGCACATGCTGTTGCAACTGAAGCTATCCTAAAGTCTTATCCTCAGATTTTAAAAGCATTAGAATGTATACAAGAAGATCAGACACAGAAAGGAGACACCAGAAGACAAGCAGAAAACATTGCAAAGAAGATGCAAGAATTAGAATTTGCTTTCATGCTTGTTTTTTGGGAAGAGGTATTACAGCATTTTCACAGGGTTAGTCAAGCTCTACAAAATGAGCATGTGAACTTAAAGACGTGTGCTGATTATATTCTTCACTAGCAGATCACTTGCATTAATCTAGGAATGAATTTTAAAGATTTGAAGAAGCTGCAAAAATAATAACATCGGGTGTAGATTATAAGTCAACTTTGACCCGTAATCGTAAACCAACGACAGTGGTCATTGATGGTGATGCCCCTGAGGTATCTCTGGATGCCATAGACAAATTTCGTATATCTACATTCTACGCCATTGTTGACAAACTTGAGACAGAAATGAGTAGACGAGGACAAGTATATAATGATGTAGCAGTTCGATTTTCTTGTTTGGTCGATGTATCACTATCACAAACGTCTCAGTGTTGTGACGAACTAATAAATGCTTATCCTTAAGATCTGAACAATAATTCATATACTGAACTACAACAGTTTCATTCATATATTCGCCACAAGTTTCCTGCATCAAAATCGGAAAACAACACGTTCAATCATGGAGAATTATACAAAGTAATAGTTAGAGACAACTTCGAGTGTGCCTTTCCAAATGTTGAAAACTTTGCTAGATGTAAATCTAGAAAAAAAACTTTAAAATGTAAATGACAATATCTTTTTGATTTTTTCATCTAATTAAAAAAAAAAGTATTTTTGTCTATTATTATTTCAAAATTTATTAACTATTAATTTTAATACAGAAATACTTAATTGTAGGTTTTATATAAGTGATAGTTATACAAACTATATTTGTTAACAACTGTTTTCTTTGCATAATATTGAACATACCAGCGGTCACGTTCAGTGAAAGATCCGGGCAGAAGGGGGCACCCATGTGGGTTTGTGCCTTGGGCACTAAAATGGCTTAATCCGGCCCTGGCATGATGGGAAAAACAGAGGATTTATCGCTCTTCTTTGTGAGCATGAAAACAGATGCATCATAAGCTTTCATTGCATCCTACATCAGGAGGGGCTTTGGGCTCAGATGTGTGGTGAGCAGCTTGGTGTGGTGATGTCGCTGGTGGTTCGGGTAATCAACTTTATTGTTGCCCAAGCATTAAATGATCGCCAGTTTAAAACACTGCTTGATGAGGTTGGGAATAATTATCCTGGTCTGCTTCTGCACAACAACGTGCGTTGGTGGTATAGTGGGAAGGTGCTCAGCCGATTTGCAGCTTGTCTGAGAGAAATCCGGACTTTTCTTGAAATGAAGAATGTCGAGCATCCCGAGTTAGTTGACACTGAGTGGCTCTTGAAGTTCTATTATCTCGTAGACATGAATGAACATCTAAATCAGCTCTATGTGAAAATGCAAGGCGTTAGAAATACAATCTTATCCCTGCAACAAGCAGTGTTTGCATTAGAAAAAAAAGGCGATAACTCTTCTTCTTCTTCTTCTATGCTTTCAGGGCCCACGATCAATGCATTGATCATTATGGCTCCTATGGTTCAGAGGGGTTCGCGATGTTAATGTGCGTGGTTTTTTAAGGGGATAATTCAATGGTTGCAAGACAGGAGGCAAGAGCCGCAAATGTGTCAAGTGTAGTCGCCGCAACTGTTGTTTTTGGAAGATTGTTCCATTCCTTTATTGTCTTTGGAAGGAATGAGGAGCTTCTGTACTGAGTTCTTGTTTTTAAAAGTCGAAACTGTTTGTCGTGACCTCTTCGCTGTCTTGGGGGGAGATTGACGAGTTTCTGTTTGATACTGGAGCAGTGGACCAGCCCATTATTGATCTTGTACAACATGGAGAGCCTAGATAGTCGTCGTCGTTCTCCTAACGGTGACCACCCTAAAGTTTCCAGCATGCTGCCAACACTAGAGGTGTTTCTGTAGCGGTTCATGACAAAGCGTGCTGCCCGTCATTGGAACGCCTCCAACCTATCGATGCTCTTCTGGGTAAATGGGTCCCAGACTGAGAATGCGTACTCTAACAGCGGCCGGACAAAGGCTTTATAGGCTTTTTCTTTCACGCTTGAGTTGCAAATCTTCAGATTTCGTCTTAGGAACCCCAGGGTCTTGTTTGCACGATTGCACACATTGCTAATGTGCTCGTCCCAGCGGACTTATCTTTGGACGGTAACACCTAGGTACTTTACGGAGGAAACTGGCTCTAGAATATGGCCATGCAATTCGTAAGGGTGGTGTAGAGGGGATCTGCTTATGGAGACTGACAGTGTCTGGCACTTGACGGGACGAAATTCCATGTCCCAGCTCATCTCCCAATCGGCTAACCGATTGAGGTCCTGTTGCAGCTGGTCCTGGTCAGAACTGTTGGTGATCGTTCTATAAACCGCCGTGTCATCTGCGAACAGTCTTGCTTGGGAGGTCAGCTTCTCGGGCAGGTCCATCCTGACGCTCTCAGACACAGCCAGACGCTGGAGTCCTTCAAGACAAATTTAAAAACTCATCTATTTCGCAAACACCTTATGGGGTGAAGTTGTCTACCATCTTTTTCAGCTAGTTATTAACTCACAGCTTTGTTTTTGTACCGCGCTTCGAGCCTTTGGGGATGAAGCGTGATTTTTCAAATGAACTTTATTATTATTATTATTATATTTAAAGCGCGCTTTGGAGAATTTTGCGAGCACACCCGTCTTTTTAAGTTCATCACGCATCCACACGAGTGTGCAGTTGACAGCACTGACCTGAGTTGCATTCTCGGTGTCTCCGTCAGAGATTTCGAGCTCCAAGCTTCTGACCTGAAGGCCTCAGACATGTGGGTGAATAAGTTCAAGTCACCGAATGAAGATTTGGAAAGATTTGCACGACAGCAAGCAGAGTTGGCGAGCCAACACAAATGGGCAGAAATGAAAAAAAACTTCAACACGCGGACTAGCTGATTGTCAAAACTTGGAACGCGCTTCCCGTCACATACCACACACTGCAGCGTGTGAGTATTGCTGTACTGACAATGTTTGGCTCTACGTATGCATGCGAGCAGTCTTTCTCACATCTAAAGAACATTAAGACCAACCTGCGATCACATTTAAAGGATGGAAGTCTCAACTCATGCATGAAGCTTAACCTCACCACGTACCAACCAGACTACAAAGACATCAACAAAGCCATGCAGCACCAGAAATGGTAAGAAATACTCATTATTGATTAGCAACAGCATAACAATGTTGTTAAAAATAATTCAGAGACATAATTATTGCATTTTTAGTGTTGAAATTACACAAAATGCACACAATTACTTGAATTTTTAGTTTTAAACATAATGTATGGCTCTCACAGAATTAATTTTCAAAATATATGATGTCCATGGCTCTCTCAGACAAAAAGGTTCCCGACCCTTGCCCTAGTGTATTCTTTTGATTCCATCTTAGTTTCGCCCCTGTTTGTCACATTGATAGCAGAAATCTATGGCCCTTAACGAAAGGAAGTGTACGTTTTTACTAAATAGTAGTACCGTTTTTAAATTTTTATTTAAAATTTTTATTTCGTTAAATTGATGTTCGTCCTTTGCACACAAAGATGGCCAATGCAATTTTGGACTTGAGTACTAGCCTTGACTTGAGGTCAGGGCCGTCTTAACAACATAGGAGGCCCTGGGCACAGCAATGCACTGGGGCCCCCTAGCAACACAACATACCTGGGCCGTGAGAAGGGGGGTGTGAAGGGGTGCACTAACCCCATGCTCATACAGTTGGGGGGGGGGGGAACAGTCCCTGCTCCCCACTACTGATTCACCAAGTGGAATAAAAATCATAAAGGTAAAATAAAAATAAACATTCAGCAAAGTTAAACTTCGATGAATTCAATTTATTGATGAAAAAAAAAAAATTATTCAAAATCAGTAATAGTTTTAGTTTAGAGCATTATCAGAAATAAACTATAAATAATTATAGGTGAGAGAGGATGATAAATTATCATTATTATTATTGACAGATAGATAGAATAAATTATTTAATATAAATCATCATAATCGTTTGCGTAATTTTTTTGCAGATAATTGTTTTATTATTGGTTTAAAATCAATGGTCTTAAGGATGTCATTTTCCATGAACATAAAGGAAAGCCAGTTCACCCCTTCGACAGCTTCGCTCCTCCGCATTTTGACATCACCAATGCACTCCCGCAAAGTCTGGACAGCGGAATCCACTTAAGATGCATTATGTACTCTTAGGTAAATTTCAGACAGATGCCTTAGAAGCTCGATGTGGTATTTATAGACAGTTACCTGGGGCCCAATACAATGTATCAATAGGGCAGGTGTATGAAGTAGAAAAAAAACTTAGAATTTCAAATGCATTGAAGAAAAAGTTAATTGATATTTTTTTTTTATTTTAACTTAGAACTGTCTAATTCTGTAAATAGTGCACTCACATTAGATCACTATAGTGATATGAAAGTCAGTGAAGAAGATTTATGTAATTTTCAAGAAGATTTGCCTGTAGTAATCTACGTTGCTGGTTATTGCGCACATGTGCTTTTGAAAAAAATCAATGGATGTACGTCTTGTAAGGAATTTTTACTGATGGATAAACCTCTAGATTTGTCAGTCCTTAATTTCAGAATTAGTTTAGACAGAGGGGGCTTAAAGTATCCACAGAAACCTTTGGTTGATTTGGTTCTATATAACTATTGTGTTGTTAATAAACTAACAAGTGGCAAGTACTTAAACATTGTTTAATTGAAGAAAACCAGAGATGTATTTCAATAAATGTAACAAAAAATATATATTAGTTAACAGTGAGTATGATTATTGGAGTGATTGTCTAAATGTTCATGTAGTTAACACTGAGTATGATTATTGGAGTGATTGTCTGAATGTTCATGTAGTTAGCAGCGAGTATGATTATTGGAGTGATTGTCTGAATGTTCATGAAGCCCACACAGTTGCTGACATGATTTTATATTCAGCAAGAAAACTTTGAAAAAGAAATAATTTTAGTTGATTCAATTGAAATACCGGTAGTGAAATACCCAATTTCTAATAATCTATCTATCTAGTAGCCTATATAATATTTGAAAACAATCATTGAATTTATATACTATACAGATGGTGTAGCTATTTTAATTTATTTATCCATTTTCCATGAAATGTGTATATATAACATATTATGCTAAATCTTAAAATTTAAACTTAAATATATACAGTATTGTTGACTGTCTTTCATTAATCATAATTTGCATTACATTTATATCATTTTATGCTGTTCCGTTATTCGTAATTTTATTATATAATACATGTTGCTATATATTTAGGTACCGTTAAATAACATTATACAGCATGTTATTGTTATGTTATTAAAAGTTCTAATTTTATACATCTGATCTTGGACATCATTTGAATGTTCATGTCTCCTATGTAAAGAAACGAAACAGTGACATATTTTGATAACCTTTTCATTTCACATATAACTAACATCGCATATATTTTGTACTTTTAACATATTTAAAATGACAAATACATTCTTCATTATTTTGTCAATGAAAACAACACTTAATTCAAATAAATATTTTTGTGTGAATGTTTTATTATTATATGTGTAAAATATAGTTGATTGTCATATTCATTATAATTATATTATGAGATTACTCACAACGCAGTCTTGATTTTATTGTTGTAAACTTAGGCGTCTTAGGACAAAATAAAAGAAAAATGTCAAATTCCCGTGAATTGCTTTTTAAACTTTTAAAATTTCTATGTATTGAAAATTATTGTCTGTCGTCTGTACAACATGTTTGTAGTGTTGTGTTGTTAAAATTAACAGTATTTTTCATAGTCTTAGTCCTAAATAATATTATAAGAAGATACTTGACAATACGTTTTGATCTACATACATGTAATTCGATTTATCGGTAGCGCATAAATATAAAATAATTAGTTACCATACTCATACAACTCAAAATATGTACAATTAAAACACGTTTGAAGTAGCTAATGTTAGTTAAAACAATATATGTTTAAGTTGACATTCAAAGAATAGTTTTGAAATCGAATTAGTCGAGTGAGGCCATAGCAGACTACACCGCGAGGGCACAACTTCATCTTTACACGGCTTGCAAAGGCCTCTTTCGTGTGACGTCACGATCCTGCGGGCCCGTGCAGTGTTTTTCAACCCGTGGTACGCGTACCACTGGTGGTACTTCGCAGTCCTGGCAGTGGTACTTGAAGAGGGCGCAAAGTACCATGAATTTTCTTTTTTTACGTAAACAGTGACTCGGTCTTCACCAGCATCTGCTGACCATTCACAAGGAAGCGTCGAAAAGCCGGCAATCCTTTCTACGCCGACATCGTCGATTCGGCCGATTGAAGAAAAACGTGCGCCCATGGAACCACCTAACAAAAAAACAAAAAAAAAAAAAACAAAGACGACACGATGTAATCGCAAATGCAGTGAGGACTACTTGCAATGGGGTTTTCACTTCATCAATAACGGAGGACAACAACAACCTGTTTGTGTAGTCTGTATGGAAATCCGTTCGAATAATTGCATGAAGCCAGCTCATCTTCGGAGGAATTTGAACACAAATTTGAACATTTCAAAAAAAAAAAGAGAAGAGTTTTTGAAACGGCAAGCTGTTTTCAGAAAATCAACAAGTGTATCTGATAAATGTTTGTAAACGTCAATCGCTTTGTCCTTACTTGCGGCAAAGCAAAATTAGCCCCATACCATCGTAGAAAAACTGGTGATTCCTTCGGCAGTAGAACTTGTATCCATTATGTTCGATGACAAAATGGCTAGCGCTTTGAATAACGTCCCGTGCTCCGATAACAAGGTACAAAGAAGAATTGTCGACATGGCCGACGACCTGATACAACAAGTCCTGGAGAAAATCGCTAGTGCCAAGGAATTTGCATTACAATTAGATGAGAGCACTGATGTTGCTAGTGAAGACCAAGGTCTGGAGCATACGGCATTGCTTTTTCATACAGAAGTCAGATGGCTGTCAAGAGGAAACGTTCTTATGAGACTTTTTGAGATTCGCAATAAAGTGTACCTATTCCTCAAAGATTCGTTCTCGCTGGCGGCAAAGTTTGAAGATTATTCGTGGGTTTGCCGTCTCGCATACGTTGCAGACATATTTAAGACGTTAAATGAACTGAACCTATCTCTCCAGGGCTATGACCACAATATTTTTACAATGGAAGACAAAATAACAGCATTTCACAAGAAAATATCATTTTGGCTGAATCGAGTTGAAAGTGGAAGTCTGGAAATGTTTTCAAACTTGGCTGAATTTCTTGCAATGAATTCCATTTCTAACATGCAAGAGATACAGAATGTTGTTAAGGCCCACCTGCAGAAGCTTTACACCGAATTCTCATCATACTTTCCGTTACTGACAACAGGACCTGACAAAGGACTAAGCTGGGTTTTGTCTCCTTTCAAAATGGACAATATTATGCAATCAAACCTACCAGTCCTCCAGCAAGAAATACTGATAGACATGTCACCAGATCGCAGTTTTCATGATACGTTTAAGGAGAAATCCTTACCTCAATTTTGGTGCGAAGTTAAAAGGACATACCCTGATGTCGCCAGCAAAGCAATCACCGCTCTTCTCCCATTTGGCTCCACGTATCTTTGTGAAAAGGCTTTCTGGTCGATGACGGCCATAAAAACTAAACAAAGGAACCGCCTACAACTGGAATAAGATTTGATCGTGCCAGTCAGCTCCCTTTCTTCACGGATCTCACAGATCATGTCAAAGAAGCAAGCGCAAGCGTCCCATTAATATGGCTGAGTACTGTTTGATTGTTCCTAGTTTGCATTCATGATTGTGTCTTGCACATAAACGAGAGAAACAATACGGACGTCATTTTATCAATTTATGGCAAATAAAAACGAGTATATTTAATTATAACAGCACGGATAATGTGTTTTTTTCTTACAATCAAGATCTGTGTAACCCTTCAATATTTGCATTAAACGATATTTACATATCCATTGTTCAAAAGTGGTTCTTAGATTGTCGTGTTTTTAGAAAGTGGTACTCCGTAAAAAAAAAGGTTGAAAACCCCTGCTCTAGTGGGTCATGGTCGGACCAAGGAGTATAAGATATCTAAAGTTGTGAATACCCGTACAGTAGAACAAATAAATATTTTAAATTGCATTCAGTAACTAAATAAAAAATTACCTAAAAGTGGCTTGGGGCCTCTAGAGGTCACGTGACTGCTTGGATTGTCAATAAACACTTTAATCATTGATTGTTGCACCCACCTTTTAAAAAAAAGTATTGACAATTAAAATAATAACGATAGTAATGTGAAGGTAGATATCTATTTTGTCACCCCATTTTAATAATGATTTTAAAATAATAAACTGCTATAATAATAATAGCCTAATTATAAAGTTAAGAAGAAAAGACGGCATATTTAAGGGACAAAAAATTCACATGAAGGTAACAGCTTTTGATAATACTTTATAAGGACGCCTTTTCGACAACAACAAAAATTGTCTAAAATTTGACATTGAAGTCCCTATTTTATTAAGCTTACAACTTGATAAGGTTTACATTTGTTTAGAACCGTTAACTGAGGGGTTTGTCATCCAAGTTTTGCTAAATGAACGCATTGACGCGTGCAACATGAGGTAAGGAAGCGGTGTGGCACTGCCTCCAACTTCCGGGTACACGTGAAACCGCCGGTGACGTTGTTATTAGTACTCTCAGCTTAATATTACAGTCGATCGTGTGCTCTGTGTGTATGCATAGTGTCGGATCGACCGGATGTCCTTGGGATGGGGCTGCCTGCATCAAAACCCGATCGAGCGGACTCGGGTGGGGGCTGTCCTGGCAAAGGGACATCTCCAACGTGCCGCTTCGCAGCCCGACACTCGCGCTTGGGGGGGGGGGTGTGCTCTTTGGGGAGGGCATAACGAGCTTTCCTAATGTGATATTTCAGTACTCTTGGCTACGTCACTAAAGGTTTAGGAAGTTAAGGGGCAAACGTTTACGGAAAAAAATAGTTGAAACTTCTTTAATTGGAACATTATAATTTTGACCTCCAACCCTTCCAATTTAAAGAAATAAGAAATTTACTAGATTTAAAATTCTGTAATCTTCTCATTATTGTAATAAAATCCATATCTTTGATCTCTTCAGATATTTTGGGAAAACAAATAAAGCAATATTTTTAAAAAAAAAAGTAAATCTAAGTCACAAATATGAAAGTATGGACAGTCTTTCTCTCCCTCAATACCCAACACATAATGTAGCTGCATGGACACTCTTCATCTTCCTCAATACCCAACACATAATGTAGCTATAAGGACATTATTTCTCTCCCTCAATACCCAACACATAAACAGGAATAGGATGTGACTGTATGGACAGTCTTTCTCTCTAATTACTCAACACATACAAAGGATGTGGCTGTATGGAAGTCTTTCTCTCCCTAAATACATAACACATACAAACTATTTGGCTGTCTTGAAGTCTTTCTATCTACATACCCAACACATCAAGTCGATGCGGCTTTTCATGTTTTGCGTGACGCCTAGGGCCATACTTTGACTCACTTAAGACTGGGGCCATACTTTGACTAACTTAAGACTGGGGCAAACTCTTATAATTGCCGCATCACACATTTGTATTTTGTAATGTTGGCTTAAGTATTAACATAAGTGCCTTCCCCCTCCAAAACATAAGTGCCTTCCCCCCTGATACTTGTTCCCATAGGTCTCGGTTTTCAACCTTTAAATTATGGTGAACTCACTTAAAGTGAACTGTTCTTTAATTTATTTATGACTAGCCAATATACCCTGCTGTTCCACTGTTTGTATTTTGAAAAAAATCTCTTAAAGAGTTATAAGCGAACATGAAGTCAAAAACACTATTAAAAATAAGTTTTATCCTATTAAAGGATTTATCGAGTTGAGACCATCCATCACTCCATTCAATGGATATTAGTAATATGAAATCCACCCATTTTTTAAAAAGGAATTATGAAACGTATGCATACCAGAATTTGGCTTAGATGAAACTATTTATGTAGAAGCTTTCATTGTAACCCGAGCCTTTTTGTATATCTTTGGCTTTTATAAGGAAAATACATTGACATTAGCCATTAAAGAAAATACTGTGATGACTGTTAAGAACTGCCAACTGATCAGTGTGCTTTATTTCTACCACAATCTCTCTGCAAATAACTACCAAAAAAAAACAACAACAAAACGTCATCTCTCACATCTAAAAACGTCACCAATACAAACCACATAGCAACAGCTACACAATTAATCTCCACATCAAATACGCTCACTAACAAATCAAGTATGCAAACCAATGAACAAATAATTAACACTAGTTATAGCCCGCCCTACATTGGCGACGGCAATGCGTGAACTTCCCATCTACTAAAGTTACTTGACAAAACAAGACCTAAAAAAACCCACACATTTATGAATCCCACTTTCCGCTACACCCCTTCCCCCTATGATACCTCAATGCACACTTTTTATTTCACGCCCATGAATTCTATTATTATTCTGATGTCCCAACCACTTTTAAACCAAATATTTATTACACCATACTTAAATTGAGACGATTTCATTTTCCGAAAAGAAAATATTAGGAACCAATCGCAGTTGAGTTATTAAAAATAAAACCTTTAGCATAGTTATCGGGAATTAAATCTTGCGCGCTATCTGGAAACGGAAGCACTCACACCACAATTAAAATATATATAAGAGAATCCTTACCTCCACCCCTTCCAGTTCTTGACATCATTGAAAAAGTGATATGGCTCTTTATTCAACCACATTGTTCAGCGTGCCTTCTCGCTTCCACAATCTCCCTGCAACTGGCTACCAAAACCATACCAAAAAACACATCATCTCTCAAACCCAAAAATCGTCATCGATACAAACTACATAGCTACAGTTACACAATTAGTCTCAACACCGTATACGCTGACTAACAAATCAGCAATACAAAACACTTAAAAAAAACACGATTTACACAGAAAAATTGTAAACATCCGGCTTGCTACTTGTATTTCATAATAAAACAAATTGACTTAATGACACAGGGATCTAACAGGAAACCAAAACACATTATGTTAATGATTTGTGAAAATTGTTATCTCCACAAAAATATTTAAAAACACACACCATTGTTACCAAGAGAAAAACGTTTACATCCTTGATAAATAAAATAATATAATTAATAAACAATGACTTACAAGCCTATGGTTCATATATTAACGTTATTATTAAATTATTAAATGACGCAACGTTAATATTTTCATATGACACACCAGCGTTATAGCAAACCTCAAATATTTTCATATGACACACCAGCGTTATAGCAAACCTCAAATATTTTCATATGACACACCGGCATTATAGAAAACCTCAAATATTTTCATATGACACACCAGATTTATAGCAAACCTCAAATATTTTCATATGACACACCAGCGTTATAGCAAACCTCAAATATTTTCATATGACACACCAGCGTTATAGCAAACCTCAAATATTTTCATATGACACACCAGCGTTATAGCAAACCTCAAATATTTTCATATGACACACCAGCGTTATAGCAAACCTCAAATATTTTCATATGACACACCAGCGTTATAGCAAACCTCAAATATTTTCATATGACACACCGGCATTATAGCAAACCTCAAATATTTTCATATGACACACCAGCGTTATAGCAAACCTCAAATATTTTCATATGACACACCAGCGTTATAGCAAACCTCAAATATTTTCATATGACACACCAGCGTTATAGCAAACCTCAAATATTTTCATATGACACACCAGTGTTATAACAAACCTCAAATATTTTCATATGACACACCAGCGTTATAGCAAACCTCAAATATTTTCATATGACACACCAGTGTTATAGCAAACCTCAAATATTTTCATATGATACACCAGTGTTATAGCAAACCTCAAATATTTTCATATGACACACCAGTGTTATAGCAAACCTCAAATATTTTCATATGACACACCAGTGTTATAGCAAACCTCAAATATTTTCATATGACACACCAGCGTTATAACAAACCTCAAATATTTTCATATGACACACCAGCGTTATAACAAACCTCAAATATTTTCATATGACACACCAGTGTTATAGCAAACCTCAAATATTTTCATATGACACACCAGCGTTATAACAAACCTCAAATATTTTCATATGACACACCAGCGTTATAGCAAACCTCAAATATTTTCATATGACACACCATCGTTATAGCAAACCTCAAATATTTTCATATGACACACCAGCGTTATAGCAAACCTCAAATATTTTCATATGACACACCAGCGTTATAGCAAACCTCAAATATTTTCATATGACACACCAGTGTTATAGCAAACCTCAAATATTTTCATATGACACACCATCGTTATAGCAAACCTCAAATATTTTCATATGACACACCAGCGTTATAGCAAACCTCAAATATTTTCATATGACACACCAGCGTTATAGCAAACCTCAAATATTTTCATATGACACACCAGTGTTATAGCAAACCTCAAATATTTTCATATGACACACCATCGTTATAGCAAACCTCAAATATTTTCATATGACACACCATCGTTATAGCAAACCTCAAATATTTTCATATGACACACCAGCGTTATAGCAAACCTCAAATATTTTCATATGACACACCAGCGTTATAGCAAACCTCAAATATTTTCATATGACACACCAGCGTTATAGCAAACCTCAAATATTTTCATATGACACACCAGCGTTATAGCAAACCTCAAATATTTTCATATGACACACCATCGTTATAGCAAACCTCAAATATTTTCATATGACACACCAGCGTTATAGCAAACCTCAAATATTTTCATATGACACACCAGCGTTATAGCAAGCCTGAAATATTTTCATATGACACACCGGCGTTATAGCAAACCTCAAATATTTTCATATGACACACCGGCGTTATAGCAAACCTCAAATATTTTCATATGACACACCGGTGTTATAGCAAACCTCAAATATTTTCATATGACACACCAGTGTTATAGCAAACCTCAAATATTTTCATATGACACACCAGTGTTATAGCAAACCTCAAATATTTTCATATGACACACCAGTGTTATAGCAAACCTCAAATATTTTCATATGACACACCGGTGTTATAGCAAACCTCAAATATTTTCATATGACACACCATCGTTATAGCAAACCTCAAATATTTTCATATGACACACCAGTGTTATAGCAAACCTCAAATATTTTCATATGACACACCAGTGTTATAGCAAACCTCAAATATTTTCATATGACACACCAGCGTTTATAGCAAACCTCAAATATTTTCATATGACACACCGGCGTTATAGCAAACCTCAAATATTTTCATATGACACACCAGCGTTATAGCAAACCTCAAATATTTTCATATGACACACCAGTGTTATAGCAAACCTCAAATATTTTCATATGACACACCAGTGTTATAGCAAACCTCAAATATTTTCATATGACACACCAGTGTTATAGCAAACCTCAAATATTTTCATATGACACACCAGTGTTATAGCAAACCTCAAATATTTTCATATGACACACCAGCGTTATAACAAACCTCAAATATTTTCATATGACACACCAGCGTTATAACAAACCTCAAATATTTTCATATGACACACCAGTGTTATAGCAAACCTCAAATATTTTCATATGACACACCAGCGTTATAACAAACCTCAAATATTTTCATATGACACACCAGCGTTATAGCAAACCTCAAATATTTTCATATGACACACCAGCGTTATAGCAAACCTCAAATATTTTCATATGACACACCAGCGTTATAGCAAACCTCAAATATTTTCATATGACACACCAGCGTTATAGCAAACCTCAAATATTTTCATATGACACACCAGTGTTATAGCAAACCTCAAATATTTTCATATGACACACCATCGTTATAGCAAACCTCAAATATTTTCATATGACACACCAGCGTTATAGCAAACCTCAAATATTTTCATATGACACACCAGCGTTATAGCAAACCTCAAATATTTTCATATGACACACCAGTGTTATAGCAAACCTCAAATATTTTCATATGACACACCAGTGTTATAGCAAACCTCAAATATTTTCATATGACACACCAGCGTTATAGCAAACCTCAAATATTTTCATATGACACACCAGCGTTATAGCAAACCTCAAATATTTTCATATGACACACCAGCGTTATAGCAAACCTCAAATATTTTCATATGACACACCAGCGTTATAGCAAACCTCAAATATTTTCATATGACACACCAGCGTTATAGCAAACCTCAAATATTTTCATATGACACACCATCGTTATAGCAAACCTCAAATATTTTCATATGACACACCAGCGTTATAGCAAACCTCAAATATTTTCATATGACACACCAGCGTTATAGCAAACCTCAAATATTTTCATATGACACACCGGCGTTATAGCAAACCTCAAATATTTTCATATGACACACCGGCGTTATAGCAAACCTCAAATATTTTCATATGACACACCGGTGTTATAGCAAACCTCAAATATTTTCATATGACACACCAGTGTTATAGCAAACCTCAAATATTTTCATATGACACACCAGTGTTATAGCAAACCTCAAATATTTTCATATGACACACCAGTGTTATAGCAAACCTCAAATATTTTCATATGACACACCGGTGTTATAGCAAACCTCAAATATTTTCATATGACACACCAGCGTTATAGCAAACCTCAAATATTTTCATATGACACACCAGTGTTATAGCAAACCTCAAATATTTTCATATGACACACCAGTGTTATAGCAAACCTCAAATATTTTCATATGACACACCAGCGTTATAGCAAACCTCAAATATTTTCATATGACACACCAGTGTTATAGCAAACCTCAAATATTTTCATATGACACACCAGCGTTATAGCAAACCTCAAATATTTTCATATGACACACCATCGTTATAGCAAACCTCAAATATTTTCATATGACACACCAGTGTTATAGCAAACCTCAAATATTTTCATATGACACACCAGCGTTATAGCAAACCTCAAATATTTTCATATGACACACCAGCGTTATAGCAAACCTCAAATATTTTCATATGACACACCGGTGTTATAGCAAACCTCAAATATTTTCATATGACACACCGGTGTTATAGCAAACCTCAATTATTTTCATATGACACACCAGTGTTATAGCAAACCTCAAATATTTTCCTGAGCAAAAATAAAAAATCAAATCCCTCTCCTAGAGATATAATAATTGTTAGGGGAGGGAACTCCCCCCCCCACAACGAGCGCACCATCTTCAACCAACCATGGAAACACACCCCCCACAACGAGCGCACCATCTTCAACCAACCATGGAAACACACCCCCCACAACGAGCGCACCACCTTCAACCAACCATGGAAACACACCCCCCACAACGAGCGCACCATCTTCAACCAACCATGGAAACACACCCCCCACAACGAGCGCAACATCTTCAACCAACCCTGGAAACACACCCCCCACAACGAGCGCACCATCTTCTACCAACCATGGAAACACACCCCCCACAACGAGCGCACCATCTTCAACCAACCCTGGAAACACACCCCCCACAACGAGCGCACCATCTTCAACCAACCCTGGAAACACACCCTCCACCACGAGAGCGCCACCTTCTCTCAAAACCTTGGAAACACACCCTCCACCACGAGAGCACCACCTTCTACCAACCCTGGAAACACACCCTCCACCACGAGAGCGCCACCTTCTCTCAAAACCTTGGAAACACACCCTCCACCACGAGAGCACCACCTTCTCTGAAAACCTTGGAAACACACCCTCCACCACGAGAGCACCACCTTCTACCAACCCTGGAAACACACCCTCCACCACGAGAGCACCACCTTCTACCAACCATGGAAACACACCCTCCACCACGAGAGCGCCACCTTCTCTCAAAACCTTGGAAACACACCCTCCACCACGAGAGCGCCACCTTCTACCAACCCTGGAAACACACCCTCCACCACGAGAGCACCACCTTCTACCAACCATGGAAACACACCCTCCACCACGAGAGCGCCACCTTCTACCAACCCTGGAAACACACCCTCCACCACGAGAGCACCACCTTCTACCAACCCTGGAAACACACCCTCCACCACGAGAGCACCATCTTCTACCAACCCTGGAAACACACCCTCCACCACGAGAGCACCACCTTCTACCAACCATGGAAACACACCCTCCACCACGAGAGCACTACCTTCTACCAACCCTAGAAACACACCCTCCACCACGAGAGCACCATCTTCTACCAACCCTGGAAACACACCATCCACCACGAGAGCACCACCTTCTACCAACCCTGGAAACACTCCCCTCCATGCACAGTTTAGCTGTTGATGAAGTGAAATGTTTTGGCTTATTCAAGGAAACTTCAACTTTATTTTTATCCTCCACGGTGAGTTGGGCAGCTTAACAATATAGCCGAAGATTTTTTTATTATTTTTTTTGAAAGCTACAGTGCTATCATATACAATAAGATGTTGACGATAAATATGAATGTTAGGCTTTCAGCCAATGATCTTTTTTTTTGAAAACTGAGGGATTGAAATGTCTGTTTATTCTACATCTTAAGTTCCATGTACTGCGATATTTTCATGATGTACGGAAAAATATTCAAAACTGTTATTGATAAATTGCGCAACTTTGTACAGTTGACTAAATGGTTTCTAAAAATTTGGAGAAGATTTTTATGAACTGTCACGGAAACCTAAAACTAACTTGTTAAAAGAGTCAAAATATGGTCAATAATAAGCAAATATAATAAAGACCAGACATACAGAGACTTCCTGTGCACACACAAACAATGGCACACACACCTAACTCATCCATCCGTAGAGACATGCATTCCAAACTTACCTAACTCATCCATCCGGCGAGACTTGCATTCCAAATTTACCTAACTCATCCATCCGTAGAGTTAGAGACATGCATTCCAAACTTACCTAACTCATCCATCCGAAGAGACATGCATTCCAAACTTACCTAACTCATCCATCCGGCGAGACTTGCATTCCAAACTTACCTAACTCATCCATCCGTAGAGTTAGAGACATGCATTCCAAACTTACCTAACTCATCCATCCGTAGAGATAAGGATTCCAAACTTACCTAACTCATCCATCCGTAGAGATATGCATTCCAAACTTACATAACTCATCCATCCGTAGAGATAAGCATTCCAAACTTACCTAACTCATCCATCCGTAGAGATATGCATTCCAAACTTACCTAACTCATCCATCCGTAGAGACATGCATTCCAAACTTACCTAACTCATCCATCCATAGAGATATGCATTCCAAACTTACCTAACTCATACATCCGTAGAGTTAGAGACATGCATTCCAAACTTACATAACCCATCCATCCGTAGAGACATGCATTCCAAACTTACATAACCCATCCATCCGTAGAGACATGCATTCCAAACTTACCTAACTCATCCATCCGTAGAGACATGCGTTCCAAACTTACCTAACTCATCCATCCGTAGAGACATGCATTCCAAACTTACCTAACTCATCCATCCGTAGATACATGCATTCCAAACTTACCTAACTCATCCATCCGGCGAGACTTGCATTCCAAACTTACCTAACTCATCCATCCGTAGAGTTAGAGACATGCATTCCAAACTTACCTAACTCATCCATCCGTAGAGATAAGCATTCCAAACTTACCTAACTCATCCATCCGTAGAGATATGCATTCCAAACTTACATAACTCATCCATCCGTAGAGATAAGCATTCCAAACTTACCTAACTCATCCATCCGTAGAGATATGCATTCCAAACTTACCTAACTCATCCATCCGTAGAGACATGCATTCCAAACTTACCTAACTCATCCATCCATAGAGATATGCATTCCAAACTTACCTAACTCATACATTCGTAGAGTTAGAGACATGCATTCCAAACTTACATAACCCATCCATCCGTAGAGACATGCATTCCAAACTTACATAACCCATCCATCCGTAGAGACATGCATTCCAAACTTACCTAACTCATCCATCCGTAGAGACATGCGTTCCAAACTTACCTAACTCATCCATCCGTAGAGACATGCATTCCAAACTTACCTTACTCATCCATCCGTAGAGACATGCATTCCAAACTTACCTAACTCATCCATCCGTAGAGACATGCATTCCAAACTTACCTACTAATCTACCCACTCATACCAGGCATGTGTACCTTACCTATCCACACAAAAAACAATAACAACAAAACAGCAGACATCACACCTAACATGTCCATCCATCGAGACATTCATGCCAAACTTAAATAACTAACATATATCCACCTAGCAAAGTTGGTGGTTGCATTTCTTCCACATTTACACTCCAAGAGCCAAGGGGATACAACGCAATAAAATTCCCGTGTCCGTGTTGAATGGAGTGGTAGTTATTTGTATTTTTTTAAAAAATGTTAGCATTCTGTACATTGAGCACTTAAAAATAAAGTGCCAATGCTTCGAGGTCTGCTCATTAGACTCGGAAATACAGAAATAAATGCCAAAATGTTCCATAAATAAACGCCCTAACTACCGATAAATGAACGCCCTATCTTCCAAAAAAAATGAACGCCCTATCTTCCGAGGAATAAAAGCCCTTCATTTCTAAAAATAATCCCATACCTTAAAAAAAAAAAAAATTAAAGAATAAAAAATAAACAATTGGCCTTTATAAGAAATGGTTTCAATTTTGTCAGTTAAGTGACCTTTATGTCAGACATAATATATATAAATATGTATGTACACATATAAACCTGTGTAGTTTAAAATCCTTTATATTAACTCCGCTTTCGTCCGTGACTGTCCGGCTGGCGTGGCTATTCTTTTAACGCCTGATTGATTCACTTCCCAATCGATCAAACGAGCTGAAACTTGGCGCATAGACTCTTTGCTGATGACAACACATTCTATCAAATTTTTAGCCCCATTCCTCAACCCCAACCTCCAAAATCAGTTGTTACTGTTTTAAATGGGAAGATGAAGGAAATATGTTGCCACTGTTGGCACGAAATAATTCCAAATACATGCGCTAAATGAGATTCTGAAACGGTGCGTAATATTTACTTTTGTTTTCTGAAATAATTTGCGGTGTAAAAGCGAGTGGATCATTAGAATTTTAATATATTTCAGGGGGGGGGGGGGGGCGCTAATTGGGATTCTTATAAAGTGCGTTAATTGTATGCATGACTCTATATATGATTTGTCAAATTTTCAGCCCCAATCCCCATTGCTCAATATTACATTTTATGAAGAATTTGTACGAAAAAACTTTATTTTTGGGGGTTGTTTAATTACATCTTTTATTTTGTAGATATATATTTTTTAAAATAACAATTTTCGAGCGACAAGAGCGTTCACTGGACAATAAATTCAAAAGTTAAGTGTAGTTGAGTTATCTCCCTTTGTTGTCTGCCTCACTGAGCTGGAAAGAGCGGTGTATGGTAGCGGCGCAATTGTGAGGTGACACATTCCTAAAAGGTAAACTTACCGTCTGCTAGGTTGGCGGGCACTGCTAGTGTTCGTTTTTAAAGGGGAGGGTGGAGACGGGACGAGTGGTTGAGATTGAAAGAGGGAGGGAGATCGAGAGAGAGAGAGAGAGAGAGAGAGAGAGAATCATGAAATCCATTCAAGAATCTGCTCTGTGGGTTTGCCACAGAACAAAACTGTGTTACAAGGAGGCATTGCACGCCATTTAGAAATATTGATAACGGCGCCAATTGATACGACAGTTTATCTGTCTTTTTGAACGTATTTGTTCCTATTGGTACTCTAGCAACAGATAAACGTTCAAATCAGTACGTATTTAATTAGAAAACATAGAAATCGCTTACAAAATGCCTTCCCAGTTACAGTCAATGATTTAAAAAATAAATAAATTAGCCAAGCCTGCCATCATTGGCTTATTTAGGGTTAGTGCCGGCCGGGGCCGACCAAGACCAATTGCATTTGGCCTAAATATGCCGCCCCATCATATAAAGAAAAAAAAATTGTCAATCGGGGCTTTCTCCCCTCCGTACCCCCACAACACCACTGCCTGGAACCAGAGCCTTTCTTAGGCATAGGCCAACAACTACAACTTGGAAGTCCAAATATTTCAGAAGTACACATTTTCTCTAGTGGCGGAATTATCATTATGAGAATCGGTTACATGCGAGCAAAGAGAAAACAGTGACACAGGCAGAGTGGTGGGTGAAGCTTTTACCCAGCTCCGGGGGGAGCTCCATCAAACGGGCCCCCACCCTTTCCGTGTTTCTCTATCTACGCTCCATGCCTAGGGCCCCCCACCCATTCGGTGTTTCTCTATCTACCCTCCATGCCTAGTGCCCCCCACCCATTCCGTGTTTCTCACTCTACGCTTCACGCCTAGGGCCCCCAAAATCCCAAGAACGGCACTGCTGCAACAATGTTTCTTTTAACTAATAATAGTTTGCATTTTCTTTGTTTTATTATGAAGCAACTGTACTAATGCGTATTACGGACCCTTATAAATAAAGAATCGAATCTCTTATTTTTGTCTAGGGCTCGATCTAAAAACAGTCCATAAAAAATGACGATACGATAACTTAAAATTAATAACACATAAAACGACACTCAAATTACAATTTATTAGTTTTTAATGTGTGAATTTAAAAATTAAATCCAAAAGCAAAAGAATATGATTGAAATTATAAACTTACAGATTTGCTGGTACCGGTACTGTGTATAAAAATAGAATGAGTAAAAAATTGGGCAACGAGGAAATAGAAAATCTACACACAACAAAGTATTAAATAATGACACACTGCACGTCTCGTGATCAAAAGAAAATCTCTCTCTCTCAATCGTTCAGCCTTTTTATAGGCATTTCATACTAATGTCTCTCGAACCATTTAACACATTGTTTTGCCTTGCCGTTTTATCCAGAATCTTCTATTATATACGACAGTTTTCCTGACTGAAACAGACGATTATTAGTTATATTGTAAGCAAAGATTTTCTAGCCACACTTCAAAGGCGGTCACGAGAGGTCATGCACGCGGGAAGCGAGGTAGGCGTGCTTTAACACGTCATCTTCATAACATGGGTTAGTCAATTAATCGTTTTTCTGACATGTTTTATGTATATGACATCATTCAGTCTTCGCGAGACGAGTAAGTAGCTTTGTACACTTCAACGACTTGCTCTCTAGGCCAATCCTGGAATTGCAATTTTGGCTGCATTTGACACAAGAGTATATTGACTATTGTTTAGATTTGGCCTTCCGTATTGTTAATTTTGTTGCAAGGGCTTCGTTTCGCGCATCTTTCTTTTTGACACCTTCATACACTGCTGTTCGCCAGCAATGATCTCCAATTCGTTGATTTCAATGTCTGCTTCCCTCATGCTCCTTTCGCAAACGTCCATAAATCTTAGGCGTGGTCGTCCAATAAGTCTTGTTCCTTCTGCCAACTCTCAATACAGAAGTTTCTTTGGAATACGGCCTTCCTCCATTCGCCTTACACGGCCTAACAAGCGAAAGCACCTCTTGCTAAGAGCGGAGAATATAATAGACATTTTTGCACGTTCCAAGACCTCTATATTAGGCACCTTGTCCTGTCATCGAATGGCTAAAATGTGATGCAGACATCTTTGATGGATGCTGGAGTTTCCGCTTATGACTCGTGTATGTGGTCCACACTTCACTGCCATATAGGAGCATACTAAGCACGCATGCCTGATAGACATTTAGTTTTGTTGTATCAGTTACATTGAGATTATTTCACACCCGCTTATTCAGTTTAGCATGCTGCTGCTTATGCGATCTTGATGTTCTTCTCTTCGTCAACTTAGAGAGAGATAGAAATATTGGATCCAAGGTATGTGAAATGCTCAACTATCGACAGGTTATGACCCTCAATAAATATGATTGGAAGGGAAGGTGCTATTTGCATCACGACACTTGTTTTCTATAGACTAATTGACAGTCCAAGCGTTTTGTCCATTTTTGAGGACTTCTGGGGGAATGTCGTCAATCCATTGTGCCTTACTATCAGCAAGGTAATCAATTGCTTTTTCGAGCTCCTGCAAAGTTGTATCTTCATCTAGGTTCTTCGATTATTGACAAGACGGGAATATTATTCAGAGTTGTCTCAGTGACTACATTCAAGGCCGCGTAAAGTTCAAGATAATGCTCCAGCCAACGCCGAAGTTGATCGTTTGGGTTCTGGATAATTGACCTGTCTTGGACTTGAGTGGTGCTATTTTTGAAGCATGTGGACCTAAAGCACAGTGGCTGGCAGTCTGCTGGGATATTTTTTTGTGTAGTTCAGAGAGCCTGTAGTGTAGAAGCGCAAGGTGCATCCTTATAAGCCATTAGGGCTCTTCTCTTCCTTTCGGTTACGGGTTCCATCACATTTCAATGCGCCTCGTACCAGTCATTATTTTTATGCTCCATTTTATCGTAAGTGGGCCCGGCTGAATCGTACACAGCACCTCGTAAATGTGTCCACTTAGAGTCAATAGTGTTGTTACATTGTAGGGCCGTACAGTTAGAGAGAGACCATTAGATACAAGAGGAGCATATCGATGCGTGACTAGTTTTCCAAGGCATTTGCTAAGTACTAGACAGGGCCATCCAATAGTTAGCAACAAAAGTAATTTCAGGAACCCAGACTTGTGATAGAACTCTTTGTATTACTGTGATAATTAGATATTGTTAGACCTTTATTCATTTTTTATATGTAGATTTCATGCATCTTTATTTATACTGTTGTTATGAAGGATGACGTGTTTTAAGCACGCCTATCTCGCGTCCCATGTGCATGACCCCTCGTGAACTCTCGTGACCGCCTTTGAAGTGTGGCTAGAAAAACCTTATTTACAACATTTATTCTAGTCAGGAGAACTGTCGAAAATAATAGAAGATTCTTGATAAAACGTGAAGGCAAAACAATGTGTTAGGTGGTTCGAGAGACCTTAGTAGGAAATGCCTATAAAAAGGGCTGACCGATAGAGAGAGAGAGAGATTTTTCTTTTGATCACGAGATGTGCTGTTTCATGATTTAATACTTTGTTGTGTGTAGAGTTTTCTATTTCCTCATACAATTTTGTGCTCATTGTATTTTTATATAAAGTACCGGTACCAGCAAATCTGTACGTTTATAATTTTAATCATATTTCTCTTGCTGTTATTATTTAATTGAAGTTCACAAATTAAAAAGTTATTAATTGTAATTAGCTCTGGCCTTAATTGTCGTTTTATTTGTTATTATTTTTAAACGTTGGTATCGTCCTTTATTATGGACTGTTTCTAGAACGAGCCATAGTCTAAAATTAAGAGATTAAATTATCAATTTATAACGGTCCGTTATACTGTATGTAATCAAGTACATTTATAACGATTATTGATTATCTTTATTTTAAACAATAGTGTGTCTAAAATCTACCTGTTTTAGCATCCTTTCAAATCCCCTAGACCACGAGCTTGTTCAAATTCATTAAACAACATAAGGGGCGTAACAGTGCCATCGGGTGAATCTTTAGCAAGTGTATTCTGTAACATTTTTGTGAATTGCTGCGATGTTTCTGGGTCGTTTAAGCAGTGGATGTTAATTCGTGGACGACACTTCTTTTTAGCATTATGTAATTTTTGGGGCATTAGTCGTATCTTGCTTGCTACGAGAGAATGGTCAGTGTCACAGTCAGCACTGTGGTAACTGCGTGTGTGAAGTACACTGGCTAGCTTCACGCGCCTAGTGATGACGAGGTCTAGCTGGTGCCAGTGGCGGGAACGAGGAAGTCGCCATGACACCTTTTGGATTTCTTTTACACTTGAAGAAGGTGTTGGTAAAACAAAGTTCATAGGAGTAGGACAACTCCAGATTACGTTATCAGTAATCCTTCCTAATCCTTGATAACCAAGACATGAAGGCCAGGCTTCCTGATCAGCTACCACCCTAGCATTAAAGTCTCCCACCATGTGTAATGCTTCGGTATTGGAACACATGATAATTATTGGTCCAGGGCCTCATAGAACATATCTTTCTCTCCTGGAGTCGAATGAAGAGTTAGAGCAAAAATGCTTAATATGTTGGCATTGTCTGCAGAGGAAGACATCCGCAGAATCCTCTCCGATCCAATGATGGAGGTTCAGTACAGGCCAATAATGTGTTATTTACGGCAAAACACCATGCCACCTAGGTTCATCTGTTTTATATCATAGCAAATAAGTACCAACAGCATGCACGCCCCTAGTTAAGCCAAGAGACGAACTACACACAGTATGTGTACATGATAAGCGTTGTTGGGGGTGTGAACAATGCTGACCCCACATTTATCGTAACCCTCCTTTAGAACATCATGTGGATACAAGTTCCTGCAAACACCAACATCATGTCGTTACCAAGATCACGTGTTTATTACAAGACTATGTATTTATAAAAATCATGACACGGAATATTGCCTAGCCCGGCACATAGCTTGAGCCGACAAATAACGTAACCGGGTACGAGTGTTTAAAAAAAGGGTTTAGCTCTCATTTTCTATAATGTGTTTCACCCAGAGGGTAGAAATGAAAGGTGTGGCAGTTACTTGATAACCTCTCTGGCATGGAAAAGCAGCGGGACATCCTCCCCTTAAAAACACCAGCTTGCACAGATACTAGCTGTGCAAAGCGCGCCGAAGCTCTTAATAAACATTTTGCTCAATTCAGAAAAAAAGCCATAGATACTGATGAAAACCGGACCATCAAGAAACTCCGGAAGGCCGGAAGCAGAGCCCAACGAGTGGACCCACACCAAGAGGTTTTCCGGCACCTTTAATAATGACCGAGTTGCTGACAGCCCTCGTTAAATGTAAAACAGGTTAAGCTCCCGGACCAGATAGGGTTTGTAATGAAATGCTCAAACATTGGGCAAGGCTGCAAAAAATGCATTACTAAACTTTATCAACAAAACCTAGACGACAGGCGCCTTGGCAAAGGCGTGGCAAAGAGCGGTGATTGTCCCCATTCTTAAAGAGGGTAAACCAAGTGACTAACTGTCTAGCTACCGGCCCATTTCCTTCACATCGTGTGTCGGAAAACAGAGGAGCGAGTGGTCAATACAAGACTATATTGGTTTTTGGAACGAACCAAGAGGATTCCAAACAACCAAGGCAACTTCCGCAAGGGGAGGCAGCCTACGGACCAGGTAATCCAATTTATCCAAAGTACCACCAATGAGCTTCAAATGAAGCTGTCTCGGTGTTTTTTGACCCACAGAACGCTTACGACAAAGTCTGGAGGACAGGTCTACTGTACAAGTTACAATTATTCGGAGTAACTGCCAAGATGCACACGTGGATACATTCCTTTCTATCAAATCGCACGATATCCACCCGTGTTGGGGACAAGGTTTCAAACATGTGTGCACTCGAGGATGGGCTCCCACAGGGGTCGACCTTGAGCTGCACCTTGTTCCTGGAGTACGTGTATGACCTGCAGTCACTCTCGGTAACAAAGAACACAATGTTTGCAGACGATTTGGCAATTTGGAGCTCGGGAAAATCCATCTAGCAGTTGCAGAGCCGGCTGAAAAATAATCTCACTCAGATACAAGATCATGCTCGGAAATGGAGATTGGTGGTAAATGCGGAGAAAACTGTGCATTCAATATTTACCAATGGAAGGATCCGATGTACGCCTGACCCTGTCAAACACAGCAGTTAACAAGTCAGCCCCAAATGAGAAAAAGGGAGCCGCACTAAAGACGATTGAGTCTTATAAAGACGACGTGGTAACAGTCTCCACGGACGGCTCTTATCTTGAAAGCGAGAAGCGGGCAGGTTCTGTAGCACTCATCCAGTACCCAAAGGGGGTACATCCAACTAAGGAGATTTCAGGCCCAAGGGGCACGATCAGAACTGCAACTGAGGCAGAAATTGAAGCCATTTTAATGGGCCTAAAACAAGTACTTAGATTAGCCAGACGTAAAACACTTCCATCCACTGTAGTGTTCACCGATTCACAATGTGCTCTACAAATTGTAAAGAGAACACGAAAATGGCAAACGCAACTATGGAGCTCGTGCGAGACACACATTCTCACGTAGGCAAGGTAGGCCGATTATCTTGCGAGGAAAGACTCTTCCCAGCCTCAACCTAATAGGTCAATAACCCACGGGGGTGTCAAGGCCTGGCTCAAGGACCTCTTCCACGAGGTATGGATTAAATAATGAGAACAGGGTACCACTGCCCGTAAACTTAACCGGAGCATGCCCAAAACTAACCGCAAGGGCGATGAGTGGTGGTCACTTACACTCCACCAGCAGAGCCTCATCACGCAGATGAGGACAGAGCACTGCCCTACACGTAGCTACCTGAACAGGTTGCATCCACTGCACCACCCATGTCGAGAGCCTGATTTACGGGACTGCCCAGCAGATGAGGCAGGCCTGTACCATACTTGCCATTAAAGAGCAATAGTTCGGTCCAAAAGAGTGAGTGCCCCCACCCAGACCAGCGAAACCGCACATTTTTGTCACACCCATGAACTGTATTAAAATGCTAATGACAAACCGTTTTAGACCGCTGATTAATTTCACCAACTATTTCGGGAAAACAAAATAAAATATTACGCACCAAACTTGAGATAATTTTTAACAAGAGCCTCAATAGGCCAGATATCGGGATTTTCCTTCATCATCCCTTCAATAGGCCAGATATCGGGATTTTCCTTCATCATCCCTTCAATAGGCCAGATATCGGGATTTTCCTTCATCATCCCTTCAATAGGCCAGATATCGGGATTTTCCTTCATCATCCCTTCAATAGGCCAGATATCGGGATTTTCCTTCATCATCCCTTCAATAGGCCAGATATCGGGATTTTCCTTCATCATCCCTTCAATAGGCCAGATATCGGGATTTTCCTTCATCATCCCTTCAATAGGCCAGATATCGGGATTTTCCTTCATCATCCCTTCAATAGGCCAGATATCGGGATTTTCCTTCATCATCCCTTCAATAGGCCAGATATCGGGATTTTCCTTCATCATCCCTTCAATAGGCCAGATATCGGGATTTTCCTTCATCATCCCTTCAATAGGCCAGATATCGGGATTTTCCTTCATCATCCCTTCAATAGGCCAGATATCGGAATTTTCCTTCATCATCCCTTAAAAAAAATAGAGGAAAACTGATTTTTAAGGGTTGAGGCTGAAAATTTGAAAGAATGTGTTGTCATCGGCAACAATTCTATGTCCCAAGTTTCAGCTCGAAAGGTTGGCGGCAGGTGAGTCATTTAGCCGTCCGATGATTTTGCCAGCCAGCCACTAAAGAAAGCGAAGTTAACATAAAATATTTAAAAATATGCCCTGGTATACGATACGAAACGTGCTACCAACCAGCGAGAAGCCACACTAACCCACAGAGCGAAACTCCGCTACATGTTGGATTTTTGTTACGTTTATGGCATAGGGCGGTGGCTCTCAACCCGTGAGTCAAGACTACCTCCGGGGCGGCCTGAAAAAAATCGTCGAGTTATGGAATCACTGTCGCCCCATTGCCTCGATTTTCACAAAATCAAATCTTTAAACAATTCATAAAATAGCTCCATCATTTTTCTCAAGGCATCCAGACGCCTTCCAATTCCAATTCATAACGCATTTTAAACCAAAATATATTAATTAATCTTTTATTACAAAAATATCAATACATTAAAAATGATACTCCTTACTTGATACTCCCCATATTATGACAATGTCAACGTCTCATCAATTTACTAAGAATTCTTCACGTTGTCAACACGATCTATGACACCAAGTACTTCTTCTCTCAATAAGGTTCTTGGTTATTACTAGATCTTAATAAGTCTGTACACACCCAATCTTACTCTCTCTGTCTCTATTTATAATACACAAACATCACCATCACTTTTTTACACCTGTAATTATCACAATACAAAACTGCATCACCTTCCAAAGCTTGTGAGAAACAAGGGGGTGGGGGTGGGTTGGTGAAGCAAAACTCTAATCGCGGGAAGCCATACTCAAGCCAATAGGGACATGTGTTGTCATTTGTAAACCTGACTTAAGACACTAGGGACGTGCGTTGTCATTTGTAAAACTGACTTAAGCCCATAGGGATATGTGTTGTCATTTGTAAACCTGACTTAAGCCAACAGGGACATGTGTTGTTATTTGTAAACCTGACTTAAGCCAATGGGACATGCGTTGTCATTTGTAAAACTGACTTAAGCCCATAGGGACATGTGTTGTCATTTTTAAACCTGACTTAAGACACTAGGGACATGCGTTGTCATTTGTAAACTTTCTTAAGCCAATAGGGACAAATGTTGTCATTTGTAAACATGACTTAAGCCAATAGGGACATGTGTTGTCATTTGTAAACCTGACTTAAGCCAATAGGGACGTGCGTTGTCATTTGTAAACCTGTACTTCATAAATCAACAACTCACACATTTCAATCTTAAACTTTCAGCCAAATTTGTACATATCATGTCAGCTAAAATCTTTTACCTTTTAATGTCACCAAAACCATTCACCTAAAACATTTTGTTATTCGCCTTGACAGATGTTCCTTATCCCTCTTGCAAATTTGAGTGTTGTCAGATATTTTAAAGCTTGGTGATCAGATTATAAAATAAACCTCGTCCCTTTAGGTCATATGCTAATTTTTGAACACCCCATATTTTTGGTAGTCATTCTCTCTCTCGATGGTTGAACATCGCGTCTCCCTATCCATTCATTTACGGCCGGTATATTGAACTGGGTGAAGGATATTGTTTCCCCGACCCCACCGCGTCCACGGGATTTTGATGTCTGTCTCTTCGTTTCACTTTGTCACCAGCCTTGTCTTTTTCAAACCTCTTAAAACCTTGTGAAATTCCAGGTGCCAGGATTGTGTTGTCCGCATGCTTGATAGATGCTCAGCAAATTTGGAAGCTCAATCAATGTTATTACCCTGCCCCTGCCCTGAATGGGGATTGCAGTTTTGTGGGAGTCGTTTGGGATAGCTTCGTGGCAGAAATTTTAGAACAATGCTCCGCATGTTTAAAAAAAAAAGCTAATGCCAACCACGGATAAAACCCATCCCAGAAATCAGGTGTTTCTTTGTTTTAATATTTACCATTGTTGAAAAATCCTGCTTCGCAATGATAAGACGTGGAAAATAATAATGTGTTTAGTGCTTTTTATGTGTACAAGACCCAGGGCCGGATTAACCATTAGGCAAATAGGGCACGTGCCTCGGGCACCAAACGTTTGGGGGCACTACAAGTCCTCAAGAAATTTTTTTTTTGGAACAAATTTAAGTCCAGAAACAACTGAAAATTGAACAAGTGCTATGAAAATGAAGAAATACATTATAATAAAAATTCACATTCAAGTTTGGTACAATCTTGAATGCTTAAAAGCGCATAAATTTGTTTTAAAAACTCCTGGTAAATGGTAATGAGTAACATGCAGACCATGCGGACTCACTCGTAAATAAATAATGCGCTCCTATTCGAAGTTTAAACATTTTTGGGAAGCTTTATAAAAAAAATTTAAACCGTTTTTATATTTTCAATAAATAATATTAAAATAATAACATTAATTAATTAATCCGACCGGGAACCCCTTAGTATTAGACACGGAAAATTTTGAGAAAGATTTAAGCTAGATTTAGAGTTGGCATTGAAATATCTCATTAGGAAATGGCGTCAGCGGGCCGTCGAGCTTGCGCTCCTTATGCCCTCCCCGGCGCCCACCCACACCCGCCAGTCGCCGGGTTTCCCCGACGTCAGGCCGTGCGGAGGAACACCAGAGACCTCCCCGGGCGTGAAGCGTCCCCACCAGCAACCGCTCAATCGGGTTCGCAGATGGAGACCCTCCCCGCCCGGAGACATCTGGTCGACCGAAGACGCTGTGTTTCAAGCGTCCGTAGTCCACTTTCCTAGGGGCCGGGACGGTAAATTAACGTCCTAATATCTCCCCCCACCCGTCCCGGGGAAGCATCGGACGCCCTCAAAGAGGGATTCTACAGTGGGTTTCCACCTAGCAACTAATTCGCGAAGTAGCTGGGACGAAACGGTTGCCTAGGAGCAGCATTCTCAGGGCTGCATATTTAGAATCATCGGCCATAGGCTTCCACCACAACCTATCGCCTCATATCCCATAACGGCAACTTGTAATCATGATCCCTGAGTTGGCATTGCAAGATTTTAACTGTAAGTAAATACATATATTTTTTTACAAGTAACTTTTGTATGTATGTATCTATGTATTATTTTACAAGTTTTCCACGGAGCCTGGATTGAGAACCAGTGGTTTAAGTCACTATTGTAGCATAGATGCCCAGACGTGGAAACAGTGCTGGTTAGGTCATATAGGTAGCTGGAAACATAAATATTCAAGTGATTATAGGACTGGACACTTGGAGGGGACATGAAGGGATATCTGTGATAGAAAGGGGTATATGTAAAAAATGCTTATTTGTAAAAGGAATAGGTATCTGTAAAAGAAATGGGTATCTGTGACAGAAATGGGTATCTGTTACAGGAATGGGTATCTGTGACAGGAATGGGTATCTGTAAAAGGAATGGGTATCTGTGACAGGAATGGTTATATGTAAAAGGAATGTATATCTGTAATAGGAATGGGTGTCTGTGACAGGAATGGGTATCTGTAACAGGAATGGGTGTCTGTAAAAGGGATGGGTATCTGTGACAGGAATGGGTATCTGTGACATGAATGGCTGTCATGGAGGACAGGAATGAGTCTGTAAGAAAAGAGTGTATTTGACTTTGATAAGTAAAACTAGCCATATTACGTCAGTGCTTTCCAAACAATGTTTCACAAAATAGCCGTGTGTCACAACAGGGGAGTGTGTCACGATAGGGGAGTGGATCACGACAGGGGAGTGTGTCACGATAGGGAGTGTGTCACAACAGGGAGTGTGTCACAACAGGGTAGTGTCACGATAGGTGAGTTTGTCACAACAATGGAATGTGTCACAAAAAGGGAGTGTGTCACTACATGGGAGTGGGTCACGACAGGGAGTGTGTCACGACGGGGAGGGGTCACAACAGGGGAGTGTGTCATGATAGAGGAGTGGGCCACGATAGAAGGTGTGTCACGATAAGGGAGTGTGTCACGATAGGGGAGTGTGTCATGATAGAGGAGTGTGTCTCCATAGAGGAGTGGGCCACGATAGAAAGTGTGTCACGATAAGTGAGTGTGTCACGACAGTGGAGTGTGTCACAACAGGGGAGTGTGTCACGACAGTGGAGTGTGTCACGACAGGGAAGTGTGTCACGATAGGGGAGTGTGTCAAAATAGGGGAGTGTGTCACAACAGGGAGTGTGTCACAACAGGGGAGTGTGTCACAACAGGTGCGTGTGTCACGGCTGGGAAGTGTGTCACAACAGTGGAGTGTGTCATGACAGGAGAGTGGGTCACGAAAAAGGAGTGGTCACGATAGAAAATGTGTCACGATAGAGGAGTGTGTCACAAAAAGGGAGTGTGTCACGACAGGGGAGTGTGTCATGACGGGAGTGTGTCACGATATAGAGTGTGTCGCGACACGGGAGTGTGTCACGACAGGGGCGTGTGTCACGATAGGGGAGTTTGTCACGATAGGGGAGTGTGTCACGATAGTGGAGTGTGTCACGATAGGAGAGTGTGTCACGATAAGGGAATGTGTCACGATAGGGGAGTGTGTTACAACAGGAGAGTGTGTCACGACATGGGAGTGTGTCACAACAGGGGATTATGTAACGACACAGGGGAGTGTGTCACGATAGGCGATTGTGTCACGATAGAGGAGTGGGTCACGATAGAAAGTGTGTCACGATAGGGAGTGTGTCACAAAAAGGGATTGTGTCACGACAGGGGAGTGTGTCACGATAGGGGAGTTTGTCACGATAGAGGAGTGTGTCACGATAGTGGAGCGTGTCACGATAGGAGAGTATCACGATAGGGGAGTGTTTCACGATAGGGGCGTGTGTCACTATATGTCAGTGTGTCGCGAAAGGGAGTGTGTCACGATAGGGGAGTGTGTCACGATAGGGGAGTGTATCACGATAGGTGAGTGTGTCATGATGGTGGAGTGTGTCACGATAGGGGAGTGTGTTACGACATGGGAGTGTGTTACAACAGGGGAGTGTGTCACGACATGGGAGTGTGTCACAACAGGGGATTATGTAACGACACAACAGTGGGACACGACCCGTAATGTGACGGCTGTAAGATGGGGGTGTCACGCGCGACAATAAGTCTTACCGCTGATTCTTTGATTATCAAAAGAAACGAACACTGTGGCAGGCAAGTGCTTTAGCCGTCTGTAACGTGGCTCGTACAAGATTTACGTTGGCTCCCTTTTTTTTCTTTTAAGAACCACACAGCGTTGTCCTTCCCTATTAATCGCACACCGACATTGTTCAGCGTACTTTTTAGTGTGTGGCTTAAAAATGGTGTTGTCTTCTATTTTGCGTATTTTGGTGTAGCCGGGATTTTCCCCAAAAAAAGGAGAGAAAAAAGTGTGTGTGTGAGATGGCGTAACGACAAAGTAGTCGAAGGAGATTGAGGCACAAAGTGGGAGGAGGGGTATGAGAAAGGAGCTCATTGTCCCCCGACCCCAACATATTTTATTCACTTCAAAATGTAAGGATGCGTCGATCTGAATTTAGTGAGGCACCACTCTACACTAAATAGGACAGCAACAGATGAGATGCTAGTGGAAATTAATGCCCCTGGGTAAGCATTAATCATGCAGATTTATACATTTAATATTTAAGTTTTATTATGTTCCATATCATTAAGTATCTCACCAAAATTTCACTTTTGGGCATCTCTTCATTCAAAGTTGATTGTTTTGTTTACTTCCAAAATATTGTTACTTAAGATTTTAAAAATAAATTTGTAAAAATAAAACGATAAATTAAAGTTAAACATGCCCAGTTATTTATTTTTACACTCAAAGAGGAGCGATGCGCTTTATGCATCAAAGAGGAGCAATGCGCTTTATGCATCAAAGAGGAGCAATGCGCTTTATGCATCAAAGAGGAGCAAGGCGCTTTATGCACCAAAGAGGAGCCAGGCGCTTTATGCATCAAAGAGGAACAATGCGCTTTAGGTACCAAAGAGGGGCAATGCGCTTTATGCATCAAAGAGGAGCAATGCGCTCTTTCCATCCCCTGCACCATGGTTGAGCATAAATGGCATTCACGAGCTTCATTTAAGAGAAGCTGCATTCTGAGCTTGCAACGCTGACAGGAATTGAAATGTTGATTCGTAAAGCGAGCGTCACAGACATTACAGAAAAGTGGATGTGTATGGATGAAAATGAGAACCCTCCATATATTTGTAGCCGTGTGCCGAGTGGGTGATTGGTTGGTTTTAGATTCACTTAACAAGGAAATCATGTCTTGAGAACTAGAGCTTTCTTGGCTCATATGGTATGGTAACATGAAACAGAACAAGAAAAAGGACACTATCTAAAAAAGAAACATACATAGTGCAAGTTACTTAAAGTGACACATGTTAAAGTGTACATAACAAGCAATGAACATATTTCTCGTACAAAGCAATAATCACGTTGCCCTAAAAAAATGCCTCTCTAGACAACCGCCTATATCTCCTTTACCTAAAGCCAGACAGTCGCATATATCGCCTATAACTAAAGCCAGACAGTCGCCTATATCTCCTTTAACTAAAGCCAGACATCACATATATCGCATATACCTAAAGCAAGACATCCGCATATATCGCCTATAACTAATGCTAGACAGCCGCATATATCGAATATAACTAAAGCCAGACAGTCGCATATATCGCCTATACCTAAAGCCAGACAGTCGCATATATCGCCTATAACTAAAGCCAGACAGTCGCATATATCGACTATAACTAAAGCCAGACAGTCGCATATATCGCCTATAACTAAAACCAGACAGCCGCATATATCGCCTATACATAAAGCCAGACAGTCGCATATATCGTCTATAACTAAAGCCAGACAGTCGCATATATCGCCTATAACTAAAGCCAGACAGTCGCATATATCGCCTATACCTTAAACTAAAACCTATACCGGACGGCATTATTATAATTCACTTGATTTAACAATTTTTAATAGGTTATTTAACAGAGTCAAGAATTAAGCAGCGCTTACATTTATATTCACAAAAGCCGGCATTTAATGGTAACCTTTCTGAACGTCTTCTGGTCATAAGTTCAGTCTTTGATCTGAGCTTTTCATTATTGACTTCTATTATATTATTTTATCTTGTGTTATATGTTTCGCTCACGAAGTGGTTGGAGCTAACTGATTTCTTGTTTCGTTTTACATTTTCTCTCATCTTTAGCGTACCCCAAACAACAGTCATTTTGAATTTAAATTATAGTCCATGATATTTCTCCTTTCTTATCGATAGTAACGTCGATGTAAATCAATATATTTTGGGGTAATGGCTAAGAGAGTTCGCCATAAATGGCCACAGAATAATAAAGTGCATTTTAAGAACATGTTTCATCCCTAATTAAGGCTCGAAGCGGGGTACAAAGTTAACCATATATGGCAATTTATATTTTCTTATATTAAAATACAAAACGCAACAATACAAAATCTACATACAAGCCAATGTTGTAATGTTCTTGATAATTTCTTTAATGCCCCTGCATATTTGTCTTGTATGCACAACATTCATACAAATTCATATAAAATTCATATAAAATTCAAATAACATCCATATAACTTCAAGGATTAACCATATTTTAAGGACCAAAACCGGTAGCTATAGATATGGTTGAAACCGAAACCAATGGCGTACGAAAGGGGGGTGAGCTTTATAATAGAAGTGTGTGTGGGGAGGGAGGCTCAGTAAATGGATTTCTCCCTAGGCGGCTTTTCGTCAAGTTACGTTACTGGCAATCACGCACGTTCTGAAAAGTCGAATCCTATGGGTTGGATACCTGGATACTTGGATACTTGGGGACTTGGATACTTGGGGACTTGGATACTTTGGGAACCTGAATACTTTGGGGACTTGAATACTTTTGGTACTTGGATACGTTAGGTACTTGGATACGTTAGGTACTTGGATACTTGGATACTTTAGGTACTTGGATATTTGGATACTTGGGGACCTGGATACTTTGGGGAATTGGATACTTCGGGACTTGGATCGTGGTGACTTGGGGCCTGGATACATGGGGACTTGGATACTTGGGGACTTGGATACTTGAGGACTTGGATACTTGGGGACTTGGATACTTGGGGACTAGGATACTATGGGACTTGGATTCTTGGAGACCAAAAATATTTATTTTATTACCATTCTCACTTGAATGTAATTACAATTAAATGTCCAAACTTTCTGAAGCGCTTAGTGATGGGAAATTATGACAGTCATGAGATGATCATTGTCTGCATGCTAGTATATTACGACAGTCATGAGATGATCATTGTCTGCATGCTAGTATATTACGACAGTCATGAGATGATCATTGTCTGCATGCTAGTATATTATGACAGTCATGAGATAATCACTGTCTGCATGCTAGTATATTATGACAGTCATGAGATAATCACTGTCTGCATGCTAGTATATTATGACAATCATGAGATGATCATTGTCTGCATGCTAGTATATTATGACAGTCATGAGATGATCACTGTCTGCATGCTAGTATATTATGACAGTCATGAGATGATCATTGTCTGCATGTTAGTGTGCAACTTCTATTTCCTCGTAGGAATATGGGTGAGGGGTTGGCTTAGGTTGCAGGAAGTATATTTGGTTCAGGTCATAAATTAACTTAGAGGGGTTTAAACTCCACAAGGGGATTTGGTAACAAATTAATGTGTGTTGCCTTAAACAAGCTTATAACTTGATAGTCTGTACAAATGGTTGCCTTATGCAAGCTTATAACTCGATTTTCTATACAAATATAATTTTTTGCTTAATTAAATTACATATCGACATATGGAATTAGATACCAACCAAGTTACCAACTTCTCATATGAACAATATGTTTGTGACTATCTAGTCTATATAGGGGATTTTGATTTTTAACAAACTTACAGTGACACACACATCATAAAAAAAAGAGTTTATATATAACCCCACAGTGTCTTCCAGGACGTTCTCCCTTTCTGCCCCACCCCATTTACGCCACTGGTGACCTAGCTCCAGTTTATCTGTTAACTCAGCACTTCCCCATTACATTAAAAAAAAAAATTAAATTAAGCACTCAACGATCTGCATAGACTTGCTCTAAACCCCGCCCACCACCTTACAACTAAATGGAAATAACGATCGCCTCACTGCGATGACTCCCGCCTAGAGTGTTTGGCGCCTGGGACAAGATTCATGTTAAAGCGACCCCCTTTATTTTTTCAACTGTCAAACCCATTATTTTCATTAATAAAATAATATCAAAGCACATTTTGGCGCCCGTAACTAGTCTCGCGCCCTGAGACATATGCCCCCTGCCCCTCTAGCCACTCCTCTGCGCCATCATCATTCACGATGATATTTAATAAAAAACAACATCAACAAGCTACCATACACCAACCACCAGCCCCACCCACTCCACTGAGCTTTATAGGACTTCTGGCTGAGGCCTTCAAAGACCCATGGAGTGACAAACAACACTTGTCATGTGTCGTGTCAATCGACGACGTTTGTGTGTTCCTTCCACGGAGGTCAGAGAACGTGAGATCACCACGGGCTTGCGTTGGAGATATCATTATAAAACTTTTAAAAATAGAGCTTGACACCGTACGGCTAGGTGTCATATGATTCAGACAGTTTTTAATCGAGATGTGTAGGACGACTGGCTAAAGAAATCTTTACTGGCTGAACGTCTTCTCTTCTTTAGTAAACTTTATATATTTCCAAAATATTTTTGTCCGTTAAAATCGTATCTTTCACAATAAATGATGCATACATGACAGTAATGATGCGTACATTACAGTAATAGTACATACATCACAGTAATGTCCGCTGGATAACCGAAGGGAACATCATGTTGACGATACAGCTTGGCACCAGTGGCGTCGCTGGAGTTGTCGTTGTACCATTGATGTCCGCCTAAGGGACTCCATCTCTTGGTTTGAATTTAGAGTTTCCTTCTCTTGATTTGCCATTCAAGGTTAACGAGTCCCATCCACTCGGTGAGGTCAAATCTACAGAAGTATTTTAAGATGACAAGAATTTTTCTTGAAAATATAAGTTCTCGTCATCTAAAATTCAACGCAACAGAACTACGGTTCAATAAGAATACTCTCTTTTACTTTGATCCGCAGACCGTGTCGCGTTGAACAAACAAGCAAATTGGAGACCAACCGAAAATTATTTTCTGATTTCGGCCTAAACCGAAACTAGACCGGAAGTTTAAACTGACTTTCGGGCCGAAACCGAAGCCGAAACCAAGAGCTTAACGAGACGTTCGACCGGAACCGAAAGATCTAGATATTTCGAAACTCGTTCGCGCATACATTTTGCGTACATAAAAAAAGTGATCGTGAAAAGTATCGATATTTATGTTCTTTTGATCAAAATGAGAACATCGTGAATGTTAATAAATCTCTAATGAATACTTTGGCTTTGACCATTTCAAGAAAGTTGTTTGAATTTTATTTCAAATTAGTTTGATGGGAGAAAATTTGACTTGAGTGGTGGGGGAAAAAATTAACGCAAAATAGACCATTGGGTGCCCTATTATGGTATCGATCGAAAGCTTAGCCTAAGCCCTTTTATTCGTATTGCCCACTAAAATGTCCAGATATAAATCTTAAAGGAACCCCTTTTTTTCCGCTAAACACTTCATTTTCGTTGTCACACAGTTTCTTATTGTTCGACGTTTTAAATATTTCGTTTATCCTCAGTTATCATTTATCGGCTTTTTTTTTGTATTTGAAACAGATTAAACAAATAAGTTAAAAAAACTTTGAGCTACGTTTAGTATGATAATACAGTTGCAGACCTGGTTACACTGAGACATTTTTCCACAGGGGGAGGGGGGCATTTAAAATTTTCGGGGGCCCTTAAAACTTTCGTTGGGGGGGGGGCTGTGTCATTTGCCAGAGGCAAGAGGCGTAGCTAAGGGGTGGCAAATGGGGCATATGTCTCGGAAGCCAGATTGGGGATTGGGGAATGTTCTTAAATGATATTTACTGGTTGGAAATAATCAGTTTCAGGTTTGATGAGGGGGGGGGCGCTTAAAATGAATCTTACCCCTTCACACCAAACACTGTAGATACGCCCCTGCTAGTGGCGTCAAAATGGGGTGGGTCCCCGAGGCGTCACTTTTTCTTTATTTGCAGGTGTGGCATTTTCGGACAACTGCTGTGTTTGTATCGTGAAGGGGAGGACGGCAACAATATTACCCCGCCCATGGCGGCAGTAATTGCTGCGCCACTCGGCAGTGTATCTATCGATACCAAAATAGCCGATCAGTTTCATCCGGAAGTAGGGCGCTGATGAATCTTCAACGATGGAGGGGCCTGGGGTGTATTTTTGAGTATACTTGAATTCAATGTTTCTGTTATACTTTTTTTGAACTGGGAAGTACGTTTTTAAGGTTTTGTGGGATGTATTATGGCGTCTAGTGCCATACATAAACTGAATTCACTCCGCTTGTTGCGTGCCCCAGAGTAATCATTTGGCACAATAGCACAAGCTTATAATCAACCCCATACATGGTACACCATTGATCAGCATGAGGGAAGGGGTGCATAACATCACCCACTTGGCGGCCCACTAGGTAGCGAAATATTCTTTATTCTTATTATTTTCTTAATAGCTTTCCCCCTTTCCTATTTTCTTTTGGCCCGCACAAGTCCTGTCCTATTGTCTTTTGGCCCGCACACGTTTTTTCATAAAGTATTATGGCCCGCCTTCCATTTTGAGTTGTGCAGGCCTGCCTTAGAACCATCGTGTGCATCCAGCAACCCTTACGATACTGGGTGCCTATGATATTTTATTTAAAGATTTGATGAGGATATGGTCTTAATTATCATCTTTCAATGCCGTGTTCAAAAAAAAAAAAAAAAAGGAAAAAAAAAGGGGTTTGGAGGGGTTGTGGGGGCAAAGCGGACAAGTGCGGGACCTGCTTTGGCGTTATTAAAAAAAAAAGTTGTATCTTACTAAAAAAAATAGTAATATGGCTTTTATTTTATTTTCACATTATTTTGTAGCTTTTAAATTAATAATTTAATTTTCAACACCAAAAAATTTAAATGGGATCCATAACTAAAAAAACACACAAACATTATTTTATTTGCTAATCGCAAATGGAAAAAAACAACTTACTTAAATTAATTACACTACCTTTTCTAAATGTTTCCCAATTTATTAGAAAGTTCTCTACATTTTTATGGGTTTAGAAAACGTGTCCTTATTATAAATCGTATATGAACGGCATAACTATTTGAAGAGATCATGACTTGTTTACAAAAGACATTATACATTTATTAATGTATGATTTTATCTAAGGGAAATCGTATGCAAAAAAAAAATTATATATTTCCCAATATTCAGTTGATTGAAATGATTATTTGTAATTTCAAAACACGATAACATTTTTCAGATACGTTACCAATTGCCTCCTAGATACAATTTAAAACACTTTTTTTAAAAAACCAAATCCACAGAATTTACTTTAAATTGAAAAAATTAGAAATAATATATATTTTTTTAAAACTAGTGTGAACTAATTTTTTTTAATCTAAATGACAATCGAAATGTTAGTTCACAAAAAACAATTTTTTTTTTTTTAATAGGTTTCTGATAGATTGCGATCATTAAAAAAAATATTAATATAAAAAATCCGTGCAAATAGGTGGGGCTTAATAAATATAGGCTATGTATTTTTAAAACCTCTGTTATGCAGGAAACATTGTTACAAAAGTAGCACATTAAAAGAAAACACAATTCCTTTCGATATAATTATTGATGAAATGTGTACTTTGGTATGCGCACGTTCAATTCTTAATTTTTAAAATGATCTAATTTTTGTATAGTTTCCTTTTCTATAACTTAACAGTAAAACACATGAAATCGATTAAATATATTTAGTTTTTAAAGACTAATGCCATCATACAATTTACAATTAGCACCTATCCCTACTTTAAAAGTAATCCTTTTTATGATGAAACATAATTCGAAAATAGATTGCGCAAGATCAAGACTTAGCAAGAACATATTATGAATATTGTAGATCTTTTTATTGATGTAAAGGCAATTAAATACAGTCTTATTAAAATCTTAAAAAATACCGGTATATTATGCGAACTACAGGAAGTAACATATCGGCTGGAGCGGCCAGTACGATATTATTAATCGATTTCTGTAGGCCTTTAACAAGCTTGGCTTTATATACGATCATCAAATATATCTAACGAAGCGATATTTCGTAGATTCTACTAATTTTAATCGGTTAAAGGCATCAGATATAATTATTTTAAAATCTTTTTAAAAAAGAAATGTAGTCGTTTTTAAGTTAAAAAAATATAGTCGTTTATATTGTTGTCTCCATTTTGCTAAAGGGGGGGGGGGCTTGACTTTCCCCTTGGGATAGTTCCCCCCGGACAGAGATGGCTGAAAGAAACACTGGTTACACTGGAACTCCAATATATAGTACAATATAATCGCAGACTAGTTCTGTACCAACTCAAATAGTATAATGCCATATTGTAATAGTACAAAAATAAGCATACAGTATAATGTATATAAAAACTACTCGCATCGCGTGCCTAATAAATGTCACACCTCAAAGTAGATGACTGACGTTTATTTATTTTTATACAGTGCATTATTGCAAATATAAATGTGTCTGTAATATGCAGCTTTGAAAGACAAGGATGTGGTGGGGGCGGAAATTGAGGACCCCCGCCGAAGTCACTCGAACAAAAGTGGGGTCCCTAGGGGTTTGAGGAGGAGGCTGAGGCCCAATGCCCAGAATTTTTGTTATAAATCAAAACGCAGAGATGCAATTTTGCGTATACCTGAATACAGTTTTTCACCATTCTAGACTTACTCATAATGAATGTAAACCATTTGATTACCCTTACCTAGTTTTGTTTTTATAAATCCTTTTAATTTTATCAGTATATACAAAAAATTGATGTCCATATCTTTAAAAATGAGTTTGTCTGACACAAATTAAGATAATCGCTATTTGAAAAAAGAAATAAGTTCGTTTGTGATACACCCATAGGGCCACTACATTTAACGCGGTTGGCCGAAGGCTGCCCACCCGTGCAATAAGCATTGGTGATGTCAAGTCTTGGATGTCACTCAGCAAGTTGACGCTTAATGATGACAAAACGGAAGCACTCCTCATTCACAATCAAACATCATCCTCTACCTCAACTCTCCACACCTCATTTCAAGTAGGTAACGCCGACACACAGTTTACATCCTCTGCTAGGAATCTTGGTTATATTCTTTCTAACAACATGTCTCTTGATGAACATATCTCTCACATTTGTCGTTCTGCATACACCGCTATCCGTCAGATCAGCTCCATCCGCCACTACCTCACAGTTAGCGCAACAAAAACCCTAGTCTATGCTCTTGTTCTCTCTCGTCTTGACTAGTGCAACTCTCTTCTGTCAGGTTCACCAAAACACTTCATAGAAAAACTACAACAGGTTCAAAACTCAGCTGCTAGGCTAGTTCTAAAGGCAAAAAAAAAAATAAAAACGTGATCATGTCCCTCCACTACTCCACTCACTTCATTGGCTCCCTATACAGGCCCGCATTGATTACAACCTGTCTGTTCTCTGTCATAACTTTTTCTCAGATTCCTGCCCTTCCTATCTAGCCGAACTTCTCTCTGTATACTCACCACTTCGACAGCTTCGCTCCTCCGCAGACACGCGTATTCTGTCCGTTGCTAAGACACGTACTAAAACATATGTGCCCCCAAACAATGGAATTCTCTTCCGCTACACATCCGCAATATACCAACCACCCAGGCCTTCAAAACTACACTCAAAACACATCTCTTTAAACTCTACTATACGGACTGATTCCCTATATCTGACCGATAAACGATGCTGCTGGCCGCCGTCCATGACTTGACATGTAAAAGTTCTGGGGTGGATGGATTGAATATGCAATTGTTTTTGTTTTGTCTTTACACAGCTGTTCTTTATTACATATATGTATTTTATGTTATTGTCACGATTATGTCTCTTTTAAAATATTTTTATGTACAGCGCGGTGAGCCTAGCCCTAGGCTGGGGTACCGCGCTATATAAGACAACTAATAATAATAATAATAATATGCCTAGGAGTAGAGGCCTGATTTTGTTTTCTTTTAACATATTGTATTTGTTGTGTAACATTCGGCAAGCTGTTTTGGGAGACGGAAACGAAGTGATGGGACAACACTAGGGGTTTAAAATCGTACAGCTGAATAGTGACTTCTAAAAAATACATTTCAAATGCCGCTTTGTTAGATCTTATAGGATTTTTCAAAATATAATGCTGCTGAGCGGAGCAGTTAAGAATGCATTAAAAAATATACGTAGTCTTGAAAAAGGAGCAATGATTCCACGCCGATGATAACATTAAAATCATCCACGCAATGGGCACGCCCGTCAATCCGAATGCCGAAATTGATTGGACAATGGGACAACCAAATATAACGTACGGAAAAAAACAATAAGATATTTTCATACCCCGCCCGACACCCTGTCAACCTGAAGGGTAGTCTGTATCTTATGTGCGCAGTGAGGATGCGTATGACAGTATCAGGGGTTGCAACAAAATGTAGCTACATTTAGGCATAACGTCTGCAATAATTATCTTGATAGTATCTAACTGTCTCATTAAAATGTGTTAAATCCATGATTAAGGCTATAAAAATATCACTACATTGTTTCACAGTTATCGGCATCCTTTGTTACATTCATAAATAACGATCTAGACATAGCTGTAGTAATATTTAGCCTAGTGACAATGTCGTAGCGAGCTGAACTCGCGCCCGGGGCACATTACCTTTTTAGCTCCCCCCCCTATTCGATATTATATGTAAAATATACCTTTTGGCGCCCCTTTATAATTAGCGTCCGGGGCATGATGCCCCCCTTGCGCCCCCTCGCTACGCCACTGCCTAGTGACAACACACTGTAGTCTTTCCGTGCGGATAACGTAATTATTTCGTTCGGCGACGACCAACCTTCCCCACTGTCATTGGTTGGGAGTTGGAAAATGAAAAAAAAAAAGGGGGGGGGGGGATACCTGGTCTATTAAAATCGTAGTTCTGGCATGTCTCGGTGAGAATCATAAAATTCATCTTAAAATCGTACAGTACATTGTACACCACAATAATAAAAATAAACAGTTCAAGCCAATGCATAGGATAACACTTATTGTCAATCCAAAGGAGTCAACAGTTCAAGTTATACCATAGTGGTCAACAATTCAAGTCAATCCATAGGATCAACAGTTCAAGTCAATCCATAAGAGTCAACAATTGAAGGGCCGAGTAGAAAAAGTACTTAAGTGTATTTTTTAAGTTTTGAGAAAATTGAGTTTAAAATTTTTAAATTCTTAATTTGATACATTAAAATCTGTTCAAGGTAACTCTGAATCAACCACTTGTGGACATTTTTCATGAAAAATATTTACAGGAATGATTCAGGGGAAGTACTCAAATACAATGCCTGTCTTAACTCATTTTTGAAAAATTGTAACTTAAGTACTTTTTCTACTCAGCCCTTCAATTGAAGTCAATCAATAGGATCAACAGTTATAGTCAAATCAATACATGGGGGTCAACAACAAGTCAATCCATAGAGGTCAACAGTTCAAGTCAATCCATAGTTGTCAACAGTTCAAGTCAATCCATAGTTGTCAACAGTTCAAGTCAATCCATAGGAGTCAACAGTTCAAGTCAATCCATAAGGGTCAACAATTCAGGCCAATAAATGCAGCCAATAGAACAGGTCAACCCCTAATGTCAATAGTCCCATCTATTTTGGTGAAATATTCGATTCTGTCTTTAATTCGTAATCCAAACTCTCATTCTTTTCGTTTATTACAAAATGTTTGGTGAGCCTGACTTTACTTGACTTGACCTGACTTTACTTGATTTGACTTTGTTTATTGACAGCCAAGAACATAAAACTGGAGATAAGATGGTTGCGGGCAGGGTGTGTTTCTCATTCTCGAATGTGTTCATGTGTGGTGCTGGGCGAGGGGGGGGGGTATTGTACATTTATGGAGGAACGGCGGACCCCAAGAATTTTATGAGGTGGTACGTTCGTTGCACCCCTTCTACCCCTTCCTTAATCGTTGTGTTTTTATATATTCGACATATGGAAGCTAAAGGAAAAAACGGAACTATGAGATTGAGAGAGAGAAGGAGGGAACGAGAGACTGAGAGAAAGATACATAGACAGAAAGAGAGACACACAGAAAGATATAGAGACAAAGACACAGAGAGATACTGACAGAGACAGAGAGAGACATAGAGAGAGACGGACAGAGATGACAGAGAGAGGCAGAGAGGGAACCATAGAAAGAGACAGAGAGAGACACACAGAAAGATACAGAAAGAGAGACAGTGAGAAACAGAGTGAGAGTCAGAGAGAGAGACAGGCAGGGAGATAGGCAGAGAGAGACAGGGAGAGACAGAGAGGGACACACAGAAAGAGACAGAGAGAGATACAGAGAGAGCCAAACAGAAAAAGACAGAGAGAGGTGCAGAGAAAAAGAGACAGAGACAAACAGAAAGAGACAGACATAGAAACAGAGAGACAGAGAGAGAGAGAGAGACATAGAGAGAGATTGAGAGACATAGAGAGAAAGAGAGAGACAGTGTGGAGAGACAGACAGAAAAAGACAGAGAGAGTTAGAAAGAGAAGACAGGCAGAAATAGAGAGAGAGAGAGAGAGAAGTGGGAGAGAGAGAGAAGTGGGAGAGAGAGAGAGAGAGAGAGAGAAGTGGGAGAGAGAGAGAGAAGTGGGAGAGAGAGAGAGAAGTGGGAGAGAGATAATTGGGAGAGAGAGAGAAGTGGGAGAGAGAGAGAGAGAAGTGAGAGAGAGAGAGAGAGAGAGAAGTGGGAGAGAGAGAGAGAAGTGGGAGAGAGAGAGAGAGAAGTGGGAGAGAGAGAGAAGTGGGAGAGAGAGAGAAGTGGGAGAGAGAGAGAGAGAAGT